>CM068315.1:21051843-21246843 GCA_034766995.1 Acanthacorydalis orientalis | reverse complement strand
GTTTCTTTGCATTCTCACTTCATGTTGGTCACATCGGTGCCAATAATTCCTCAGAAGACGGTGCTTCTGGGGCAGGTGTACGTATTGCTGTCGCGTGTGCAGGTCTTGGTGCCATACCTGGAGCTTTACTGTGTGCATGGGTTGCACGAGTATCTGGAAGAAAAAAGACTTTGATGGTTTCGAACTTCGCCGCGGCAGTTTGCCTGTTAGCTCTCGCGACAACAAAACCAATGGGAGCGCCCAACTGGTTGAAGCTTTTGTTAATCGTCGTAAATGTTATAGCTATGGCAGTAAGTTTCTATCTATAAATATACAGTTGTATATATATATATATATATATATACATACAACTGTATATTATATATATATATATATATATATATATATATATATATATATATATGAAAGATGTTGTGACGCATTAAACATGCAAAAAATTCTAAAAGAATGGAAAAGGTCTAAAAATGCGTGACGATTTCGTCAATTCAAAACTGTCACCATTTTTCGACAACAGATTCGTCAGTTACCCGAGAGATACAGCAAAGTTATATAAAATAATTGGAATATTTTGAAGACTGAAATGTATTCTACTTTTCTGTAAACATTAGTTTTCTATAAAAAGAGACACCGAATTAATTTCTACACCTAACATATACTTGCATAATTAACAAAATATAAATGTATATAGTATATATGTATGTACGCATAAAATAATGTATTATTCTAGGTTTATACTCCGGCTCTCTATGTGTATACTGGTGAACTATTCCCAACAGTAGTTCGCAATGCAGGAGTAGGTGTCGCAGCAATGTTCTCCCGCATTGGATCAATGCTTGCTCCACTATTACTAACGTCGACTATTTTAAATACCAGTGATAGTACTTTCATATGGAATATTTCACCAGTGTTATTAACTCTGTCTATTCTGGCATTGATGCAAGCAATACTTGTAATACCTCTGCCAGAAACGCGAGGCAAACCGTTACCGGACACAATCAATGATATTGATAATTACAGGTACTTATATCATTATTTAATATAAAATTTAACTTTTAAAACTTATCTTTTAATGAATTTTCATTTCAACTGTTATATAAATATTAATATATTTTATTCAAAAATTATTTTATTACATATGGTTGCCACTATAGAAAATTTGTTTTAATAAGTATGCATATAAGAATATTTGTATTTTCAAATTAAATAATTTATTTTTGGGTCATTAATTATTCATTACCTTTCAATGAATATTCGTCAGTTGAAACTATGTCAAGTCATATTCAGCCCATTCATATTATGAAAATATTTTAAACGTTTTTTAATAAAAAATAATTTTGGTTCATAATTACAAGTTTATAAGAAATATGTTTCAAATGCAAAAATATAGCATCAAATTAAATTATTATCATTAGATCAAATTTTATTATACATTTTATAAATATAGCTTAAAAAAACCGTCAGTTTTTGTATAGACTAACGGAAGTGAGAGATACAATTATGTTGCTGTTCAATATTTCCTATTTATTGTTTACTGAATTCAAAAAAAAATAAAGAAGATAAGCACACAAAATACACTTTTTTAATTGTCTTCACTCAAAAGCTAAAACCAAGCATAGAATATATAAGTTTAAAAATAAATTTAATTATAGTCAGAAAACTGTTTCAAAATTTAGAAATAAAAAATATCGTACTTGAAATAGCTTTTTAAAATTGAAATGCTGGTTAATTGAGTTTGAAAGTTTGATCGTGTGTAAATTTAAACAATAAATCAGTTTCATTGTCAAGAAATTATTCACTTGTCTTTATCCTTGTGTTAATTTAGACACTGATTGAATCCAGTCAGCTCTCTTAAATTGGTTAATGTTAGACTTTTCTCCAACATAAGATTTTTCCTCAAACGATATTCTTGTATATAAGGAATCAATAAAATTATCTCTTGATGTATTGTCACAAAAAATTTCGCAATCTTAATCGTTTTTAATTGCAATACTTTTCTTATTGCCACACTTTTACTTGTTTGGTGATTGAATCATTTAAAAAAAGCTTTTGCTACATTTTAATGCCAATTAAATTCAATATTATTTATACAATGAAACAAAAAAATTAGAATTTTAATTTTTTGGTCTGGAAGTACAATAGATCAAACAATCAAATCAATTCATCTGCCACGATTTTGCAAAATTGGTATTGGTTTTTATTAAAAAATTGTATTCATTTATTTATTTCTAAATCAGTTCATCTTTCATTTCGTTATCATAACCAAAATCTTTACTTTATCAAAAGTTAATATAAATGAAATCGATCTATTTATCTAAGTGTATGTATATATATATATATATATATATATATATAATATATAGACATTTTTCGATTAGAGTCAGTTGTGATACATTAATTAATGTTTTAAAGCTCATCATCAACTTGAGTGAAACAAATAGGTTCATTGGCTTATAAAAAAGCTTAATCCAATGATCGCTTGATTTCTTTTTAATTTTCACTTATGATAAACAGACATATTTTGAAAGTATCTAACTCCTCACTCAGAAGAAATTTAAGGGTATATTTAGTTGTATTTTATCTATACAAGAACTCATTTTCTACCTTTCATTACCTATAAGAGTTTCAATAAATATGGGTTTTGTGGACTATGCATTTTTTTACTCCAATAATAAGCATTGGAAATTTATATTAGTCTGAAAACAATATAATGAATCAAAGAATAATTATTAGGAAATAAACTGAAAATATTCAGCTGTTTGAAAAATTTAATTATACTAATACATAAAAGGGCAATTGAAAAGTTAATAAACATGTTTTCTTGCATCAAATATCTGTGTATACATCTGCTGTATACCTGTTGGTAGTCATGGCATTGTAGACAAGTTCTGTATTATGCCATATATACGTCTTTCTATCCATTAGGCTGCATCGATGTCATCGATACGATATGTATTTCATGTTTCCAAACTAATAAAGAAATCCAAAAGAAAGAGAAGTAATAATTACACCTGTAAAAGTCATATTTTTATTTTTTAGGCGTTAACATTGATGTTTTGTTATGCTAAGTACCCCGATAAACATGAGGAGTATTATAAAAAATTAACTAATTATATAATTCCAATACACATTACTTATAATTTGTTTAAATTTAAAATTAAAAATAGAGTACTTATTAACTAATGAATATATATATATATATATATATATATATATATATATATATATATATATACATATATATATATATACATACATATTTATATATATATATATATATATATATATACGTGTTACATCGTTTCTATAGAACTGCGTTGCGTTTTAGATTAAAAAATAACATATTTAATGATGAACTTTACTTTTATTTAATATGGTAATAGAAATTAAAAAATGTTCAATAAATTATTTTATTAATATATGCATATCTATACCTCAAGGCCACAGCAAAATATTTTGAAAAATACGTTTTGAGATATTTAACTTTTAAAATTATATTATTACTAACAAATCGTTTTCATGTAATTTGAATAAAATAAATCTGACAATTCAAAGATATCAAGTGATGATTACTGACAGAATATTTCAATATTTCATTAAATAAAACTCATTTTTAGTTATAACAATCGAAGATATGCTTGCTGACAGGAGTGCTATGACATGCGTGCATTTTATTAAAACATATATGACATATGAACGTCTTAATCATGATTTTACTCCATATCGTTCACCTTAAATACGTAGGTGGTTCCAGGTATTCTTGATCTGAGTTACTTGCGTTTTTCCTCAAGTAAAAATTTTTGATTACCTGGAAAATGACACCCCACTATATCCTATATAAACCATCTGATCCATAAAATTGTCATTACTTATTTTGTGGCAGACGTTAGAATCAGTGAATATTTAGAGAAATCTCAGCGCAATTCAAAAACAAAGGCGAGTGGAATGCTGTAAGCAGTTTTTTAGGACTTTGTAGGGGGAAGAAAAAAGAAATAATTGACTCCATTGTTACGAGCAATGAAATTATGGTTCTGCATCATGCCTTTTTGTAAAAAGTGAGTCAATGGAATGGCATTGAAGAGGCGAACCAAACCCAAAGAAAGCGAATGTTCCAAGAGGATCCGAAAGGTTATGGCGACAGTTTTTTGGATTCACAACGAATCCTTATGATCGATTTGAAAGAAAGAAACACGGCAATAAATGTCGAATATTATTGTCGTAATAAGTGATTAGTGTTATTACTGCAACAACTTCGTCAAAAAATAATTGAAGAACGTCGTGGGAAAATTTCTCGAGGTGTCCTTCTTCTACATGACAATGCACCCGTCCATACCACTGCAGTTGCAAAGGCTGCTGTTCGAGAATGCCATTTTCAAGAAGTCACCCACCCACCTTACAGTCGAAATTTGGTCTCTAACGACTATTTTTCATTTACGAAATTAAAGAACGTTCTTCGAAGGAAAAAATTGACATCAACGAGAAAGCGCAAGCAGCAGTTTTGGCTTAATTTGAAGACAAAATTTTACAGTCCTTTTTAAACGACTTAGAAGATTTAATTAAGCGCTGTAAAAAGTGTATAGATATCAAAGGAGAATATATTGAAAAATAACAAAAAAAAATATTTCTCTTCTTCCTCTTTCTACATCAGGTCAAGAATACCTGTAACCACCCTCGTATAAAACCAAATTAAAAATGCCATATTATACGATATTCTTACAATTTTTCGACCGTGTTATAAAAGTACTGTGTTAAACAAGGGTGTACTGTATCTGTGTATTCATACAATGTGTAATCCATATATATATATATATATATATATATATATATATATATATATATATATATAAATATATATATATAAATATATAAATATATATATATATATATATGCAAACATAACACATGTAATCATTATAATATTATTTTTCAGTTCAGCGAACAACAATAATAATGAACGCTCTGCAGAAAAGACATCCCAACTATTTTCCAATTTTGATGATATAAACTAGAGTGAAAATCAGTTTATCAGGAAAAAAATTATTATAAAAACGAAATATAATAAAGATCAGTAAGATTTAATTTATTGATTTATATATATATATATATATATATATATATATATATATATATATACATACTATATACTTTGTGCTTATCATATTATTTTTAAATAACTATACAAAAACAATACTTACTACTGACTAAAGAATATTAACTTAAATGCAATGCGTGCTAAATTCATAAAATAAAAAGAGATTAAAATCAAAACAATTTGACAAAGTTTGGCCACAATTCTATTTGTATTTTTATAGAAAATTACAATAAAAAATAATTTCATAAAATGCTACTCATTTTGTTCAACTAATATTTTTTAATTTTTACTTGACATTTTATGTTAAAAATATTTTCAAATAAATGTTTCCTAATTTTATTTAATATTTTAAGATCAAATTCTATAACATCCTCTCAGAATATATGTATCAAAATGTTTAGTGTAAACCAAATTATTTTAAATCTTTGGTGAAAATATTTATATATATATATATATATATATATATATATATATATATATATATATATATATATATGTAAAAATTATAATATATTGGTGTTTCATTATGAAAATATATATTTAGAGTGATTTTAAATTAGGGGAAAAATATTTTTTATATAAGTATGTAGTTTTTAAAGATTTTATTAAAACATTTTCAAATTTTATAAAAATATCGAATCATAAATAAACCTTATCTATTTTTTAGTTTGTCTTTTCTTACACAGTATTTCATTAACCAAGTAATCATTTTATTGAATTCTTTCCTATTATAAAAATATACTAATTTTTAAATGTACAATTTTATATCACATACTAAATATTTCAAATTCAGCTACTGTTTTAAAATATCTTTACAGTATGTCTGCTTTTTATGAACTAAATAAATATCTTTCATTTTTCTACTCTTTATAATATAAATCTCATTAAGATAAATATTATTACATATTTTATTCCGAATGTTATTTTTAATTCAGAAAATGTAATGTATTTTTATTGAAAAATCGCCTATAACTTAATTTATTTTTAGTATATTAGGTAAGTAAGAAAATAATTGCGGTTTATGGCCTTAAAATGCACATACATTTTTCTCTTTTTTGATTTTCCTAGCTGTTTTTAAGTGGTCCAAAACTGTTGAATGACTAATTCCTAACTTTTATGCAAGCTCTCAAATTGTTGTACGTGGTTTTGATTCAACTAATGTCTTCAGTTAGTCGTTATGAACTGAAGAAGGACGCTCACGACCTTCTTCATTTTCAAGGCTCTAGTTCTCGGCATGAAACTTTTGGATACACTATTGCACCGTACATTCTTTAACAGTACCCATACAAAAATCATTGTTTAGTTTACGAACAGTTTCTGCTACTTTACTACTCTTTTTAAACTCGTACAAACAATTTGCTCTTATTCACTTCTTATTAATCTTTAATTCAATAGTCCAATTTGAAGCAAAATTCTGAATCAAACCAAAGTCGATATTACCAAAATAAAGACCAAAAAATGCAATTTAAAATGATTTTAACATGAACACGATAAAATAACACTTTTAGTGGAAAAAAAAGGTTGGAATTCAGAAAACAAAAATCGCAATCATTTTCCTACCAAACCGATAACGTTTAAACTTTATTGTAATAACTTTATAACTATTCTATTCATGCATTGGTATTATTTCTTTCTGTGCATTTAAAAAAGCTTCCACAATTTAAATATCTTTGCTGACAAAAAATTATTTTCATAAATTATATGAAATAAAATTATATTCTTACATTTATTATGAAATATTTCAGGAAAATTTCTGTTTTTAAATCATTTTTTAAGAAAATGCTCTTTTAGATTTATATTATTTTTTAATATGGAAATACTATTTATGTATTATTTTCTATATATTTATTAAATTCTATTATTTATCATATTTAATAATTAAATTTCTTTATTTAATCACCTAGTTCATAACTCCACCGTAGGTACGTTTCTTTCCAGATATTTCTCCATCTTCTAGTGTGTCAGGTAATACTGTTCCTAAGGTTTCTGGTAATAGTAAACACAATAATGCTCCAACAAACTGTATTACACCGAATATTAATGGCGGTATTGATGGATTGACCAGAACTAAAGTAGCAATAAACGGTGAAAACATCGACCCTATCCTTGCACACATTACACCTAATCCAATTCCAATATTTCTTACAACTGTTGGGAATAATTCACTGCTGTACGTATATAAAGTGACTCCACATATTGTAAAACCAAATATTCCAATTACAGATAAAGTCGTACGGACCCACAGTAAATTCTCAGGTATTAAAATAATGGTAATACAAGATATACCAGATAAAACAGAAAATGATATTTGAGTTGCTCTTCTTCCCCATACTTGAATCAAATAGAGAGTTATAAGTATACCTGGAATTTGAACTACTGCAGATATTATAACGTTTATGAAAATATTTCCTTCTGCTTGGGCTAAGTACTGTGCAACACCAAAGAAACATAGACCATCAGCAAACCAGCAGTAACATATAACTAATGTTTTTAGTCGTAAATTTGGAGTACGGATTAAGTCTATAAATTTACCAGTACTCTTTGTTTTAGTACTGTTTTTGGTTTTTAATTCGATTGCTTTGACAATATTAGTACTGATACCATTTATTGGCAATTTGTTGTACATTGCAGCTTTCTCTAATATAATTGTAGCTTGACTCTGTTTTCCCATGGCAATGAGCCATCTCGGAGATTCAGGAAGTAACCAATAGTATGATATTAAAATAATCGATGGAAGTGAAATGGCCATTTGTAAATATTTCCAATGTCTGATAAAATATGCAAATAAAGCTAACAACAGATATCCAATACTGAATGGTAGGTGGAACAAAACTCCTACTACTGCTCGCCATTTACTTCCTACAAAAAAGAATATTTTTCAGAAATTTTGTTGCAGTTTGACTAAAATTTATTTTTTATAGATTATATTTTTTTTTCAATTAAGTTGAGTATTTAAATATAGTACAAAAATAAACTTGAAAATCAAAACAATTATTAAAATATGAAAAAAATCAAATAAATACTTCACATTATTTCTACATAGATACTAATCATTTTCAGAATAAGAAACTAAGAACGATTGACCGATAATGCAGTCTGAACAGAATTATATTTCCTTTTAAAATGGAATAGATGATATTTACATGATCATGAGTTATACAAAAATTGATATTTTCATTCAAAATTTGCAATATATTTATTTATTATTTTTTAAATTTAATATAAAATATTAGAGATACAATTTATTTCACTCTTATATCTGATTTTTTGTATTATTCGATCTAACTTTTTATTCAAAAAAATTAAGGATGTATAAATTGATTATAAAAATACTTGAAGGTTAATATACTTTTGAAAGATTATTCTTTTTTTGTTTTAAAGATTTAAACAAACTTCAAAATTGGTTCTTTGTACTGTTTAAGATAAATTATAATTTTAATTTTTAGTATTTTTATATGTGTTCTTATGAAAAACATCCCAGATGAATTCAACTGTAAAAAAAATATTGAAAAATATTAGAATTAAATAAGTTTTTTGTTGTGTTCCATTATGATTCCCTGTACAGTTTTAGATAAATGATTTATAATTAACTGAAATTACACTTGTTTAATGGTTTGTGTATTTTACACTTCACAAATGAGAAAATATAATAATTGTATTAGGTATTGGAATTAATTCGTAGCGTTTTACAATAAATGGCGTAAGTAGTACATTCTTCCATTGTTCTCTTTAACCAAATATTCCCCGTAAAACAGTTGTCATTTGGCGTTAGTTTCAGTATATGTCATTTGGTTGAAGCGTAAATAACACTTTGTACTTTATCGAATATGTCGAATTTCCTGCTGGATAAATTGTTTTTGCGGGGAGTTTTACTTCATTACTTTAACATGAAAAAAAGTGCTGCCGAAAGTCATCGTATTTTAGTGGAAGTTTATGGTGACCATGCTCTAGCTGAGCAAATGTGTCGGAAGTGGTTTGCACGTTTTAAAAGTGGTGATTTCGACTTGAAAGACAAGGAACGACCTGGACAGCCGAAAAAGTTCGACGATGAAGAACTGGAGGCATTGCTTAATAAAGACCCATGTCAAACACTTCAAGAATTGTCTGAATCGTTGGAAGTTGACTTGTCAACAGTAGGAAAACGCCTTAAAGCTATGGGAATGATCCAAAAGCAAGGAAATTGTGCCCCATACGAATTGAAACCGAGGGACGTTGAAAGGCGTTTTTCTACCTGTAAACTGCTACTTCAACAGGAGAAAAGGAAGAGATTTTTGCATCGAATTTTCACGGGCGATGAAAAGTGAATCAATTACGACAATCCCAAGCGCAGAAAATCATGGGTTAAGCCCGACCAACCATCAACACCAGCGGCGAAGCCAAATATCCATGGATCCAAGCTCATGCTCTGTATTTGGTGGGATCATAAGGGAGTGATCTACTATGAGCTGCTCAAACCGAATGAAACCATCACTGGGGATCGCTACCGACTACAATTAATGCACTTGAGCTGTGAATTGAAGGAAAAACGGCCGGAATACTTTGAAAGACACGACAAAGTGATTTTGCAGCACGACAATGCTCGTCCGCACAATACTTGGTCGAACATACTTGAAAACTCTCTAATGAGAAGTCCTACCCCACCCGCCGCATTCTCCAGATATTGCTCCTTCTGATTACCACTTGTTTCGGTCGACAAGTTTTGGCCTGTCTGGGCAGAAGCTCACTTTTTATGAAGATTACAAAAAATGGGTCGATTCGTGGATTGCATCTAAAGACGAGGAGTTCTTCCGACGTGGTATTCGTCTTCTGCCCGAAAGATGGGAAAAAGTAAAGGCTAACGATGGACAATACTTTGAATGATATGTTTTTTCAATTTCATTTAAAAAAAACGATCTTTTTTCATGAAGAAAACGCTACGAATTAATTCCAACACCCAATATTACATTTTTTTATATTTTTATAAGAATATATACATTTTCATAATACGGATAAATAACTATCTCTCGTTTTTATAGCAATTTATTACTTACAAAATTGTCAAATTATGATTAACACTATTAAATGTGATTACATATTGTAGAGTTTTCACAATTAAGATTCCAAAAAGATATTGAAAGCTATGTTCAAAAAAAATTAATATATAAATAAAGAAAATTACCATTATTTTTTATACAAATATTTTATATTAACTATTTAAAAGAAACAAACTTGAATGAATTCAATTAATTATAAGATACAGTGTTTGCATCATTCAACTACCTGCATCTACTACAGGTGTATAAATGATTCAGTAGTGTTTTAATGTCCACCGTTATTGTATTAACCAGTTTACTATTAACAACAATAATGTTTATAATGTAGTTTAGTGACGAATATTAATTTTTAGTAAAAAACTTTTTTGCCGAATATAATACATATAAGAGCATTTACAATTAAAAAATTCAGATTTCTAACAGAGGAAGTGTGAAGAACACAATGGATAAAAGGCATGCGGTTTGAAAATTGAATATCAAATAACTTTTGTACTAAAAAGTAAAAACTTTTCTTTTGTTTGAATATTTATTGTCTTCCTTAAAGTTTTCAAAAATTTTTTTTCTTTCCAGTCATGCGTTAATGTGTACTCTGCTTTTTACCATCCGATGATAGTAACCAGCATTATATCTGTTTAGTATATATATATACATACACATGTCTATACATACATATGTATACATATATGTATATACATATACATGTGTATATATATATATATATATATATATATATAAATCACAGCTTTTCAGAAGAAATATATTTTTTCTTTCAATTAATAGTATTAATATCATAATCACGATGACGCTGACTAATGTTACTAATGCAATAACTTCAGTCTGCACTTACAGTTACGTTTTCTGTATAATATTAATTTTATATTAGTTTTTTTGCTATAGTTAATAAGCCTTAACATACATAATTTATACAAAAATAATTCATTTGAGAAAGTGAGTTTAGCCACAGTGTTAGAACTCTATTTGTACAATCAAGATATTCCTACGTTGGAATGTATTATTATGATAACTAATAATATAGATAAATGTATTTAAGAAGATCCAATGAAAACAAAAAAAGAATATATTGCTAATTGAAGTACGGGTTTAATCTATGTCACTTACAAACTTTTTTATTATTTCAAGTGCAGATATTCATAAATTCTGAATTATTTTGTACAATATTTTATCTCTAATATATCCTTAATCTTTTATTTACACAATAAAATGGTTATGTTTAAAAAAGAATTCCTTATATATATATATATATATATATATATATATATATATCAGACTATTTCGCAAAATATATTTTTCTCATTTCGCAAATAATAAACATATCAAAAACGAACAATAATTATATTTGTTGAACATTTTTGATAAAAAAAATGTGTTTTGTGTGGTGAAAAAATAATAATTGAAAAGTGAATGTAGCTCTTTTATTGTTGAATGCAAAAATTTATATTGGCACAAACCTTTACGCTATTTTTTTTTAATGTGAAGATAATATTCTAATACTAAATAAGAATTAAAAGTTTTAGTAAGGTATTAATATACATGTAGGGTGATTCAATTTAGGCTTCCACATAAAAGTATTAAAAAATGACAAAAATTAAAAAGTAACATGATTTTTTTCATTTCTGAGATTTTTGTTAATACTTATATGTGAAAGCCTAAATTGAATAATTATATCTATATATCTTTCTATCTAACTATTTATTTATCTAACTATATATATATATAGTACTAACAAAAAGTTTTTAGTAGTTTTATAAAATATATTCTTACCAACAATCTCCGTGACAAGCACGAAACTTATAACAATTGTCCCAGCTGTCGCCACAGTACTCAGAAATTTTAAAATAAAAAATATCAATAGTGATGGTGAAAATGCACATGTTACACCAGTTGTTACTTGAACAATAACAGCAATTACTAATGGACATTTTCTTCCGTATCTGTAATTGGAATGTAAAAAATTAATTGGTTTGTGATCAAAATTGTTTATTAAATAATTTTTGATGAATTTTAATTCTAGTTTATACAGATTTCAATGAAAATGATAATATTGCCTGTGAAACGTATTTGAATATATAAAAAAATATTACAGGATTTACTTTAAATTAGAATAAATTTTTCAAACTGAATATAATTTCAGTAACTATTTCCTGATTTTCTAATATATTTAATTTTATTTTGAATTTCCAATATATTTAATGAGCTTACTTTTTTTAATAGTATTTTCAAATAAATATACATATATAATTATACTGTTATAAGTGATTTTTCATTTACTTATAAATCATAATTTGTTTGATCAAAATGTTTAGTAATTAATTATTAATTATTTTTAAAAAATACTAACGCTAAGACTGAAAAATATTTTTCAAGAGAGTTTTTTCTATACTTTAGGTTTTTAGATGTTGACAAATATGGCATAGAAATTTGCATAAGAAACAGACAAAAATCATCGATAATAATTATTTGTGGAAGTGAATTTAGCCACAATACCGAAACTATACTATGATTATTATACTTACTTATCAGAGAGGTACCCAAAGAGTAAACTTCCAACAAGTATGCCTAGCATAACATTTGTTTGCATCCAGTTGGCTAAATGAGCTCTTCCACAAACTAAATTCCATTGCGTAATAATTGTTTCTACAAAAATACTTCTATCGAAATTATATTCTTCACATAAGGATGAACATCTATAGAAGATAACAATGTTAGATTAAATAAATAATTTTTGATATAGTTAAAAATAACTTTTTAATATTGACACAAGGATCTTATATTGTCTGTCAACTAAGTTAGCTATTTATAGGAATAGTGGTGAATACAAAGCGGTTCAATTGAGTTACTCACTATTTTAGTGAGCATAGATTTTATTACAATCAACACTCTAAGTAAAATTTGAAATTTTTTTTATAAAGAATCTCACAATAAATAATTCAGAAGCATATTTTTTAAATTTAAAAAAAACAAGTAATTTTTCTGATAATTATATAATTCTACCATAATTTTTATTATTTTTTAGTCACTAGTTGAGATAAAAATTAGAAAATGTGTATAAGATGCACAACACGCATGTATAATATTGTTAATAATTGAATATAAAAAATATGTTAACAAATTTTAATCTCAAAATAAATCAAATGTTAAATCGAATAGATAACACAGAGATTATCTGAAATTGAGTGCTCATTCCGATTATGTAAATGGAAGAAATGAACATTTAGTCAGCTGAGACTATTTATTTTTACTGTAACGTTTTTTTTTATTAAATTGGAAAAATATCAACGTCCTATCTTACTTTTCCGTATTATTATCTGGAACCGAACAAGTAAACCCAACATTTGGTGCTAAGAAGACAATACCGAGTTGATGCCAAGCTGATGGAAATTTCACAAGAAACAATAATAAAGCGGTTACTATTTGCCACTTTCCTAATGAGCCAATAGATTTCTCAATCGGATCGAAATTTTCATCGCTGTTCTGCTGTTTTTCCATTTCATTTACTAAAAATTGACAAAATCAAATATCTATATCAAAAATAATATATAAATTTATTAGAAATACAATAAAATATTTAAAAATAACAAAATACGTTAAATGTACTCATTGTAAACGATTACTGATAATTAAGAAAATTATTACTATATATATATATATATATATATACATACAGTGAACACGGTTAAGAACACGGTTAATTCGTTCTGTATTTTATCGAAACCGTGTTAAACTAAACCTAGGATACAAATCGGAGAAACGTGCTCCGTGTTATATTAAAACCGTGTTCTTGAAGTGTGTCTAAATTTATAAACAATAAACCGCCTACTGAATTAATTTTCAGTAAGAAAAGTGAAAAGCAAACTTCGCATTTATTATATATATATATATATATATATATATATATATACACAAGATAAATCCCTGTTTATGTCAACTAAAACACTGTGATGGAAACATTCGTGCTATATGCGGGTTGGTCAAGTTAATTAAATCGTGCTATATTGAAACCTTATTATAAAATCGTGTTAAATGAGTATGTATATATATAAGGCTTGAGTATGTATATATATAAATTTATATGTGTGTATATATATATATATATATGTATATATGTACAATGTTCATATATATATATATATATATGAACATACTCGTGTATATATATATATATATATATATATATATATATATATATATATATACGAAGGTCGTTTGATAAGCATAGTGAAAAAAACAAACACCGTTTTTTGAAAAAAATCGATTTTATTTCTTAACAGTCTCCATTCACAGCTATATAATTGGGCTAGTGAGTTTCAAATTTTTTCATTCAGTCGTAAAATAACTTTTCTCAAAGTTTACAAAATATGCATTGACGGCGGCGATGACATCCTCATTCGACGAGAATTTTTTATGAAAAGGAAGAAAGTCCTTATTAGATGAGAGTTTAGGAAGAGGAAGAAGTTGTATAGGGCCAATTTCATAGAATATGCTGGATCAGATATCAATTCGATTTTTTTCATTGCGACGGTAGATTTGTAGGACGGCGCGTTATCCTGGTGAAAATGCCCTTTTTGTACACCAATCTTACAGTTTTTGTTTTAGCTCTTCTTTCAAACGGTCCAATAATGTTGCATAATAGACTCCTGTTATAGCTTTTCCCTTCATTAATTAGTTGATCAGGATGATTCCTTGGTAATCCCAAAAAACAATGTCTATAGCTTTCTCAGCCGTCAAAACGCTTTACGCCTTCTTCGACGTACTTTCAACAATTGTTGTTCACTGCTTTGACTGCTACTTCGACGTGTAGCTTTTGTACTTCGGGTGTGTAGCAATAAATCCATGTTTCATCTACAGTGACGAATCGACGCAAAATAGCCTGCTCGTTTTTTTCATTTTTGAGGCAACTGGTCAATGCTTGTTTCAAACATCTGTAGAACGTGAATAACGCGTCGCTTCTGGATGAAATTTCACCTATACTAGTTCGAAAAGTGACATTTGATAGCCGTGATATATTATCAAATGAATTGTGGAGCCATATCATAAAAATTTATCAAACGAACCTCGTATGTATTACTTATTTGATTATAATGACTTCTTTGTGGATAAATTGAGGATAAAGTAATATATATATATATATACCTACATATGTATATATATATATAATTATATATATACATATATATTATATATGTAAATTACAAAAAAACATTAAGTCAAAAGATCTCCCTAAAAATGTTAAGAAATTAATATTAATTGTGTCAATAAATTGTATCGACTTTCAATATTTAAATTAGGAATAAACATCGATTCGATAAGGTTTATATATAAAACTAAGTTTCTCAAATTTATAAAATTAGTTCAGAAATCGGATTTAAATTTGTTACATATGAAATTATTTCAGATAAATACAATATAATTATTTTATATACGGAAATTATTTCAAAATAATCCTTTAAAATATAAAGTATTATATAAAATAACTTCTATATTAACAAATTTAAACTTATTTATGAAATGATAATTTATTATGGTTTTTTCTTTATGAAATTTGCATTCAAAATATAAAATGTTAGTACTGAATAAATTTTTAGCAAATTATTTTTTTTAAACAAACAAAAACATTTTATTCGACAAGTGCACTGACTGAATTTTAACTGTAAAATGGTAGGAAGGTCACAGTTCCAGTAATTTTAGTACACATTTGAGAGTAAGTGTAACAATATAAAAACATTTGCTGTATACCTCACTACATAAGAAATTTTGTCTTATCAATACTGTATCTGTTTCGTGTTCTAATAAGCTTATGACATTTCCATAATAGTCTTAAGTTTTTGCACTTATTTAACATCCATTATTTCTATTTAAAGGTACAAAATTTATGAATTAATTATAATATATACACTTTTAGAAAAATATGACCAATTTGTTCTCATTTAATAGAATAAAATTAATCATATTATTTCATACGTAGCGTTAAAATACGTGATGAGAATAAATATTTATGACGCTACTTCGCTCATTAATGCAATGAAAATAAATACAACACTACTTGATTTGTGATTTAATGTGTGTCATTAAAGTGAATCACTGATTTGAAATTGTACTAATTTAAATATCCTATTACTAGCTATTACCATAAAATGAAATAAAGCGTCACCAAATTTTCCTCAGATTATCAACTCATTAGATATTTGAGACTAAAATGCTATAATTGGAAAATTTTACACTTTTTTCAAAAAAACACGGTTTGTATATTATACTGTTTGTGCGCTGTTGCAAGTTTGTCATATTAAAACAGCGATGAAAAATCAATGAATCAAAATTAAAAATATGTATTTCAAAGATAATTCTATGAATTATAATTAATTATACACTTTCTGTAAATTATTCTTTTTGTACATATATTTATATATGGCTTGAACGTAACTAGACGAACTTCTATTATTTAATTTAAAAAGATATTTTTAGCAAGTAAAAGGGTATGATAGGCAATAAAAATAATTGATCAATAGAGACATAGACAAATATGAACCAAATTTGATTTCATAACTTTCTTACCACACTGATTTCCAGTCATCACATCTACTTTTAATTGAAAACTCACAATATCTCGTGGTTTACGAGAATTTTTGTCACATTTACCGAGATTTACACTCATTTTTGAAATAAATAAAGAATTTAAAGTATGGCGAATATCATTGTATATGACTTTATATATGTACGAGGTACTCACATTTTTTTATTAAACACGGTACGGAAATGTTTGAAACTAGTAATTTACGCATAGATGTGGGTGTATTTCCGTCGAGTTGAGCACATCTCGCACACATATTTAGTTACATTCGATTAAAAGACGTTTTGTACGTTGATCAAAATTGTAGAACTAGTCGTATTCAAACTATTAGGAGGTTTTATTAAAAGCCGCTGTTTTTTATGGAGGGGGTAAGCATTTATTTCAATAACAAAATGTGTGAATACATTAATCAAAGTATTTGGTCTCGGAATCTATGACTTTTTTCCACTTTTCTAGCAAAAATTGAATTCCGCGCCAAAAGAATGATCTGTCTTTTGAGCAAATCAATTCAGAAAACCAATTTTCGACTTCTCCGTAGTTATGGAAATGTGTATCTTCCAAAGCGTGTTGCATTGATCAAAATAGATGGTAATCGTTTGGAGCCAGGTCTGGAGAACACCCTGAGTGCGGGAGAACCTACCATTCTAGCTCCATCAGTGTTTGTTTCACGGCTATAGCAATATAGGGGCGAAGAACAATCACTTTTCGGTGTTTTGATACAATTGATCATTGAAACGCTCCAATATTTGTCTACAACGTTCAGAGGTGATTGTTGCCTTCGGTTTCAACAGATCATAATACACAACACCCTATACACCAAATAAAGAGCATTATTGTGTGACCGTGGAAATAGAAAATGGTTTGCAAATATGGCGAAAATAGAATTACTTTATCATTTATATTAAAAATATATAGAAAAGATGTCCGTTCAGAACCACATTGACAAAACCTGAAAATGATAATATATATAATATATATATATATATATATATATATATATATATATGTATATGTATATGTATATGTATATGTATATGTATATGTATATATATATATATATATATATATATATATATGTATATATATATATATATATACATAGATATATAGATATATAAAGGTTCTTTGCCCTTTGCTCGCTGGGCTTGCCAGCTGGTCAATTGTAAGCTTGTAAATGTAACCGAATGAAACAATTTTTTGAATTTCATTTATGTATATATTTAGGATGATTCACCCCCTGCTTGCTGCGCTCTCCAATCAATAGGCTCGCCGCGCCCGGCCACTTGTCAATTATAAGCATGCACATATAACCGAATAAAACAATAAACATATTAAATAAATAAGCGACGTCATGGATATATAAATATATATATATATATATATATATATATGTATGTATGTTAGTATGGCTATATAAACATTCTTGCAGATAATTTTTTTCTGCAACGTAGTAGTTTATAAAGTTTTTTGTGGATAATTTTGATGTTATATATATATAGAAATATATATATATTATAATCATTAAGATATTTCACAACTTATTTTTTATGTATATATATATATATATATATATATATATATATATATATATATATATATAAATAAATTAGTGTGTCTATATAAACATATTTGCAGATGAATTATATTTTGCAACGTAGTTGTATAAAGTTTTTGTGGATAATTTTTATTATATATATATATATATATATATATGTATGTATATGTATATATATATATATTGTTTTCATTCAGCTGTTTCTATTGTTATTGTTTGCTATTTCTTCTACTTCTATCCAACCGCAATATCAATAAAGATGGATAAAATATATACAAGTTATTTCTTAAGGACTATAACAACAGAATATTCATCAAGCAAGATTATTCGTTGACGTTAGTTGTTTTATATAAATAAATTAGCTTTAAATACACAAAAATTGAATGAATTTGAATACAAATTTAAATACAATTGAATTGAATTTAAATACAAAGTAGTTTTATAACGCAAAAATGATATATTCACTTACATAATTTTTGCTTTTCCTTATTGTGATCTCCCCTCCGTGTAATAAACATGTACAAAATAGAAATCACACACATTTTTGACTTTACAATTTAAATTTTAAAATAAAAGTATTTAAATTTTGTATTTAAAACAGTATTATTTTACACTTAATTAAATATTAATTATTTTTTATATAACCGCATATCTTAATTTTAATATTTACAATAAAACGTTACTTTAATATATACACTTATTTAAATAACGAATTTAAACAACAATTTAAAAAAAAATATGATTTTCTTAATTGCAGAACATTTTCAGTCTGTATTCGAGAAGCTGTCTTAACCTCTTAAAAAAATATTAAACAAATAATAATAAATTGTTAGAACTAAATAAACGAACTAAATGAATAATAACCATATGTTGTAATTTTATATTGAAGTTCGTTAGATAAACCTTATCAAGTTTATTATTTCGTGTATGTTTCATATACGAAGTACGGTAAGAAAGAAACAAGATAGAACGATTCACTTACGCAACCCTCTCCTATAAATAAACAGACCTCAGAGTAGTTTAGAACAAACACGCAGAAGACGGTGGCGGTCGTGTTTCGCCCACCTGGATGCGTGAAGTCCGAACCCGAGCCTCTCGAGTTCTGCGGCTCCTGTATCGGGTGGTCGAGCGAGGCCAAGTACCTAGGGGTCATGCTCGACAGGCGCCTGACCTTCAAAACGCACGTCAAGCACGTGCTGGCGAAGGCTCAGGGCCAGCTCTGCAGCCTGTACCCGCTGCTGAACAGGAAGTCGAAATTGTCGTTGAGAAGTAAGCGTCTGCTCTACCTCAGCTTCATTCGGCCGATCGTGACGTATGCGAGTACTGCCTGGGTCTACAACCCGACAAACACCAAGTGGCTTCAGGTGTTCCAGAACCGGGTCATGTGCCTCATCACCGATGCGCACTTCCTGGTGAGGAACACCACTCTTCACCGGGACCTCCGCCTCCCTACCATCGACGAGTTTGTCCGCCGACAGGCTAGCCGGTTGTACGGGCGGGCGAGGTCCAGCGAAAACGCCCTAGTCCGCGGACTGGGAACAAACGACCTCGTCGCCGAGCACTGCAAATACCAGCGGCCTAGCCTGCTGGTGGCGCAGCGCGAGGTGGACGACGGTCAGTGACCTAGCGTCAGCCAAATTCGATGACCAATAAGAGGTTGGCCTTCACTGGTCGACCTGGAGCTCCGCTGGCCTCAAAGCAAGAGACGACCCCCTGGAGGGGGTAGAAATTCTCCAAACAACGAGAATTTCCTTACCCAGCAACACCCCAGGAAATATTAGCGACACGAGTCATGAGCGTATATCGCTTGGTACTCAAGCCAGCATGGGCCCCTCAGGCCCTCGCTACACGAATGTGTAGTTTAGAACAGTCTTTCCTGGTACTAACAAAGGCTTACATGTTCAAATCGGGAAAATAGTGTTTGTTTGATACTCGTTTATGTACGTGTTTTATCGCCCTTTCTGAAAAAGATGTGTTAAAATTTTGAACAGCACATAGTATCACATTTTCATCTAAATTTATTATAACAAACGCATAGAAAACTTACAGCATATTAATTAATCCAAACGTTGCATCGCGCATAATATCGTACGTTCAATGTAAAAAGAAACACAAGTTTCTTTACTTTGACTGTAAATTCCTAGATTACTGGCTTCATTTTGCTAATATATAATTTAATTTTTTAGTAATTTATGTTAATAAAAAGAATTATCTCATACTGAATATTTGTTTCATTATTAGTACGGAATGGTACCGAAAGGGTTAAAAATGTTTATGGCAACGCCAAGTTCTCGGGTTAACGTATTTCAATTACAGAAAAGATTTCTGAACGACCAAGAAAGTACGAAGATTTTAAATTCGTCAATCTCAAATCACAAAAACTAACAAATCATTGGATGAAATCGAAATTTGATGCACAACAGCCACTACTTTATTATTAAAATGATAACTGAGAATATTAATGAAGATTTGGACAAAGAAAGGTATGCAAAAAGTTCTTACGTATATATATATATATATATATATATATTTACATATATATATATACAAACGTATACAATATATATATATATATATATATATATGCATGTGTGTGTGTATATTGTTGGCAGAATAATAATTGCAGTTTATAACCTTCAAATTTATAACTAAACTGCAATTATTTTTCTACCGAACAAATATATACATACATATTCGTACCCACACACACGCATATTTATATATATATATAGTACTTTCCAATAAAGATGCATTTTTTAAGAGCAGAGATTTCATATTGCCATTTTTAGTTGTGGCTTTTCTTACAACAAAACAACTCATTGAAATAATACAATTGTTTTATGAAAAGGTCCTTCTATAAAAATAAATTTCGTAAATTACACCATATTCATTCTCTATTTATTCGCCTATCTGAATCAACAATTCTTCTATTAGTAAGCAATTTAAAGAAATTGAATCAGTTAAACATAAAGAAACACCAACACGTGTTCGTAGTGGTCGTACTGAAGAAAGCAATAACTCACTTCGTGAAAGTGTATCTGTGTTAAGGAATATCAATTCCACGACGTTCTCAGTAATTGGATTTTTCATAGAAGACCATATGGGGTATTTTGCATAAGGATTTATTGCTGAAGGTTCAATTAACAGACGAATTGAAACCACTAAACTGTTCAAGCGTCGGGGGTGTTGTTAATTGAATACTGGAACAATAACACTGTTTTTCTGAAAAAGTTTAGCGACGAAGCTCATTTCGAACACTCTGGTTGCGGTAACAAGTAAAACTGCCGAATCTGGGGTGAAGAAAATCAGAAATATAGTTGAAAAGCAACTGCTTACGGAAAGAATGACTGTTTGGTGTGCACTTTGGTCTAGTGGAGTTGTTGATCTTTACTTTTTTGAAAATCAGGTAAAGCGATTACTGTGACTGGACAAAGATACCGAATGTATGGAGAATTGGATTATATTGATCTAGAGAATATATGGTTCCAGCAAGATGGTGCAGAAAACCACACAACTGATGAAACAATTGACTTATTGAAGAAAAAAATTTCTGGTTGCATTATTTGTAAAAATGTTGATATTAATTTGGGACCGCGTCCTCCGATTAACACCGCTGAACTATTTTTTTTTTGGGTCACGCTAAAAGACATGCACGCCAATAGTCATAAGACAATTTCTGATCTAAAAGATGAAATCAGAAGTGTAATCAGTGAGATAGAGCCTCAGTAGTGTAGGGATGTTATAGAAAATTTTAACAAAAGAATAGTTACTTGCAAGCAAGATACGATTTTATTTATCATTTATGAATGGCATACCCAAAATTATTATTTAAAGAAATTTGAAATTTCAGCACAAATTCTCTGTTTTATTTCAAATTAATAAATTGTTTTCTTTTTAGAAAACTCTGTATATATATATATATATATATATATATATATATATATTATAAAAATTCTTGTAATAAATTATTCTTGTTTTTTTGCCACAGCGTATGTAACATTTTACATTTTTCTTACATAAACATTATTATTTACTATTTGGAAATAACATAATTTCGTAATCAATATTCATTTAGAATGTTATTAACTCATTCTTCTATTATACAATATATTTATAATTTTATTTTTTTAATCTCAAACTTTAATCATCTTAAAATACTGTAAACGGATAGATGATAGAAGATCACTAAATATCTTGAATTCTCGGTTTTGGAACAATACATAAACATGTATTAAAAATGTGTAAAGTATTTTCCGGCAACGAAAAAGTAGTGAGACTGGGGAAGTGCATATTGTAAAATTCAGTTTTATCTAAAGCCATGTTTCGAAAAATATTACACTCTTCATAGGTATCACAAGACGAACCAAGTTTTGTTAT
The DNA here is from genome assembly GCA_034766995.1 of Acanthacorydalis orientalis. Classification (NCBI taxonomy): domain Eukaryota; kingdom Metazoa; phylum Arthropoda; class Insecta; order Megaloptera; family Corydalidae; genus Acanthacorydalis; species Acanthacorydalis orientalis. Next base: position 21,224,203 of record CM068315.1, on the reverse strand, counting down.
GTGTGATTGTCTATTGAGCGCCATAAAATTTATTTAAAAAGTGCCATTATAATACATTTAATGTATTAAAAAATAATTATAACATTAAATGACAATATGTAATAAGTGTGTCGAAACAATGTCGAATTATGAGTATTTTTAAAATTGCAAATATCAGCTTCCGAAAAATAAAACATTAAATTTTTATTACGTTAAAATGTGTTTCAATAAAATGTGAGGATGGGTAAGTTATTATTTATATGACATGTAATATATATATATATACGAGGTCAGACAATTAAGTAATGCGACCGATTTTTTTTCTCGGCCTGTGGTAACACTGCGAACCTGTAACTCCGCCACCGTAATAGCAGATCCCTACTCTCTCGATTGAGACCTTGACCACCCTCGTACGATCATTTCTTCGCCAGCTGTTTAGTGTTTTGTAACAACGCGCGAGTAGTGCATGTCACGAAAATGGAACAGAGAAAGATTGTCAAGATTGCTCAAGATTGTCTCGAGCAGGTTAAAAGTGATCCTACTCTTCTCGATCGAGTTATTACTGGTGATGAAAGTTGGTTCTTTCAATATCACCCCGAAACTAAACGACAAAGCCAACAGTGGCTGTCCCCTGGAGCACCAAGGCCAAAGAAGGCGAGAATGAGCAAGTCCAAAGTGAAAACCATGTTGATTTGCTTCTTCGACAGCAAAGGGGTGGTTCACAAAGAGTTCGTACCACCTGGACAAACCGTAAATCAAGTGTTCTACCGCAATGTGCTCGAAAAATTACGAAAAAGGGTGCTCAGAGTGCGTCCAGAGATCGCGAAGACTTGGGTTCTGCATCACGACAATGCTCCCTGTCATAGTGCGTTCAGTGTCTCTCAGTTTTTGGCGTCTAAAGGCATCGCAACGTTACCACAACCGCCCTATTCACCGGACATGTCACCCTGCGACTTTTTCCTATTCCCCCATATGAACAAATTCGTCAAAAGTCGACATTTTGACTCCGTTGAAGATATCCAAGAATCTGTGACGAGGGTACTCGGAGAGGTCCCACAAGAAGTGTTCCAGAATTGTTACGAAAACTGGAAAACTCGCTGGAATAAGTGTATAGATGCGGGAGGGGACTACTTTGAAGGGGATCGCAGCGATGTACCTTAATTTTTAAATATACTCGATTTTTGAATTTTGTCGCATTACTTAATTGTCTGACCTCGTATATATATATATTATATATATATCCATTTTCTGTAAAATTGTGAATAAATCAACAGCATTCCTTTAAGAAACGGGTGGATTTTTTCGACATACTATATATGAATACAATGAAGTGTTTTAACATAACATTTCAGTTCAAAACATTTTTAATATTCATTTTTATGTGCAAATATTGATTACAATACTTATATACGGACATTATATATATATATATATATATATATATATATATATATATATATATATATATATATATGGGATATTTAAAAAGCATTGATGGAACACTAGTAAAAAGTAGTAATAAAAAGTATAATAATAAATAAAATAAAACTTTCCGTATTTACGTTTTCGCTGCATTGTAATCTTATCGAATTTCTTTCACACTGCCTTCTTACAAATGCCTTGGAACTACAGATAGGAAAATAAAATATGCATTTGTGACACTGTCTTGGAACCACTGACACTCTTGAAATTTCTTCTCAATGAGTGTTGAATCTATTTATTTTATATTTTGGTGAAAATGGGATTAACTTTTATAATTTTTTATTATATATGTAATAATTATTTAGAAACAATGTACTTTTTTACTTCGACAACATATTATATATATATATATATATATATATATATTACGGAAATGGCGTTTTTAAGTTACGGTTAAGGGTGATATTATGTGGCCATCACCAAGTGCCGATTGATTGCCTCTTGACTTTTTTGTGGGGATTCCTAAAAAATAGAGTATACTCCAATAATCCTGTGACTACAAAGCAATTGAAGAGCATCTTGCAAAATTTCAGATCGAGATTAGAGGAATTCCACCATCGCAATGGTCGTCATCTGGACGATTTAATTTTTAAAATATAATGTCCTACTAATATGCTTTATGTTTTCAGTAATTAAAGTTACTCACAGAAAGCTAATGTTTTTGTATGAATTTTTCAAAAGTGTATTTTATTCTAAGACAGCTGTATATAGCTGCTACTGGATATCATGATATTTTGGTAGTCATAATATTATTGCAGTGTCATAAATTATGAAAATGTAATATAATTATGATTACCGACGAGTCGTGAGATTCGGGGAACATGGATCCAAATTACATGAATATCAAACTTCATTTCAGCCTCAGATCCAATAGTCATTCCTATCTCTGCTCAGAACTGTTGCACGTTATTTCTGTAGACTATATATATATAAATGTTTATAAACAGTCCAAATTATTTATAGCAAACACTGTTGGTCCATTTATATTATCTTGTTATAACCGTTACACGTTATATCTGTGACCAGTATAGTGGTTCAATGGATTTGGCTGTAGAATATTGCATCAAAATGGAAAATCGAATCCTTGTTGTGGGATGGAGTGGCGATTGTCTAGAGTATAATTACACTTTTGTGAACTGTCGAACCTTAAGCTATCGTGATCAGTGCAAAAATGGATTAAATTCCAGTTTTTTTAAATATCTCGCTTTCTATTATAACTATAAAAGAAATTAAAAATCTATTTTGTACAAAATATAATTCTCTACAACTTTGTCTCTCAGACTTTTTTCGTGCCATGAATATTATTTTATTTATTGCAAAAAAACTAATTAAAAAATATTTTTTGCATTTTCTTCCTTCTCGTACGTTTACCGTTAAATATGGCAATTAACAAAGTTGTAAAGCATAAAAAAATCTGCAACTTTTATAGTAAACTTTTTTTTGTAAGATAAATATTTATTGTTTTACACCGCTGCAAAAACCGCGTGTGTCGTATGCGTGGAACTGCAATATCGCTTCCAATGTTGTTGCGTTGACTTGTACAGTTCCGCGCTACGCCGTACACGCGATCTTTTGCAGCAGTGTAAAATAATAAATATTTATCGTACAAAAAAAAGTTTAATATAATATTACAGATTTTTTTATGTTCTACAACTTTGTTAATAGCTATCTTTAACGCTAAACGAACGAGAAAGGAGAAAAATGGAAAAAAACTATTTTTAACCAGATTTTTATAATAAATAAATATTTATTGCACAAAAAATATTAGAAACAAAGTTGTCAAGAATTAAATTTTCTACAAAATGTGTTTTTTTAATTTCTTTTGTAACTGCGACAGAAAACAAAACATTTTTTAAGAAAATTAACCTGGAATCTAATCTTTTTTTGCGTAGTCTGACTTCACAAAAGTGTAATTATATTCTAGACAACCCCCTCTACCATCCCACAACTAGGATTAGATTTCCATTCTGATGCAAGGATAGGCCCGAATTTAATTAGATTTTGTCATTTTTCAATGCTTTTGAGTAAATTGAAAATATCTAAAATCAAAATATTCTTGTTGTCTTTCCTTTTTTGATCATGAATATAAAATATATTTTCAAATCTCTTATCTTTTCATTACAGCTGCACCCAATGGTTACATTTATTTACATTTTACTTACATTTTTATTTTTAGATGAGAAAACGTGTGGAGAAATTAAAAAAAAGTTATACTCTGTTTATGGCGACTCTGCATCTTTAATGATAACTGTCAGATATTGGTTCAATGAATTTAAACGTGGTCGTAAAAGCGTTTGTGGTGAAAAATGTCCAGGTCGTCCAATAGAGGTGACTACTGAAGAGATGGTTAGAAAAATCCATGACATTGGTTTAAATGATCGTAGGATCAAAGTGCATAAGATAGTTGAAGTAGTAGGCATCTCAGATGAACGTGTAAGTAACATTTTACACGAAGTCTTGCATGTGAAAAAGCTATCCTCCAGATGCGTGCCGCGTTGGCTCACAATCGACCAAAAACGCATTTGAATGAACAATTAAAAGAAGTGTTCAACTATGTTTAAACTTCATCGATATGAATTTTTGCGTCAATATATAGTTGTTGATGAAACATGGATCCATCACCCTTACACTTGAAACGAAAGAGCAGTCAAAACAATATACTTCTCCTGGTGAACGTGCGGCAAAAAGGCAAAAGTTATTGCACCAGTTGGAAAGGTTATGGCGATTGTCTTCAGAGACGCTTATGGAATATTGCTAATCGAATATCTTGAAAAAGGAAAAACAATAACGGGAGCCTATTATGTATAAATATTGGACCAGCGTAATGATGAAATCTAGAAAAAACGTCCTTATTTTCCAAAGAAAAAATTTATTTTCCATCACGACAATACACCAGCACACAAATCAACGACTGTGATGACAAAATTGCATGAATTGCACTATTAAATGCTTCTACAGCCACTATATTCTCCAGATTTGGTACCGTGTAACTTTTTTTTTGTTTTCAAACTTGAAAAAATGGCTCGGAGATAAAATATTTGCATTAAATTTGGTAGTAATCGTTACTTTAAATGCCTATTTTGAGAAATTTGACAAACTGTTCCATGACTGTACTATTCGGAAGGGTTAAAAAATAGGAAATGCGTTAGACTTAGTGCATCAAGCTAAAAGAAAAATTACCTTGAAAAATAAAAAAAAAAGAATTTACTCAAACAAATTGTGTTTTCTTGTTAAACACGGGCGCTTCTCACTATACCCTCGTACATAGGCTTTAAAAATCTAGATATTATGATTACCTGGTCTAATTCGTGTATCAAATGTTACATGGTGACTCTTTTCTATCTCAAGCGTGCAAAATTTGTTTCTCTTAACAATTTTTAATATATGTTATTGTTTATGCTTTAATATTTTATGAAATATTTATAACCATGAAAGAAACGAAAATATGAAGAGACGACATCTTCGGCATAAATAGTATCGAGTGAAAAAAATAAATATAACGACTTTAATGTTTCCAAAACACTATTGAACAATAATTTTAATTATAAAAATTATTTGGACATAGACGCTCAGACTTTTGTTGAATTATATTATATGAAGTAGGACCTTACTTCAAAAAACAGGATATTCAAATACATCAATGTTTTTTCCATATGAACAGCTTTAGGCAACTCCTAATTTTTTAGTAACATGTTGCAATTATAAAATGATGGAAAATTGAACTTATTTGGAAATAGCTGCTTCCTTGCCTTAGTCACTCTTCGTTAATAAGTTGTAAATAATAACTTTGTGTAAATAAGTTGCAAATATTAAGATGAAAGAGTTCGCTGTTAAACTTACCTAGGTTATCTTTTCTGGTGATAGATTTCTTTTGAGATTAATTATTGAGGATACTTTTTCAACTAAGAAACATTTTACTATTAAAAAGATAGAGATTATTTCTCTAGTAAAAATATAACCTGAATCGGTGTAAATTTTTCACATATCTCATAACTAAAAAAAATTCAATAAATTTTGTTAACAATCAATAATTCTGCCTGTTTATTTTTTTAAAATAGTAATATTTGAAAAGAGACTGTGTTCATTGATATTAAGCTAGGCGTATACTCAATAATAAAAAAAATATTTCTTTGCTTTTCATTTGATTTTATATCTATTAAACTAAACTCATATAATCATGTTTTTTAATCCATTTCTAAACTATTTATTGTCGAATTAAGGATATTGACATTTTCTTCTCTAATAAATATTGATTTTTATTTTTCAGTCAACTTATTCACAAAATGGTTGTGAAATTTCAATATTACAATAAAGAGCATATAGTAAAAATGTTCTCTTTTTTTTATATATAAACTGTGAGAAGCATTTTTCATTTTTGTAAGATTGTTTAGTTCGAAATACCTATTCAGTATAAAATGGATGATTTTATTTTGTTTTCTTTCTTTAACTAGTTTTGTTATAAAAAGTATCCTATTTATAACCAAAAACAATCTCAGATTAAAAGATCAATCTTGGAATTTATTTTTTTATCGTATGAATAAAATAATTTATTTTATTGCTAGCATGGCATTGAACTCATATATTTTGTTTTTATTTTTATCTGATTTTTAGAAACAACTTCGTAATTTGTACTACTTTCGTTAAAAGTGGCGTATACAAAATGTCAGCATAATGTTCAAAATCTTAATATTTCGTTTCGATACTTAAATATTTTTTTATATTATTATGATTTTTTAGAATACTTCACTGTACACATTTACAAAAAAGAAGCATTAAAAGAAACAATTTGTTAAATAATATTTAAATTACATGAATTAAAATTTTATCATTCATATTACTCATAATGATATAATAGACATAAATATGTTTATAATTATTGATATATGTCAAACCGCCTTTGAATTATCATTTCCTTTAAGAAAATTAATTTTTTATAGTTATTTTATCTGTACCTTTGAATACTTAACAAATGAAATCTAGATTTATTTTTTAATTATAGACAATGTTTAATTGATTCGATAAAATCGACACTAATCGCAACAATTAACTTAATATTTATTACAATAAAGTCAGATAAATTATTATTCAATTTAAAACCTAGATTTTTTAATTTAACTGTACTGGTTTCATTTCGTTCATTTCCTCTATTTCACTACCTAAGTTAATTACACCGCTAAGTTCTTGATTCTTTTTTTTCTGTTTCTTTCCAAATTCTTCTCCTTCTTGAATTGTATCAGGTAACGGAGATCCGAGTGTTTCTGGTAATAGGAGACATAGGAACGCAGCAATTATTGGCACAATTCCAAATATCAATGGTGGTATCATTTCGTTGACTTGAACAAGCGTTGCAACAAATGGAGATGCCATTGATCCGATTCTCGCACACATCGATGCTAAACCAATTCCGACGTTTCGTACCACGGTCGGAAATAGTTCTCCACTATAAATATAAACAGTTGCGAAACATATTGCTAGCCCGAACATACCGATCACGGATAAAGCTGTCCTTATCCATATAGGATCTGCTGGAACTACCGGAATGACGATACAGGAGATCCCGCCGAGGGCGAACGAAAAAATCTGTGTCGTCTTTCTTCCCCAAATTTTGATCATATAGATAGTCATTAATGTTCCAGGTATTTGCACTACCGCAGATATTGCAACATTAACGAATATATTTCCTGCTGATTGGCCTAAGTACTGTGCCACTCCGAAGAAACAGAGCCCGTTGACGAACCAACAATAACAGACGATTATTGTTTTCAGTCTCATGTTCGGAGTGCGTACTAAATCGATAATGTTTCCGGCGTTTTTAGATCTATCAGATTGTGCTTTCATTTTCACCGCTTTATCAACATTCTCGGCAATATCTTCTGTAGGAAGTTTGTTATATTTAGCGGCTTTTTCAAGAACTCTTACGGCCTGCTCTTGTTTTCCAACAGCAATCAACCATCGAGGTGATTCTGGTAGAATCCAGTAGTATGATATTAAGATAATAGATGGTAATGAGATGGTCAGTTGTAGATATTTCCAATCTCTAATTAGATATCCGAATAAAGCTAAAAGAAGGTGACCGACATTGAATGGAAGTTGATATAAATTTCCCAGAATATCACGCCATTCATCCCCTGCAATAAGAACGAAAATAGTATTAATGCATAGAATTCTCAACTATCTTCAAATGATAGCAGTAGTCATTATATATATATATATATATATATGTTCATATATACATATATGTACATATGTGTATATTATATATATATATATATATATATATATATATATATATATATATATATATATATGTATATATATATATATATATATATATATATATATATATATATATATATATATATATATATGTATATATATATATAGTGTGATTCAATTTAGGCTTCCACATGGAACTGTTAAAAACAGGAGCAGGTATTAAGAAATGTCATGTTATTTATTTTTTAGTATTTATCATTAAACACAAATAAAATTGAAATAAAATACTAAATGGAGGAAATGTTTTTTTTTAATTTTTTAGTTTTTTTATTACTCTCGTGTGAAAGTCTAAGTTGAATTACCTATATTATATATATATATATATATATATATATATATATAAATGTACATATGTATATATATATATATATATATATATGTACATATGTATATATGTACATATATATATATAAGTGTGTATGAAAATATTTTTTTTGTAACATCACACAAGAGATAGATATTAGATATGATATAGATATTAGACATAACCTAAATATTTATATTAAATAACAGTAAATCTGTATAAAATATAATAATAAAAATTCACAAATGAATATCGTCTCGAACTATATTTTTCTGACTAAAATGTTCAATACATAATTATTATTCATTTTTATTGTTACATATACGGATTTAAACGATATTATCATTATCTTCAAAGTATCAAGGTACAAAAACCAAGGTGTAACTTTGCGCTCTGAAGATCATATTGCTATTCAAATACACATAAAACGATGTATAGTTAACTGTTGAATATTTGTAAAAATAAATTTAACCATAGGGCTAAAAACTATATTGTGATATTACTACACCTTACCGACAAGTTCCATGACGAGTACAAAACTGGTAACCATTGTTCCAGCTGTCGCAACAGTACTGATAAATTTGAATATGAAGAACATCCATAGATGAGGAACGAATGCACATGCTACGCCGGATATCGTTTGGATTATGACAGCTGCTGTTAGTGGCCCTTTTCGTCCAAATCTACAATTATACAAATTTATTTTAACTACCATCTAATACACATGCAAAATCAGAAAATAATTCATTTTTTATCTGTTTGGTTTATTTATATTAAATCTATTATTTGTTTCTTTAGGAAGATAAAGGAAAATCAACAAATAAAGTTATCAATTTTTTTAATTTTTAAAAATTAAAGTTACTGATGTGCTTGATATAGGCTCATATTCAATATATTTTTTAAGTAGTTGATATGTCTATTGAAGTATTTAACTTTTTTTTATTTAACGTTTTACAAAATGTGGGTAAGAGTCAAAACCTTCATGGTAATATATATATATATATATATATATATATATATATATATATATATATATATATATATATCTTCTATCGATATATGCATCGATTGACCTTCTTAGTTGTCTTCATTAGTTTGGACTTGTAAAAAATAAATAGATTAAGAGATTTTCAGTACGAAGTCCTTTTCGTGAATTCCAAATCATTTTCAAATCTTACTAATCAACAACTAGAACAAGTCGTTCTCACGAGACATTGCATAGGACACACCAGACTAACCCATTCTTTCATTTTAAGAAATGAAGGCCAACCGATGTGTAATATGTGCGACATTGATCTGAAGGTGTCGTACATTTTAACACAATGCAATCTTTATACGGGAGCTAGGAATCACCTGGGTTTGTCGGAGGATATCTCCACAATTCTAGGAGGGGACTACGAAACTACTAACCGCATATTGACTTTCGCAAATGGTACTGGACCTTTTAATATGATTAATTGTTCAAATCTTGATATTTTAACATGTTGTGTCGTCATATATATGAAGCCTTGAGGCTTTTCTTAACATGTTTACGAAAAGAACATGTAGATCCTAATATTGTTAGGTTGGTAGGAAAAAAATATTGGACTTTCTTTTGAATTCTAACCTTAATTTTCTTCAATGAAAGTGTCATTTCATCGTGTTCGTATTAATATCATTTTAAAGTGTATTTTCGGTCTGTATTTTGGGAACATCCACTTTGGTTGTATTATACATTTTGCTTCAAATTAGGCTATTGAATTTAAGATAGATGTTGCGTAGAAGAGTTAGACTACCGATTTCGTGTGGCACTAAAGAGTGAGGACTCAACTCCTTTTTAAATTAATGAAAAGAAGTATGTTTTATGTTTTTACGTTTTATATTCAATGCTGAATAAAAAATATATAATTTAAAAAATCTATTGTTATGTTCGATATATTGACTTGCTGAGACTTGTGATTTTACGATTTCTTGTCTTCATGGCTTCTGAATTCTGACTTGTCACTTCATGACTTATCACTTCAAAACTACTTCATGACTTATTGTATCGCCTAACGTGGCCGGTTTATATACGATTTAGGTTGGTATTCGAGGTTTAATATAGTTTAATATTAATATAAATTAATGCTAACCGTTCAAGTCATTAGTTGGTAATACAATAAATACAGAATAATACATGTAACTTAATGGCCGGACCTGATGAAAAAAGGCAGGGTTTTTCTTACCATTGAATAAAATAATTTTGAAAACTGGAATTACCTTATCAATAATGTCATTTTAATAGATTAACAAACAGATAAATAAATATAATTATCAGTCTTCAAGAATGGAAAAGAAGCAAATAATAACAATTTTTTGTTGAATTCAAAACGGGCAATAATGCAATTGAAACTGCTCATAATTAAAAGATGTTTTCGGTGTGAGTACTGTTAAAAAACGTACGGTGAAATGGTAGTTACAAAAATTTCATGCTGAGGACGAGAGACCTGAAGATGAAGAAGATCATGGGCGTCGTTTTTCAGTTCATAACGACCAACTGAAGACGTTAATTAAATCACAATCATGCACAATAATTCCAGAACAATTCCACGTACAACAATTACAAAAGCCAGGAAAATCAAAAAAATTTGACATATGGGTACCACACGAACTGAACGAAAACCACAAGAATCGCTGTTATAAAGTTTTTTTTACGCTCTCTTTACGCAGCAGAAACCATTCTTTTCTCGGAGGTAACGTACTACGAATAGTGGATCGTTTACAATTGAAGCGGTCTACACAATAGTTGTTTTTGGAAAATGAGCGCATAAATCTCAATTATTTTTCTATCAACCTAATATAAAACTGCAAAATAAAAATAGCTACTAATTAACAGAAAAATTAATAGTTCGAAAAATTAACAATACAGAAAAAATATCGTTCTACATAACAAACATCTATACTAATATTTCTATAAAAGAAACAATAAAAGTAATAAAAATTAAAATAGAAGTAAACAAACCACTAACCAACTCTAATCAAATAACAAACTTATTACAAATCATTTTAAATAAAAATTATTAAAAATTCATATTTTCATATTATTATATTCATATTATTATTATTATTAAATAATATATATATATATATATATATATATATATATATATATATATATATATATATATATATATATATACAAAACAACCGACTAGCTACAGGAGTGTTGTTAGTGTTAATAAAATATCTAAAATATAGACTCAATATTTTGAAAAAAGTAATAAAAAACCAAAATACACTTATAATTTAATAAAATGGTATTGTTATATTAAAGTAATTTATGTATAATAAACGAAAATTGTAATTCACATGAACTAATAAAATCTGTAATTCTGTATATCTTAAAAAATTCACGTTAAGAGAAGAAACAAATAATTCAGTACACTTCTCAGCTTCAAAATAAAATATAAAAAGAAAATGAAATAAATACAAAATTTTCTGAAAAAAAGTTTTAAACATTAATTACAATCACTCTAAGGGTCAAAAAATAAAATTTTAAAGTATGATAAACCTAATAATAAACCCGCCAGTTAATAAAACAAACTTTAAAAATTAAATTATTACAATTAAATATATATCAATAAATTTCGGATTGAATCCAAATATAGTTAATAAATTTTGAAACATATAAATAAATAGTAACGTCTGGCATAATAAAGTAAGACAATTCCAACCAACGAAATATAAAGCGGACAAATTTTACATATATAAATAATTATTAACATATATATATATATATATATGTATATATATATATATATATATATATATATATATATATATAATACTAAACATTTTTAAAAAATATAACAAAAATACAACCTTTAAAATAAACACAACAATAAAAAAACATCTACATCCCTCAAAGAAAATACTAATAAACTATAAAAAATATACAATTTCAATGGAGTATATAAATGAAAATACAATAAATGTAATAAACAATTTGTCTGTAAAACTGACAAAAAATGTAAAGAGAGATATAAAAGTACAATAATAAAAATTACTAAATATTTCTTAATACATTTTAGAAAAGGACATAGCATTAAAGACATAAATAATACAATAGAATAAATTAAAAACTGAGAATAAAAAAATTCTTGAAAACCTAGAAATATGTAAAATTACAATAGAATATTAAACAAACAATTAAAAACAAATAGCATTGCATTATTTTATACGATAACATTTTTGAATTACATCCCCGTTTGTAAACAGAACACAAATGGGATTTAAAATTGGTATACAAGATTTACTTGAGAACGGCACGTGTATCGAAACTAGTAGCGGACAAGACTTAACTCGTCCAAAAGGGCGAAGATCATCAAAACAAACAGATAAATTATAAACATCAAGTTTAAGTTTACAACTTGTCTGCTTAAACTCAATGTACTATCATATATGGAAAATGAAGATGAACATGCAGGAGATTGTGTCAGTTTTGTTTAGACCTATATATTTTACCAAGTTATACATCCCAATAGGCGTTATATGAACCCATTTTTAAGGAAAAATTGGCTTCAAATAGTTTTTAATTAAAATATTTTAATTTATAATTTTTGATTTTTTCTTCTAGATTAATTTTAGAGTTAAGATTAAGACAATTGGGCAGTGTTTTGAGAGACCGAGAGGTGTTTTATAAAATTGGTTATTTTATTATTTTAGCCGTATATTGATCTTGTTCATTAAAACATACACTTGTGTTTAATTTATTTTATTAGAAAGTCTACAACTTGAATAAAATCATTTCTGTTAGTTGTGTTTGTTAAATGTTTTACAGGTTTATCATAAAAACCTTATTAACGAGCACTTTTGTGAGTTGATAAGATGGACTAATAAAATACCAAATAAATAATCTACTTCAGAAATTAATATTTTCTTGTAAAATAAATAACATAAAAGTAAAGTATTTTAAATGTTAATAATACAAAGTATTAAATTCATAAAGATGTAAAGGAGTCTACATCTGCGTGACGACTGCATGATTTTCAGTGAAGACTGCATGATTTTTTTCATCAAATATGAATATCGCAATGTTTATAATTGATCTCAAGACGATCACACAGAATTATTCTATTTGTAATGAATATGAATTTTGAACTAGGTATAAAACCTATAAATAGACTTAAAATGTAATTAAAGTCAATTATCTATAATACCTGAAATAGCTTAAAAGGTGAAACTTGTCCAAGAAAACTGAAATTTCATATAATTTAAAACAAAAACACCGAGACAACATTGAAATTGACATATTATCCATTGTTCATTTTAATAAAATAGATATAATAAACAGTAATCTATATACTCGTGGCAAATTACAATATATCATAAATTATGCGTTGAAACATTCTATTATACGATTCAATGATTTATTTTCTTATTCTGAATAATAAAATCTGATCTTTAATAGAAAATGTTACATGCATATTTAATTGATTAAACTATTTTTTATAATAAATTATTCAGTTATTTTACAAAACCATTGCATATCATTTAAATATATATATATATATATATATATATATATATATATATATATATATATATAAATTGCATGTTAGTAAACGTGGTTGTATATACTTAAAACGAATGTCACCTAGATTAAATAATTACATATTTATATAAAAATCTTATGAATCAAAAATAATTTTTTTATTATATCAAACCTTCTGATAAATAATTGCATAAAAAGTGTATGTAAAATAAATGCAAAAATATTAGGTAAGTAGAAAAATAATTGCCGTTTATGATTTTCAAATTCAAATACATTTTTTAATTTATGTGTTCTTAAGTGGTCCAGAACTGTTGGATGACTAATACCTAACTTTTGTGCAAACTCTCAAAATATTGTGCATGGTTCTGATTCAACTAACGCCTTCAGTTGTTCGTTATGAACTGAAGGACGCCTGCGACCTTCTTCATCTTCAAGACTCTCGTCCTCGTTACGAAATTTTTGAAACCACCATTGCACCAAACGTTCCTTAACAATACCCATAGCAAAAGCATCGTTCAGTTTATGCTGCTTTATCACCCGTCTTGAACTCATACAAAAATTATTCTTATTTTTTTTCCATCTTTAATTCAATAGCCCAATTTGAACCAAATTAATAATAAAACCAAAGTCATTGTTACGAAAATATAGACCGAAAAATGCTCTTTAAATAATATTATCATAACCACGACGAAATGACACTTTCATTGAAGAAAATTAAGGTTACAATTCAGAAAATAAAAACCATAGTTATCTTCCTATCGACTTATATATATATATATATATATATATATATATATATATATATATAATATATATATATATATATATATATATAATATATATATATATATATATATATATATATAACAGTGTTGATTACAAAATACCTAAACTATCATTATAGAATTATTATCAAATATTTCTAAATTAAAATGGCCCCCTTCGAAATAGTCTACTAGTTGCGACACGCCGCTGTTAACATCTTTTCCATTTCTTGAAGCATTCAATGTGGGCTCTTCTGATAATCGCTTTTAGATCAGCTTCTGGATGTTCTTTTATTCCTTCAGTTAATTGAAAACAGAACTCTTAATGACATTTTTAGTTTTTGAAACAGAATTAAATTTCTAAAACAAGATGTAATTAATTTGGATTCACTTTCTCTCCTTTTTCAAAACGTATTTCAAGATTTCCCATCTGTTCTCTTTTTTTAATTAATAAACTCCGTAGCAATATAGATCATGCCTAAAGCATTAGTTACAATGTTTTAGGAAAATCCATATAATATTCCTACTAACGTCCAATTGTCTATAATATCAACACCAATTTAAGGGCTCTGCTAGAATTAGAAAGTCGAAAATATCGATTTTTTTCATAAACTGATAAATTAAACTATGTAGAATAAGGTACTAAAAAACTGAACTATTTAGAATTCCAAAAATTGAACGTTTGTATATATAAACTTATCTTCAAACTTTAAACACCTTTTTCTGGAAATGTTTTTTTTCCAGCCCGCTAGTGTGCATAGATCTAGAAATAATTATCTGATTGAGTTGTAATTTGGTACACACCTTCCAATTAAGTATCTCTACTGTATAAACTATAATGGTGATGTATCTTTATTATTTATATTTTTTCACCATGAAAAAGTCATAGAATTTCCTTAAAAAATTGCTTTTTTCTCTCTGTCACCATTATGTTGGTAATGATTTTTAAATTCCCGCAGTTCATGCAATTAAGGAATTCTTATACCTTATAAAAATCATTTGTTTTTTGTTTTAGCTCAATTTACTTGGGAGATTTCCACGCTAGCATGGAGGTAAACAAATTTTATCTGAACCATCGCAAATATTCAACATATAAAAAAATGATGTACAATTTTATTTAAACATAGTTAAAAAATGTAAATCCCTCAAACAGTTGGATTTTATCCTTTACTTCAAAAAAATGTTGAAGAATACATAATTTTCCGAATCTTAACCTGAGCAGCGACCTTAAAATATTATTTATTTGTCCTTGTATAATCTTCGTTGAAAACATTTATTTACATTTCTTAGAATGCGATTCACTAATGATTGATATATATATATATATATATATATATATATATATATATATATATTATATATATGTATATACATACAAACACACAAACAAACGCACGCGCACGCACGTGCATACACACATACATATATACATATATACATATTAACAGAGCTGAAAACACAAACTACACTTATGTATGAAAATATTTTATTTTATTCCTGAATTTCGAATTTTGGATACTTCTGAATCTTCAAAGTATCCTTACACGCTTGTTTTGATGATTATTTTTCAAATAGTTTTGTTTATTCATATATTTATTTATTCTTATAAGTGAATCAAGTCTATAATATATTTTTCGATTGGGATGTTTTTTTCTTATTAGTTGTATTTTTATCTTAAAAAGCTTTATTTATTTGTTTGGATTTTATTTGCCACTTTTTACTATATTTTAAAATGTGGTTAGTTCCTTTTGGAAATTGATTTTGTTAAGTGATAACTTATTTCACGGTTTAATATGTTTTTAAAATTTTTTTTGTTTACTTTTTGAACTAATTACAGTGATTATAACACAAAATTTAACTAAATTTTTAAATTTCTATTAAAATAATTAAATAATAAACGTATAGAAAAGGAAAATAATTAAAAAATCAAAATCTATCCAAATATATAAGATAATAATAACAAAATCTTATAAAATAAGCATTGTGATTTTAATAAGTACAATTAAATCATAAATACAAGCGAATTCGCCTAATGAATTAAATATATGGGTGAAGGTTTTTTATTTTAACACTGAAAGACTAGAAAGTCGATGAAAATTTGTGACAAAGAAAAAATATTCAACACATTAATGATCAGTATAGTTTAATAGAATAATATCTATATAAAAACATACTTATCTGAAAGGTACCCAAATAGTATACTCCCAATCAGAATACCAAGCATAACGTCCGTTTGTGCCCAATTAGCCAACTGTGCTCTGTTGCATACTAAGTCCCATTGGGTAATGATTGTTTCTGTGAAAATACTTCTGTTAAATTCGTGTTTTTCGCATTGAGGAGAACATCTAAAAGAAAACATTTTTTGAATAAAATATTTCTAATTTCTAATTTTTTATTAGTGTGATTACAAATATATATCAAAAATATAGAACTGAATAGTTATGAAATATCTATTAAGATACACAGATATTAATTTTATATACTTGTTTTTTTTTAATTTTATTAATTTATTTAATTGTATTTAATCTGGTCATTTATTTTATTGTTTTTCAACTACTTTTATTTAATCTAATAATTTATTTTATTCGAATTAATTCTATTTAATCAATAAAATCATTTTTATTTTATACAATTTACACCTTTACTACTCAATAATACAGTATAAATTTAAGAAAATTACCTTTCGGTGTCCTCTGGAACGGCACAATAGAAGTCGACAGGCGGTGCTAGGAAAACAATAGCTAATTGATGCCAAGCAACCGGAAATTTCACTAGAAATATTGCTAGTACTATTAATATTTGCCATTTTCCTAGAGAGCCAATTGATTTTTGTATTGCGTCAAATTTTTCATCCGAATTTTGTGCTTCTTTCTTATGCGTCACTAAAAACAAATGAAATTTAATTACATGGTGTGTATTTTATATATCAAATTATATATATATATATATATATATATATAATAGTATTCTTGCTAAGGATAAATCAATCAGGCGGCAAGAGTTTTTTTTGGGTAACTAAAATAATACTTGTAAAATATACCATCTGTAGATTAGTTCATAAATTTTAAATATTTACTTATTTTTTGTATTTTTGGTATTTCATTGTTTGCAATCCTGCTTGCTTCTTTTTGAAATAAAATAACACAAGTATGGAAAGCGGTCGTAAAAGAGAATTAAAGATATCCTTTCCAACGGAGAAAAATAACACGATTTTAAAGAAATTAGGTCATAAATTTATCTTAACCAATACAATTTTGTAGTAAATTATATTGTTTACTAATAAAATACTATATATTATAATTAACTCCACCTCGCTATAGCTTATTTTAACAAAAATATCTTTAGTAATTTTATCAACAGTTATTTAATAAACTAATATCGTTAATATATTCTTATTTCTAAACTGTTTTAACGACAATATTCTATTGTCATTACCAAGTAGCTATTTAAGTACTTTGGACATAGAAAATAGAAACAAAAACAATATTTTAAAGAACAAATATTTTTTATGAGGAATAATAACTTTACAAAATTAAGTTATAGTTTTTATACAAATAATTTTTGATAATATCCTTGTTGTATTAACTTCTCTTTCTCTCTCTATGTATATATATATATATATATATATATATATATACATATATATATATATATATATATATATATATATATATGTACACACAATGTTTATATTTTTACTTATGGAATTATTATTTTTCTTCTATTGGTATATAAAAAAGTATATTCAGCACAATATATAATGCACGAAATGCAAAATGTGTACCATTAATTCCACATAATTTTACATTTTTTATTGGTGTTTTATTTTTTTGATGAAAGGGTATTATATATTATGTAAGGGTGCTATGTATATATATTTTAAATATAATTTATAAAATTAATCAAAAACTTTTAATTATTGACATTTATTTTTTCACATTTTCATATTGTCCTTCATTAACACACATAATAACTATTCCCGATATAAAAATAAAATATGTAGTAAGTATATATAAAATTACTTTACATAAGTTCATTCATTGTTTTTACGAATAAAAGATTAAGTAAGAGGAAAATATAATTTACTTTAAGTTTATTTTATTTACGGTGTTAAAAAATTGTCAATATATATATATATATATATATATATATATATATATATATATATATATATACATATATGTATATGGAGGCGCATAAAGAACGAAGCAGTTTGAATAATTAATAATTATCATTTTTAAATGATTTCTTTCTCTTCTTTTTTGAATTCTATAAATAACACTTGGGAAATTTGCCGTGGAAATGTACACAATGGAACCAAATTAATTGAATTTTATTTTGAATATCACCGTTAAGTTATTTTGACGTAGCGTGCATATTAATGCGTGCGTCGTTATTTTAATGTTCGAACAGGACCATCGGAGTCAATAATTACTCGTTTGGTTGCACGTTTTCGATAAGAAGGTGCAGTTAATAATCATTCATGATCTGGAAGACATCACTTGACTCTAACTAAGGAAAATATTCATCGTTTACAGAAGAGTACTGAGCAGTAACTAGTAGTACTGAGTAAGTATTGAAACATCAGGTAGAAGACAGTTAATCCTTCTTGGAATATATGAGAGGTCACCGCAAAGGATTTTGGCCGCATTGAAACTACTACTGCACTACTACTACTGAAACTACTACCGCATTGAAACTACATTCCCATACACAGTACACCTTGTGCAAGAGCCATATCCAACAAATTATCAACATCGCCTTGATTATGTTATTCATTATCGCCAACAAACAGAAAAATAAGAATGAATTTATTCACAATTTGTTTGAGTGATGAAATTCATTTCCACTTAAATGGCTTCGTGATCAGAAAAAACTGTAAAATATGGGCTACATAGAATCCAAGAACACTACATCAGCAACGATTGTACCTACTTAAGTGTATTGTTTGGTGCAGAGTAACGTCCGAAAGGATTATTGGATCTTATTTCTTCAAAAATGAAAATGCTACTGCTGTAACCATAAATGGTGCTCAATACCATAAGATGATAGAAACTTTTTCGATTTAAGCTGTTGTCCACAGATGTGGTTTTAACAAAATGGAGCTACAGTGTACACAATAAAATCCGTTATGGAACGTTTACGGGACATTTTGGCGAACGCATAATTTAAAGAAATTTCAAGCAATATGAATTGGCCTGCGCGTTCACCTGATTTGATCTCTCACGATTTTTTTTGAGACTACTTAAAAGAACATATATACGTCAATAATCAAAAAAACATCGTACAGCTAAAGAACAATATATGAGATAATTTCCAGTGTTATGTCCAGAAATCCTGAAAGAAGTGATAAAAAATGCCTTAGAAACAGCTCGACATTGTGACGCCCAAATGGGCATTACTTACGTAATGTCATTATTCGTCTGTAGTCAGTAAATTCGCTATCGTAATACTATATTTTGTAAAATAAAAAAAATTAAAATATTGAAAAACAACAAAAATATTAATGTTTTAAACTCTTTCGTTCTTTTTACATTATCTGTATATATTTTGAAATCTGAAATTTCTATTGGTGTGTGACATACATTAGGAGCATTGTTTGAGAAGTTTGGTAAATTTCTATACAATGGCACCAACATTAATTTGGTAACATCACGGTTATCAAGTGTCACTTTTCAAACTAGCATAGACGAAATTTTAGCCAGAAGTAACGCGTCATTCATATTCTACAGATATTAAGTGAGATGTTGAAAATGGAAAAAAACAAGCAGGCATTTTTACGTCGATTCGTCTTCGTGGTTGAAACATGGATTCACAACTACACATCCGAGTCGAAGCAGTAGACAACGACTGGTGAAAGTGCGCCGAAAAAGGCGAAAACCGTTTTTTTGGCTGAACTGATGGCCACTGTTTTTTAAGATTCCCGAGGAATCATCCTGATTGACTACTTACCAAAAGAAAAAACTATAACGAGAGCCTATTATGCAACATTATTGGAGTGTTTGAAAGAAGAGCTGAAATAAAAGCGGTCAAGATTGGCGCACAAAAAGTGTCCTTTCACCAAGACAACACGCCGTCAAATAAATCGAGCGTTGCAATAGTAAAATTGCACTAATTAGGTTTTACATTGATTCTTCATCCTTACTATTCTCTGGACTAGTCTTTGTGTGATTCTTCCTTTTTCTAAATTTGAAAACTTGGCTCGGTAGGAAGAAATTTTCATCGAATGAGGAGGTCATCGCCACCGTCAATGCGTATTTTACTGACTTTGAGAAAAGCTACTTTTCTGACGAGATGAAAAATTGTAAACTCTCTGAACCAAATGTATATCTCTCAATAGATACTGTTAAGAAATAAATTCGATTTTTTCTAAAAGAAAACTATATTTATTTGCTTTTTTACCATACTTATCAAACGACCCTCGTATTTGCATTTTCGGATCATAATACTATATAATAAATGTAATTCAATATTGTAATTCCCGTATGATGAATTACTTATTAACAGATTGTTGAAAGAAAATAATAAATGGACTTATGGCAGAAGACATAAGTCCATGCCTGGTCCTTTTATGTAATAAATCTATTGAAATAATAATTTCAATCATTTCATTGTTGTTAAATCAAATTTTGTCGCAATCATCCTTGAACATCGTTACTTATCATTAATAATATTGCTATTATTATTATTGTGTTAGCGTCACAATTACTTTAGTACTGCATAGATGTTTGAAGCAATCCCGACACGAATGTGTACGTGATGTGTTACATTAGCAAGGTCAAATCTATGACCTCTCCAATAAATTTTTTTTCATTTAAATGCGATGTGATTGCAGATCACTTTTATAAAAGCACATTTTTTAATAGTTGAATTTTCGATATCTTTAAATCGATTATTCAGATTTTAAAACACATATGCGCATTTCAATGAAGAGTCATCATCCAGAGAGTACTAAGGTACAGCAAAATGTAAATTTTTATATATTTTAGTACTTTAAGGATATTGACATTGCTATCAAATGCACAGAAGTCAATCAAAAATTATCAATAATCAGAGTTACTAACCATTTTTAATTACAATTTTGGATTTATGGAACAAGAAAAAAATATTTTTGAACATGAATTTAGCTACAATACCAGAACTGTATTTTATCTATTAGTAAGAGTTAGACATATTCGTTACCTTACTCTATGAAGTAAAAGAGTTTCAAAGTCAAGTTTTCAAAGTTAAATGTTTTAGGTCGAAATATAAAATGTGCTTAGTTTTACTTACGCACAGTGTTTATTATTTTAAAGAATGTTATATGTTTAAAGTGAAACGTACCTTTATATACATACATTCTTAAACTACAATAATTAAAGACAATAGTTTTTTCTATTTTAAAATTATAAAAAAGGAAATACTTTATACGAATTCATATACATACATATACATACATATATATATATATATATATATATATATATATATATATATAACAGGTGGACTGAAAAGTTCGTAGGCTGACACATAAATGGCGCTACTAGTATCAAATCCATATGATTTTTAGTTAGCCCTAACCTTCAAAAGACGCGTGTATAAATTTGACAGCTGTTGCACTATTAGTATCCGAGTTATAGCATTTTTAGTGAAAGAACTTTAGTTAGGCTTCAGTTTCGGCGATTACCTCTTCATCGGAGCAAAATTTCCGTCCAGCGAGCATCCTCTTGAGGTCTGAGAACAGAAAAAAGTCGCTGGGGGCCAGATCTGGAGAGTACGGTGGATGCGGAAGCAATTCGAAGCCCAATTCTTGCAATTTCGCCATCGATTTCATTGATTTGTGACAAGGTGCATTGTCTTGATGAAACAGCACTTTTTTCTTCTTCAAATGAGGCCGCTTTTTCGCGATTTCGTCTTTTAAACGCTCCAATGACGCTACGTAATAGTCGCTGTTTATGGTTTTTCCCTTTTTAAGATAGTCGATGAATATTATACCATGAGTATCCCAGAATACTGATGCCAGAACCTTGCCAGCCGACTTTTGCGTCTTTCCACGCTTTGGAGTCGGTTCATCACGTGCAGTCCACTCGGCTGACTGTCGATTGGACTCCGGTGTGAAATGATGGAGCCATGTTTCATCCATCGTCACATATCGACGCAAAAATTCGGATTTATTACGATTGAACAGCTCCAAACACTCCTTAGAATCATCGATTCGTTGTTGTTTTTGGTCGATTGTGAGCTCGCGCGGCACCCACTTTGAACAGAGCTTTCGCATATCCAAATATTCATGCACGATATGACCGACACGTTCCTTTGATATCTTTAGGGTCTCAGCTATCTCAATCGACTTCACTTTACGGTTATCAAAAATTATTTTGTGGACTTTTTTGATGTTTTCGTCGGTAACAGCCTCTTTGGGGCGTCCACTGCGCGCATCGTCCTCGGTGCTCATTTCGCCTCGTTTAAATTTAGCAAACCACTTCTCTACGGTTGATTTTCCTGGTGCAGAGTCCGAATAATGTTTATTAAGCCAAGCCTTGGTTTCAACAGTATTTTTTTTCGCCAAAAAGCAATGCTTTATTAACACACGAAATTCCTTTTTATCCATTTCTTCAAGGTAACAAAAGTTCTTTCACTAAAAATGCTATAACTCGGATACTAATAGTGCAACAGCTGTCAAATTTATACACGCGTCTTTTGAAGGTTAGGGCTAACTAAAAATCATATGGATTTGATACTAGTAGCGCCATCTATGTGTCAGCCTACGAATTTTTCAGCCCACCTGTTATATATATATATATATGTATATGTATGTATATGAAATAGTATAAAGTATTTCCTTTTCTATAACTTTAAAATAGTTAGAGAAAACTATTGTCTTTAATTATTGTACTTTATACGAGTTCATATACATATACATACATATATATATATATATATATATATATATATATATATATATATTTATACATATATATATATATATATATATATATATATATATATGACAGTGTTCTCCAAACTGTGTTCAGACGAACACTATGGAGTTCCGCACAACCTCTTCAGGGGTTTCGCGAGTCAGTCGGAATTCCAAAGAATTTTCGAAGAAAAAACCCAAAACTAAAAATTCATAAAAGTTCATTCATAATAATTTATTTAATTTCTATAAATACCTATTATTACCTATTATACAATAAAACTGTATTTGTACATATTATGTAGTAAAACCGTATTTATGAAGACACATTACGACCCCGCTCAATCAGATATACATCTGATTGAACGAGGTTCACTTTATCGTTCTGCAACACCCCGGGAACGCTGTTGAAGTACGAGAGGGAACGATATGTAGAATAGAAACGCTCATTTAAAGCGCTCCGGCGTTCGTTATCCGATGTCCCTTAATTATAGTCAGCTATGTAGAGTAAAAGCGCAGGTGGGCAAAAAAACATTGTTGGACTATCACAGTTTGCGGTATGATAGGGAGCAATGTAAATAATAAAATTTGGCCATCTAATATGCAAGTGGATAAATTGACAGATGTTGCGAGTTTGGCTACGTTGATAGTATTGGTTCATTATGTTTTTAATTCTACAATCCAAGAAGATATTCTTTTTTGCAAACTAATTGTAGAGAACTGCCAGAAAAAATGTTTTCGCACTTATTAATAACTGCTTGTATTAACATGGAATAACTTGAGATTTATGTTCGCATATTTGTACAGATGGGGCAAAAGCGTTATTGAATCCAAACAAAGGGGCAATGTAACGAATAATTGCAATATCCCCACATATTAAATATTCCCATTGCTGTCTGCATCGCTATGCGCTCGTGCCGAAACGAATATCAAAAGCATTAAAAAAGGTTTTGGATGACGTTGTAAAAATTATAAATTTAATCAAATCCAAAGAATTAATTTCAAGATTTTTACTTTGTTATGCGATTAATTATCTAGCATCCATAAAACATTGCTTATATTTACAGAGATGCGATGGTTATCACGAGGAAAAACCTTGACCCAATGTTTGAGTTAAAAGGTGAAATAAGATTTTTTTTAAATGGATATAAACGTGATTATACAACAAAATAGAAGATGAAATGTGGTCACAATTGATGGGATATTATTTATATGAAGTTAATACATGTCTTTTAGGACTTAATATGCATATTATTAAAATTAATGAAAAAATTAATGCATTACTTTTAAAATTAAATATTAGAGCATCATACGTAAAAAAGAATAATGTACAATGTTTTGAAAAACTGAATAGTTTCCTACTAGAGAATTAATTAAATTTGTATAATAATGTTAAAAATTACCTATTAGAACACATTTACGAGTTTAATAAAACTGTCAGAGAGAAATTGATTCGTATGACTGGGTTAAAAATCTATTTCAGAATTACAATAAATCAGATCATTTTGCTAATGAAGGAAAAAGAGCAATTAATTGACATCTCAATAGATTCGATATTAAAAATTAAGTACCAGCTAGAAGACCTTCTTGATTTTTGGTTACAAATTTACACAGAATATCCCGAAATCTCTAACAAAACAGTACAGATCCTAATGCCTTTCGCCACAACTTATACAAAAAATCATTTTCAACCAATTGTAGCTATAAAAAAAATTTAGAATCAGACTGAATACCAAATATGAAAAAATGTGTCAAAAAATATAGCACATCCCAGCCATTAAACTAACACATGTAGCAATGATTAATAAGTTAGTAACTAATCCTGTTTAACTTGTATTAAAATTGTTAAATAAAAGAAAAATATAAGGAAATATTGATTTTCTTTTCATTTTCCACGTAAATTGCACAGAATATTGATAACTTTTCAATGATTTTTTAACAATTTTTTTCTGAGGGTGGTAGGAATTCCGCAAAAAAATGTATAAAAATGTATCTTAAAAGTTCCATGACTCCACAAAGTTTGAAGAACATTGATATAAGATAAAGAAAGGCAGCAAATAAAAATAAAATCTTTGTCATAATAGATTTCTGGAGCTGTGAATAAATTCACTTCCATGAATACATTTTTCACTCATTTATACAATAAAAATTTTCCTTATCAAAAATAATAGATATTTGATTATTGTTTTGTTTTCGCTTATTCGCATTTCGATCAGGTTACCATCATTCTTGGAGCACTAATGTACAAAAAGGAGGTAAAATCATATTTTTATGTACCTTAGCGTTTTGATTTTTTGATTTTCATCAAAATAGACATGATAAAAAAACTATCAATAATCAATTATTAAACATTTTTATCCAAATTTTTCTTTGTTTGAAGGGTGTGACGAAATTTTTTTCTGAAAATGATATATGTGATTAAAACATACTCTCTGTCTGTCTTTCTCAAGTCAATCATATATAATTTTTGATATTTTTTGTATTTTTATTTTTCATTATTATTCTTACTTTATATTTCAGCTAATTAATTTTTCACAACTATTGAATTCGAATATATGTACAAATAATTATTCTTTATATTTAAGACATTATAAAATTATTTAAAAATAATAAGATTGTTTAGTAGTAAGTTACCACATTAACTTATTTAATAACGTACTTTTTTATGATATTAAATTTAAATACACAATATTTAAAATATTAAACAATTAGCTTAACTTGTAATTGTAATTTTAATGAAAAAATTACGAAGCAAAATCTTCGAATATATTGGATCAAATCACGTTATCATACCCGAAAAAAGTAACAAGTGTCCAATATAAATACACAGAATATCCGCACAGATTTTAAAAATAAATATGTTTAGAAACAGTTTTTTAATTAAAATACTTCTAAAATTTTAATGTAGGAATGAACATTTGAAACCAAAATTTTTTTAATGAAAACAACGTAATTTAACTCGCAAGGCACGGATTTTAAATGTTTTTTTAAAAAACTTTCAAATAAATTAAACTTTCAAATAAAATATTGCTAATCGACTATCTTGAAAAAAGGAAAACAATAACAGGAGCCAACATACAGGAGGTACATCATTATTGAACCAACTAAATGATGAAATCAAGAAAAAATACTCTCATTTAGCGTAAAAAGTGCTCTTCCATCACGAAAGTGGACCGGCAGACAAATTGATAATTGCGATGGAAAAATTGAATGAATTACACTATGAATTGCTTCCACATCTACTATATTGTTCAGATTTGGCACCACGTGACTTTTTTCTGTTTCCAAACGTGAATAAAATGACTCGGAGGTAAAAAAATTTCATCTAATCGGATGCCATCTCTGCTGTAATTGCCTTTTTTTAGGCGTTTGATAAACCGTACTATTCAGAAAGGATAAAAAATGTAAATGCGTTGAACTAAGTGCCTCGAGCTTAAAAGAGATTACCTTAAAACATATAAAAGAATTTTCTCCAAAAAATTGTGTTTTCTTGGCAAACACGGATACTTGTCACCCTACCCTCGCATATAAATATATTTAAAAAATATAAGTAATGATATATCCTGAAATAGAAAAATAATCAAATATTAGTCTATTATGGATAGAAGTTCATGTCTTATTGTCGTCAGTAAACGAACTCTAATTATTAAAAATTAACAAATGACCATTATATGTGCATTTACTGACAATCAACAATTATTTTTATTTTCGTTGTGCAACCCACTATAATATGGGATCAGATAAGTCAGTATAATTATAAAAATTACGTTTTATTAGTTCTTCTCATAGATGTAATGGGTTGGTTTCTTTTTGTTTTGTTTTCTTGTATACAATTGAAATAATTATTACTACATTTTAAACTGTCGCTCTGATTGAAAATTAAAATTATTGAACTGAATCTTATTTAAAAAAAGATTATTATATATTAATAGTTAATATATGTACGTCATTGCATTCAATGTATAATTAAATAAAATGTATTTACACAAGTCAAAAGTAGTTTTTTCTACAAACAAAATTAAATAGTATTAATAATTGACTTTTATATACTAAGGGTGAATTAAGTATTTTAAATACTTAAAATATAAACACAAATAATTTATATGTGTACAAATACATACAAGTACATACTTATATAACATAGTCAGAAAAATGTATATACAGTCGAGTCTGGTTTTATTTGAATCTTTTTATCGCGGTTTTCAAGTTATTCGGTGTATTGGTTATTCGGAGTTCATGCAAATTGGGTTTTTCCCCGTTGTATATACAAATATGAGCTGCACGTTGTTTAAAAAAATTAAAATTTTAATTATATTTTTTTAATTTATTTTTTTTAATTGAAAATTTTTCTATTTTGGACTATTCAAATCATATTGTATCTGTGATCGCTGAAATAAGATCACAATCTTTAAATGTCTGCTGGAAAGAGTTGGGCCTGGATGTGTTGCAAACAGTGCAA
This sequence comes from Acanthacorydalis orientalis, assembly GCA_034766995.1. Lineage (NCBI taxonomy): Eukaryota > Metazoa > Arthropoda > Insecta > Megaloptera > Corydalidae > Acanthacorydalis > Acanthacorydalis orientalis. Next base: position 21,196,528 of record CM068315.1, on the reverse strand, counting down.
CCATTCAGGCATCAACTATCAGCCGAAATCGTTACTTTGGCACATGAAATTGATGGAGAAGGTTTTCAAACCCTTAGCCAAAATTGCTTGTGGATAATGCCTTAAGTGACGATGATATTATTGTTATAAATTTAGATAATATCGAAGATTCAGAAAATAATAGTAAAGCGGAAGAAAAACATGTCCTTCTCACTATAATTCGAGAAAGTCTTCAACTTTCCAATAAATTGAAAAATCATTTTCTTGTTCAAATACAAATTCTGAACGAGTCTTCAAATTGCAATGTTAGCTGAAGAATTTCTGTTCTTTAACTGTAGATTTATTGACATATACACGTGCTCTTATGTACCGCCGAAAGAAAAAATCGCGATGGGTTAAGTCAAGTAAATTCCCAGGCCAATTAAAATCTCTGTTTTTTGAAATTATGCGTTCGCCAAAAATGCCCTGTAAAAGTTTCATAACAGATCTTATTGTGCGCGGTGTGGATCTATCTTGTTTAAATTACATCTGTGGACGATTATCAACAGCTGGCTTCAAAAAATATTCTGTCATTGTGCGATATTGAGCACCATTTATGGTTACAGCAATAACATCTTTATTTTTGGAAAAATAAGGGCATATAATCACTTCGAACGTTACTCTGCACCAGACAGTACATTTAGTGGATACAATTGTTGCTGATGAAAGGCTTTTGGATTCTCTGTAGCCTATATTCTACAGTTTTGTCTGTTCACGAAGCCATTTAAATGGAAATGAGCTTCATCACTCATAATTAAATTATGAATAAATTCATTACAATTTTCTGATTGTTGGCGAAAACTAATTGCATAATCAGGTGATGTTGATAATCAGTTGACTTTAGCTCTTGCATAAGCTGCATTTTGTATAGGAACATTTGAAATGCGATCAAAATCCTTTGTAGTGACATCAGAGATATTCCAAGTTGGGTTTAACGTCTTCTGGTTGACGTTTTAAGACTCTACTCGGTACTCTCCTGTATACGTTGAATATTTTCCTCAGTTAGAGCCGAATGATGTCTTCCAGATCCTCAACGGTTACTAACTGCATCTTGTTGTCGAAAACGTGCAACCAAACGATTAATCACTGACTTCGATGTTCCTGTTCGAACAATAAAATAACAACGGTATGCTCGCTGCATCAAAATAATTGAATGCTTTCAAAGTTAAATTACATTATTTTGATACGTTATTTCACTCAGTTGTCCCATTTTTCTATGATAAATTCCCAATGTTTTATTTATAAAATTCTGAAAAAAGGAGAAAAAATATTTAAACAAAAAATATTATCTATTCAAACCTCTTTGTTCATTTTGCGCCGCCCTATATATATATATATATATATATATATATATATATATATATATATATATATATATATATATATATATATATTAGGTCTAAAAACTAATTCAGTGTCATTATTATAGAAAATGATTATATATGAAGTAATTGAAGACATTTGAATCCTTAAAATACCCCAAAATATTTTATATAATTTTACACTATCTGTTGGGTAACTGACGAATTCCTTGTCGAAAAAAATATGACTGCTTGATGTCAATGAAGTCGTAAAGTATTTTTGGAGCTCTTCGAATATTTTTGGATTTTTGCATGTTTTATGGGTTAGCAATATCTTTCGCCAAATCTGGAAAAATCATTCCGACTTCAGCAGTATTTTTCAACTGGAATGTGAAGGGCTGCTGTTTTTCGGATACTATCGTCTTCAGTACTGTTTTGTAAGATTATACCATCTGATTAGCAAAGATATGTAGTGTTTAAATGTAAATATGGGAACTTCAAAATCCTAAATCGACGAAAAAATAGTTTAATTTAAAACTGAGTTGTTATTGATTTAATTTTAAGTTACAGAATTATTTTGTAAACCTAATATATATGTATATACGAGGTCAGACAATTAAGTAATGCGACAAAATTCAAAAATCGAGTATATTTAAAAATTAAGGTACATCGCTGCGATCCCCTTCAAAGTAGTCCCCTCCCGCATCTATACACTTATTCCAGCGAGTTTTCCAGTTTTCGTAACAATTCTGGAACACTTCTTGTGGGACCTCTCCGAGTACCCTCGTCACAGATTCTTGGATATCTTCAACGGAGTCAAAATGTCGACCTTTGACGAATTTTTTCATATGGGGGAATAGGAAAAAGTCGCAGGGTGACATGTCCGGTGAATAGGGCGGTTGTGGTAACGTTGCGATGCCTTTAGACGCCAAAAACTGAGAGACACTGAACGCACTGTGACAGGGAGCATTGTCGTGATGCAGAACCCAAGTCTTCGCGATCTCTAGACGCACTCTGAGCACCCTTTTTCGTAATTTTTCGAGCACATTGCGGTAGAATACTTGATTTACGGTTTGTCCAGGTGGTACGAACTCTTTGTGAACCACCCCTTTTCTGTCGAAGAAGCAAATCAACATGGTTTTCACTTTGGACTTGCTCATTCTCGCCTTCTTTGGCCTTGGTGCTCCAGGGGACAGCCACTGTTGGCTTTGTCGTTTAGTTTCGGGGTCATATTGAAAGAACCAACTTTCATCACCAGTAATAACTCGATCGAGAAGAGTAGGATCACTTTCAACCTGCTCGAGACAATCTTGAGCGATGTTCATTCGGTGGGCTTTTTGCTCATTTCGTGACATGCACTACTCGCGCGTTGTTACAAAACACTAAACAGCTGGCGAAGAAATGATCATACGAGGGTGGTCAAGGTCTCAATCGAGAGAGTAGAGATCTGCTATTACGGTGGCGGAGTTACAGGTTCGCAGTGTTACCACAGGCCGAGAAAAAAAATCGGTCGCATTACTTAATTGTCTGACCTCGTGTATATATATATATATATATATATATATATATATATATATATATATATATATATATATATGTATAGGTTATATATATATATATATATATACATACATATATATATATATATATATATAGACAGAGACAGGACCCAGACAGAGACAGGTCTGGGGAATAAACTGGGTGAGATAAGGTTTCATACCCCAGTTCATTTTATATTTTTAAAGTCGTTTGTCAGACATGTGGTCGGGTGTTGTCATGAAGAATTGGTTCTCTTCGATTGACTAATGATGACCGCAAACGATGCAACTTCTCATGCATTTTTTCAATTTCCTAATAATATTTTTCAGCTATTATTGTTTCACCAGGATTTACGAAGTTATATTGAATGATACTACTTTCCAACCAACAATGACCATACACCAAACAACGACCATAATCACCAAACAATGACCATAACCACCAAACAATGACCATAATCTTTTTTTCATGAAGCTTCGGTTTAGAAAACTGTTTTGGTGTTTTTCCTCGGTCTAGCCATTGTGATAAATTTTTCCGGTTGTAGTAGAGAATCTACTTGTCATGACATGTAATGATGCGATCGAGAAAGGGATCATTTTTGTTACGCAAAAGAAGCACAGAGCTGACTTCTTATCGCTAAATTACTAGATGTTCATTTAATTCATACCGGACCAATTTATCCAGATTTTTTGTTTTTCCTATTAGGCTCAAATATCTAACGACTGTTGAATGATCAACATTGAGTTCTTCTGCCACCTATCGAGTTGTTTTACGTGGGTCCGCTTTAATAATGGTTCTTAAATATTTATTGTCTATAAGAGGCTAAATCCAAAAATACTAAAGAATGAAAACAATAGACATAATTTCATCGTTTACAATGATGTATCACATGACTATAACAGAAGATAACAGTAACTAAGAAAATCGGCACCAAAGTTAAAATAATAAAAAGCGCAATTATTTTTGCACCAGTCTAATATATATATATATATATAAATATATATATATATATATATATATTTATATTTATATATATTTATATTAACAAATATATATATAAATACATGTATGTATATATATATATATATATATATATATATATATATATATATATATATATCGTATATTAAGATTATTTTTAATAATAATTTAATTGATTATTAAAAAAAATTTCTTTGTTTAATTACAATCATTTTTATTCAAGTTATGCGAGAGCCAATCATTCCATTGTTATTTTTTATAATACTTTGATATAATCTGAATTCTTAAAAAAAAACTTTTTGTATTACACTTCAAAAGTCAATACTTGAAATTTACATTTTTATCTATCATTTTTATATATTACATTTTTTTACATTTGATTTATTTCCTTATATATATATATATATATATATATATATATATATATATATATATATATATATATATATGTACCGTAAATATTGTACATTATAAGAGGGTCATTGGTGAGTTTGGTAAATTTCTATGAAATGGTGCCACTATTAATTTGGTAATATCACGGCTTTCGAATGTCACTTTTCAAACTAGTATGGACGAAATTTCAGGTAAAAGCGTCGCTTTGTTCATATTCTACAGATGTTTGAAGCGAGCGTTGTGGTATTTGCCGCAAAAATTAGAAAATACGAAATTCGTGTGGTGATAAAAAAATTTTATTTGAAAAAGTGGACGACCCCTCGGATCAAAACGGGGTTGGATGAAGTTCATGGGGACTCTGCACCAGGGTTTAAAACTGTTTACTTTTGAATAAATGAGTTTAAACTTTGCCGAACATGCACTGAAGATGAAACGCATTCTGGACGACCAGTTGAGGGCACCACGGCGAATATTGTTAAAAAAATCAATGATATCGTTATAGAAAACCATCGAGTGAAAATGAGCTAGATTTCTGAGATTGTATGAATCTCAATTGAACGAGTGTACGATATACTGCACGAAAAATTGTACACGAAAAAGCTATATACGCGATGGATGTTGTTGACTGTCAAACAAAAACGGACACGAAACGACGTTTCAACTCAGTGTTCGGCGATGTTTAATCGCAATCCGCGGGCCTTTTTGCAGTGATTCATTACCGTGGATAAAACATGGATCCACCACTATATACCTGAGTCGAAGCAACAGTCAAAGTACTGGATGACTGGTGAAAGTGCACCGAAGAAGGAGAAGACCGTTTTGTCGGCTGGGAAAATGATGGCTACTATTTTTCGAGAGTTCCAAGGAATCATCCTAATCAATCACTTCATGAAGGAAAAAACGATAACAGGAGCCTATTTTGCAACATTATTGGACCTTCTAAAAGAATAGCTAAAATAAAAACGTTCAAGATTGGCACACAAAATAATACTCTTTCACAACGATAACGCGCCATCTCACAAATTTACTATCGCAATGGCAAAATTGCACGAATTAAACTTTGAATTGATTCCTTATCCACCCTATTCTCCGAACATTACTCTTTGCGACGTCTTCCTCTTTCCAAACTTGAAAATACAGCTTGCCAAGAAGAAATTTTCATCAAATGAGGATGTTATCACCTCCGTCAATGCGTATTTTGTATACTTTGAAAAAAAAACTACTTTTCCGTCAAAATGAAAAAATTAAGAACTCGCTGGACAAAGTGTATAACCCTCAATGGAGATTATGTTGAGAAATAAAATCAATTTCTTTAAAAAACTGTGTTTAACTTGCTTTTTTATCATACTTTTCACACGATGCTTGCATAGTATCAGAAATCTTCATTTTTTCTATTCATTTTCAATTCAATCAAATCAATTTATATCCAAATCATATAACAAAATTATTAAATCAGAAAACAGTACCTTACGAAGCGATTGTTATCGTCATGTTTTCTAATAATTAATTTAATTGTTAACTAATATACTTGTCTAGCCTACATGACTGCATTTGATTTAATTGATTTAAGTGTTTGTCGAAGAATCAGATAATTATATTTAAATAATAGAATAATGTGCTAAACAAATTTATCGTCAGTTAAGTTTATACATTTAAAGAAATCATTTTTAGAGAAGCACTCTTTGTACTGTTAAATATTTTTTTATATCATTTTATTTTTCACGTAGAATTACATCTATAGTTTCATTGAGCGGGATATCATGTTAGAGTTGTTGGCGTTACCAAATGCTGTAACGCAGGTTCGCGCTCAGTACGCTGTAATCGTTCAACCGATTCACGTCGAATCAAAAGTGTTTAACAGCTATAGGACTTCGGAACCTAAAAATGCTTCATTTGTTAAAATTCGTTAATTAGATTAAAAGTTATGACCTGCCTGGCAAATTTGAACATTTATTTTCACGTTGTCAGCATTAAATGGTGAATATCTTGAAAACTATCATATTTCGGCTGAATTGGTTAATACTATTTTGTAAGTATTGAATGTCTAATTCCAATACACTTTGACTGTACAGAGTGTAGCCATCAGAAACAATACGCATTCTTGAATTAATTCTATCTAAAAAGTCGTTAGTAAAAATGCTGAATAGAAAAGGGATAATTATATTGTCAAGACTATAAAGTTAGCTTGTGTAAAAAAATATAAAATATAAACGATTTTTTTTTATATTGTTAAATGTATAATAATAACTGAATATTTTAGTGTTCAGTCATTATTATGTGAAATGCTGCTGTTTTTCAGTTGCCATTGTCTTCAGTACTGTTTTGTGAAGTTATACCATCTGATTGGCCAGAGTATATAGTATTTTAAATGTAAATATGGGCACTTCAAAATCCTAAATCGACGAAAAAATACTTTAAGTTAAAACAGAGTTATTATTGATTTAATTTAAAGGTACAGAATTATTGCCTACACCTAATATATATATATATATATATATATATATATATATATATACGAGTATATATAATATATAATATTATATATATATATATATATATATATAATATTATATATATATATATATATATATATATATATATATATATATATATATATATATGTATATGTATATATATATGGGTCATTCAATTTAAATTTCCACGTGGAAGTATTAAAAATGGGCGCAGGGGTTAAGAAAAGTCATATTATTTTTCATTTAGTATTTTAGTTCAGAGAGAGGGGACCCGTTGAAGGTCAAAAAATAATAAGCAAACTTAAAATATCATATAAAATATGTTAAGTTATTTTCGGCGAATTTCTATAATTAAGTTATCCATTTCATGAATTTCAGTTTTGATGTTTAAGCATTGAGTAAATACCATAGAGTTTCAAGTTAGAGAAATTTTTCGATATATAGAACAGCACGCAATGTCAGTGGCGAGTCAAGCGGGTGTCAGACCTGGAGACCGCCAAGGGTCCCTGGCTCGGAGGGTATTACTTCAACGTCAAGCTTACTTCAAGCTTACATTTCAAAGTCTTAACTAATAATAATAAATTTAAGTGAAAAATTCACAATGATATTGATATTATGCGTTTTATTGATGAATTGGAACAATTCCGCGTCTTTATATGTGAAGATAAAAACAAATACAATACTGGTATACTCAACATTTACAAATTTTGAAATTATTTTAAAAAAATTTGACTATTTCAAATGTATCAGGAGAAAGATCGTTCTCAATGTTGAAAAGAGTGGAAAACAATCCTCGAAACACAATGTCAAAGGAAATATTAAATAGTATATTGTTTTTGTATATAGAACAAGAAATATTAAGTAATATCGATACTTTAAAAATAATTGATAAGTTTTCTCGACGAAAATCAAGAAAAAAGTTTATTTAATTTTTTCACTCTAAATGTACAGTACAGTTACAGTTTTACAGAGTTGAATGTCAGAATAATTTATTTTCATGTCACTTATATATTTATAGAATAGTTATTAACATAAAGAAAAATGTTATAAAATATTTTTACACATGCCGTTTTTTTTTGTTCGTAAAATAAATTTTGGGGTCCCGTAAATTTTACCGCTGTGGGCCCCAATTGGGTTAATCCTCACCTGGTATATACATACATACACATATACACAAATGTAGTTGTTCATATAAACTATTCAAAGTTCAAATACAACAAAGTAAGAAAATAAGATAATAAGAAAATAACAATAACGTGCTTTGACATATTAAGTCTTTCAGGGCACAAAATCACGGTCAATATGATAAATGTGATAATTAAAATTCTACAAATAGTTATTTTATAAACAGAAGCGATTAATAATGTAAATATAAGGTCTCATTTTTATTTCACGAGTACTTTTATTTGTAATAAACAATAGCTTGATCCGAATTTATCGTTTTCTTATCTAACAATTGACAATTAAAAGTACAGTGATTTTATTACTATTAGATTACTATCAAATTAAAATAATTAAACAAACTGTTCTAACACCAATATCTACTTGTTTTGTAAAGCAATTGCAGTGATGACAAAAAAAAGTTTTTATCTATTTATAAATCTTATCAATAAAGATTGTTAACACAAATTTATTCGCAAATATGTTTTAAACTGGTGTTATTTTTTGAACGAGGAACGAAAATATTTTTAAAATAATTTTAAGATAAATATTCACACGTGTACGTTATAGATGTTGAAATTGTTATTGAAATACACATCAGCATTTCAATATTATGTATTTAATATACATTTGTTTACGATAGTTATCACGCCCTTAACAGCCAAAACTTAAAATGAATCATTTAGCTTTTATGTAACTATTAAAACATATTATTGGTAAAAAATTGAATGTTTAAAACTAATCCTGTGGAATCTCGCCAATACAAAATGGGAAAACACTTAATTTGATATCTATCCCATACTTAATTATCATCCCATATATTAAATATGAACAATTGATATTATTTACATGTTTGACTTATAATTTTTGTTTTTTTTCGCGCTTAACGAATTGAAATTATTTTTATATGAAAAAACAAATTTATTTTTTATGAAAAAACATTTTTCAGTGAAAATAATCATCATATCAATGTATTTAATATAACAGTAAAATTTTAGGGTAGGAGTTATATTTTAAATGCTATCATTTAGTATATGAAAAATATGGGATCGATAATATTTACATATATATATATATATATATATATATATATATATATATATATATATATATATATTTGAGTTTTTTTCTAAAACATTAGTATTTTATTAATTTTGACACTTTTAAAAACTACCATATTTTTTTAATTAATATTTCTCAACAGTATTTAACCCTTGTCACTTAAAGATTTTTTCACCTCACGTACCAGCAAGTCAAACATATGTTTTATCAAAATAGCAAGTAACAAATAATTTCAAATAAAATGATAAAGCATTGTAATAACTTTTTTATTCAATGAAGTATCACATACATTTATTAATTTATATTTTATAAAAACAATAATATTGTTTTTTGTTAGATTTACGATATCTTCTCAGGGGGGACAATAGAGTGAAAGGGGTTAAAATAAGAAGATTTATTAAATTTATAATGTAATTCCACTTTTAATTTATCGATATATACAGGAATACAAATTTAATTACCCTTTTTTAATTTATTATTTTATTTATATTATCAGATAATGTATGTAAATGAAATTCATTTTTATAAAATATTTTTAATATATATTTGTAATAATATTTTGTAAGTATTCTATAAGTTACATATCCCTATACTAAAATTCTATGTATTTTAAATCATTTTGTGTTATATAATAGAATTTATCTAAATACTAATTTGTAGATATAAAATGGTGGAAGTGGATGAATAAACATGAATGTTCTGTCCTTATGACAACTATAGAGAAATAAACTGTAGCTAACAAAAATTAGACACATATGACTAAGATATATTTCCATCTTTTTTGAATTTCGTTTCAATTTTTATATAAATAGACATACACAGTCTGTCCAGTGTCTGGTGCAACTGGTGCCGAAAAAAAATACAAGACACCATTATTTTCATTTTTTCTTTTATTCAAACTACACTCCTGAGTCAATACAACGCTGAAAGCGATTAAAATTTTTTTCAAAGCAGTCACTATACTCCGTTTTCTAAATCGCCTTTAAAACCGCTATAGAAGTCTATTCATCTCCTGAATAATATTATAATGCTTTCCTCTCATCGCCAACTTGGTTTTAGAAACAGACAAAAGTCACGAGGAGCCAAATCAGATGTATGTGAAAAGTGTTCGAGCAATTTGATGCCTTGTCTTGCCAATAAATCACATATAATCTTAGATTTGTGTTAATTATAATCAGTGTTTACCATTTGACCTTCCAGTGCGAATTCCATGTGGACAATTCCTTTCGGATCAAAGAAAAAGGTGAGCAATCTTTATTTGGCTCTCCTGTATGCACACTTTCTTCAATTTGTCTCTTCTGGGTCGTCATTCAGCACTCTGTCGCTTTGTGAGTGGTTCACATTGAAAACACCATGTGTCGGCACATGTTTTTCATGAAATCTGGATCGATATCGACCATTTTAGTATATCTTTTCAGTGCTCCACCCTGGTGTCTTATAATCCTCTATCAGCATATGTGGTACGAAGTGTGTACAGATCTTCCGTTTGCCCAAATCTTCGATCAGAATTTGTGTTTTTAGATATTCCAATGTACTCCTCGATGAGTATTGCAAACACACAGCGGGTCAATCGAAAGATTGCAAGTACTTTTTGTACGTTTTTTTTAGTTCAGTGCTCGTAGAGCATCTGTAATGTCCTCCTTGCACTTACAAAATCGATAATCGCATCAAAAAACGTTGAAAAGTTCCAAACAATCACTAACGTACGCACTTTTCATTATTTTGTACCTTTCGCCACATGTTTTTCCTAGCTTAAAACAAAATTTAAAACTGCACTTTGTTCCCTAGTGTTTTTTTGAAGGGCGTCAACACAGTACTGACACATTTCACATAAAAACTAATGACACAGACATTCTATCGCTTTAAACTTTTGGTTACCTATAGCAAAAATGTCAAACTTCATAAAGCAACCAGTGATCAAGAGAAAGCGCTGAATGATTTTTTTTTAAGTTTTAGTCGTACCAGAGTCTGGATAGACTGTGTAGTTCATATTTATATATTTATGATATTTATCTATCTTTAAACACTTCATTTGTATATTATTATACATATTATGTTGTTTAAAAGGCATGCGAAACATATTGCTTTTTTATCAGTTTATTATTTTTGCTTGATTTTTTGGCGTATTTATTGTAAAATATCCATAATTTTTATTTTTTTATTCATAACATATAAATTAAAGATACCTATACACCTAACTCTCGATTTACTCGGGAGATAGTTTCCCCAAAAGAACCGATAAATTCAAAATCGTGCAATTCGAGTCCACATTTCACATTAAAAATAATGAATAGGTTTTACAAATCTGCAATGAAACAATATTATTTATTTTTAACAAAACTAGAGAATATATTTTATACATTAAATCGGAAAACATTAAAAACAAATAAAAAAAGAGTTCAATCTGTATCATCTTCTTTTATTTATTTTCTTTCCACTTTTCTTCTATTTACATCTTCACTTCTCTAATTCATATTCCAAAGGTATAGCGGGAATTGTTATCAAAATTGTTTCAAATCTTTACTCCACTCCTTATAAAGTTCCTGATATTCAGTTAAACAATTTCGCAAGTTCCTTCGAAATTTTGAATTTCTTTTCATGTTTGGATTATTTTCAATGAAGAAATTTTACAGTTCTTTAGCCAATGCAATTCCTTTACCTAAAGTATTTGCAGTAAGTATTGGAACTAATTCATTCCAATCACTTTCAGATTCACTGGATATGGAATTAATGACCATTTCTACCAATTCATCTTCAACAAATTCGCTATCCGACATTAAACAAACTTTAAATTGAATATTTGAAAATATGAAATGTAGAATACAAATGTGTATGTATGTAATCGAAATTATTTTTAATGACTGTAATTTTTTTTCAGCACTTATTTCCTTTTTTTAATAAACAATGCTAGCAATTGAAAAATGGGAAGACAAATGTGCTGTATCTACTCGTATAATTATAAAGTATTTTTTTAAATTTTGTGTGGAAATATGTACAACTTTCTCATACGAAATCAGATTAGATTTGTTGAAAGGGATGTTTTTTAAAGATTAAATTTATGAGCAACATGTATATATTTTATTATATTTATAAAATTTTGATTTTTTTTCTCAAATATAGAAATTGTTACGTATCTTCTTTATCCATATATTTTTTTTAATTTATACCTAATTTTTAGATTAAATACAGTAATGTTTGGAATAATATGACACTGTAATTGTTTATTTGATAACTAATAACATTTGTATCAATGAATAAAAAATATTTTTTAAATTTACTATTTTATTTTTTTAATACAATACTAATTATGTAAAGTTTCATTATAATATTCAATTTAGTTATATTCTGTATTTTAGTTTGGTAATATTTATGTCATAATTGTGTTTGAAAATTTATTTCTTCATTTACTTTTTTTAAATTAGAAAAACTAGATCATAATTTAAATGTCAACTGTCATCGATACTGACCTTATATATAGATAGAAATAAGAACATTAAGAATAAAGATAACCGAGCACTATTAATAATATACAAAGAGTGCCAGAGGAATGAGAAAACTTCAAAACGCTATAACTAAATTAATTTTTGTTTAACTTATTGAGACCCGTTGTTTACTATATTGTGTTGAGCAAATAATTTGTGGAACAATTCATTAGACTTAATACGCTTCCTCTAACAAAAGTGTTTTCAATCATCATAAGGTGTCATATTCGGTGAATATGAAGGACGTGGAAAAACCTCTGCTTCAATATTTTTAATCACAGACTGGTCGAGGTTTGTTGTGTGGGCCCTTGAGTTATCATGATGAAGAAGTCACATTCCGTCACGAAATTCAACAAGTTTTTCTCAACTAGTATGGTGAAAAATCTCATTAAAAATTTTGGCATAGTACCCCTTCATTTTCATACCCTTTTAACACGAATTGGATCAAAAGAATACTTTTCGCATCAAAAACAGTACGAAAATAAGTGCTAAATGCTTACCAACAGACCTAATTGACCAATTGTCGAACAAAAACTTTCGTAATGACTCCACAATCGTTGCAGCAGGCACCATACGTGATATAATGAGTAAGTACTAATCAATCAATTCGTTAAGGCTGAATAAAGCGCATCTAGCAGTTAAAGGCCGAAGGTCGTGCGATATTCCAAAATTGAACCCCATTCCGTGAATTAACACGTTCGCTACCAGCCGTCACAAATGTGTGACACAACGCTTTGTTATGAGAGCCAGGCGTCTCATATATGTGACAGCTCTGATAATTAAATACATTATGCTCTGATCACAATTGTTAAGCTCTAGAACAGTAAAATATATGAAGGAAGTGCTTGGTTTGAGATTATATTACATTATATAGACTGGTACAACAAATTTTTTTTCACGTACTTGACGTAACAATTTGGAATGTATGTTGATTGTACAATAAAGTTCATTCAACTAAAATGAATTATTTAGAGTTTAAAAATGATCTTGCTTGCAAATTACTAAAGTATCGAGTTTATTTATGTATAGTTTTACATAAAATTCATATTTCATCCAACTATATTTAGTAAGTCAAAGTTTTTACTTAAAAATACGAAGTTTGGGTGAAACCTATACCAATATTTGGCTACTATGCTCAATATTTAGTCAGTGTTGCATGATGTCAGTTTTCATACGCTTATGTTCAAAGCTTCAAGTAAATAAGTTATTTAGCAATGGTTTGACATCTCGCCGAAGTGAGTACTCCAAGCATCGTTTTTAAAAATAGAAAAGGTGGAATTCGTGCCGTGATTATTATTTTTTAAAATACTCAAGTGCAACCTATATAAAAAAGAGCTCAATTTAACGATAGGGGACTCCTATCCATAGAATACAACGGTTAAGTGCTGAGTTGCTGAACTTAAAATGGTTCGAACCATGAAGTTATGAAACACGTGATGAAACACGTAGTAGACATCTCATTGAGTGACTACACCAGAAATGATTAGTAAAATCCACAAAAGCGTTTTGGCAGGCCGTAAAGTGAAACTGAGTGAGACAGCAAAGACTTTTAGTATATCAACAGAACGTGTGTGCAATATCTCACACGAATATTTAGGTATGACAAAGCTGTACATTAGGTAGATATTTCGTTTGCTCACACCTGATCAATAACAATGTTGAAATGGCGTTTCAACCGATTTTTTGGCACTCTATAAGCGCAATATAACCGAATTTTTACGTCGATACATAACCGTTGATGAGACTTGGGTCCACCACTACATTCCTAAGACCAAACAACGGTCGAAATAATAGACCGCAAAAGGCGAACCAATTCCAAAGAAGGTAAAGAAAATTCCATCGGCTGGTAAGGTTATGGCGACTGTTTTTTAGGGTGAGCTTGAAATACTCTTCATTGACTACATGAAAAGAGAAAAACAATTAATAGAGAGCATTATACGAACGTATTGCAGTAATTGAACGATGAAATCAAGAAAAAACGGACATATTTGGCAAAAAAAATGCTGTTTCATCATGACAAAGCACCAGCTCACACATCAGTTACTGCGATGGCTAAAATCAATGAATTAAAGTTCGAATTGCTTTCCAACCCACCATACTCGTTAGATTTAGCCCCTAGTAACTTTTATCTTTTTATTAACCTCAAAAATTACTCGATGGAAAAAGATTTGTGAACAATGAAGTCAGTGTCACCGTAAATTGCTATTTTGAGAAGCTTGGAAAATCGGCCTCACAGTCTGGCCTATCCACTCTAGAACATCGTTGGGAAAAGTGTATCGAGCTAAATAGAAATTATGTTGAAATATAAATAATAATTAGTCCAAAAATGTTATTTTCTTATTCAGACCCGGAACATTTCACCTTACCGTCGTGTAAAAAAAGTACTATGATTATACATGAAAATTAGTTAAATATTTATTATATTTTCATTTACTAATATCATTTAATAATGCTATGATTATTTTATTTTATATAAATTATATGATACTTTAACTATCATTTTATGTTATTTATCAATAAAAACATAACACAAATATAATCTAATGTAATGTAACATAATAAAATGTGCATACGTAATGAATTAATATGTAAATTAAGTAAAATTTTAATAGTCGTATGTTAATGAAACTTTTACGTATGTTGAAAATTATACCACTTATTATTTATTAACAAAAAGTCTACAGAAAGTAAACTGACCTTCAATCTTAATAAACATGTTCCGAATATGCAGTGTGTATATTCTATTTTGGACTTGTAGGAAGATGAGATAATAAATACTATTTCTGTCAATTAAATGTTTACCTTTGTCAGGAAAAAAATGAATACACTTTTTTGTTCTTAGAGAACAGAAAAATATTGTCAGTAAAGTGAAAAAATTCATAAGTTGTATCGTGTACAGCCATCATTAGCCAATCGAAGAGAACCAATTCTTCTTCATGACAATGCCTGATCAAATGACTTTAAAAAAATTAAACGAACTGGGTTATGAAACCTTACCTCACCCACATTATTCCCCAGACCTGTCTCCGACAGATTATCATTTTTTTAAACATTTGAGTAATTTCCTACGAGAGAAGGTTTTGAAAGATCAAGCACCTACTTAAAGCGCTTTCGATGAATTCGTTAATTCCAGAACTCTAGAATTCTATCTTGTAGGAATAAACGAACTTATTTCCCGTAGGAAGAAGTATGTATCGGTCAATGATCTTTATTTTCATTAATAAATATAATTTTTAACTGATATATGCGATAATATACTCAATACGTAAAAACCGTAATTATTTTTGCACCAACCTAATACATTACACTAGTGGCGTAAAATTAATTTTATTGGGCTGGAACAAAAGTTCGTAGCGTTTTTAAGGTGAAATTCCAAAGCAATGATTACTTATTTGTAAGTATATTTATTATAATATATATATGCGATTTTGATTTACCACCTTTCTCTATCTTTTATGTAGTTTTATAATTCCATTCTCCCAGAACTTAGGATCTTTCTGAGCGATGAATTGATCCAGATGGTTTCTGCATAATCCACTGCTTTGACTGCTGCTTCGACTCAAGTATGTAGTGATGGATCTATGTTTCTTCCACTATGACGAATCGACACAAGAATACCTGCTTTTTTTCATTTTTACGGCAACTGCTACAATGCTCGCTTCAAACATCTGTAGAACATGAATAACGCATCGCCTCTGATTAAAAGTTTGCCTATGCTATTATCATCTCATAGAAATTTATCAAACTTATCAAACGACCCACGTAATTCTATATTATATTTCGGTATAGTTTTCGTCCATTTGGAAGAATAGTTTGAATTTTTATAATTTTTGTTAAAATGTTTGATTTTTTCGTTTTCACCAAAAATATTAATTCGCAGTTGCAAAGAACTAGTACTAAGATCTCTTCCTTCGGTGAATTTTTCTGGATCAGAGGATGAAACAAAGCAGTTATTTAGATATTTGAATGTTCTCAGAGGAAGCAAATATTTCAGTTCCGTTCACCTGTTAAACAATAAGTAATCGTGATTTTGCCATTGAATTTTTGGAACCAATGTTGAGCTGTACGTTCAGTAATTGACACTTCTCCAAAAACAAAATTGAGATTTCGAGCAGTTTCTGTCGCTTTACGTCCCAATTTAAACTCATACAACAAAATCATGCGAATTTGCTTTTTTTCCATGACTAATTTAAGAGGCTATCCAAAGATACTAAAGAATGAAAACAATAGACATAAGTTGAAATCAGTAGTGCTAATTTCATTGTTTACAATGATGTATCACATGACTACAATAAAAGATAACGGTCACTAGGAAAATCGGCACCAAACTTAAAATGATATAAACCACAATTATTTTTGCACTAATCTAATAGTAGAGATAATTTCGAGATTAGTATATGGACACGTACAATTTTTGTTTTGGTATTTTCATTTTTTCTCTGATAGCTGTACTTTGCATGTATTGCTATCTATAACAACACATATCAAATTGTGTATTTTATATACTGCATAAGTATACAGCGTTCATTGCCACTCACCTTAATAAAATGTTGTATATAAGCAATAATTAATGAGGAAAAGAATCAAAAATAATACTACACAAGTGTGTAGTAGTAAAAATGATATCTGAATATGGTATGTATTCTTACAAGAAAGTTTATTGGCTCATTTTAATTCGTTTTGATAGTACTATATACTGACAGAATATCCAAGTTAGTAAAATTTCAGATCAGTGTCACCTTAAAGATATATATTATATCAAAAGTAATATCAAATATGCCTTAATCGTATTTCACTACGTTAATGAGCAAGTTGTTATTAAAAGTATTTATTTTCTTCGATTATTTTAATACGATGGGTAAAATATTATAACTTCTAATTTGTTTCAATGAAACAATGTAATATTGTTATATAAGTAAGTGTTATAATTTATACAATTGTCCCTTGAAATCATATACATAATAAATATAGTTAACCGTTTAAGTGCGAAAAGGCGCGATCGCGCTTCTGCTGTTCAGGTCCTAAAGTGCCAATCCTAAGTGTCATCAGTCTACAGGGTCAAACTGACTGCATACTCGGATTTTGTCGATGCGTGTCTTGATTGTTACCGTTTATCGAAGTGTTGATAACATTATGTTATTGTTAACTATGAACCGTTAAAAGATATATAAATAAAAACTAAAAAAAAATAATTAGGTAGAATGACATCAAAAATTAATACTACTATATGAAATACGAGGTCAGACAATTAAGTAATGCGACAAAATTCAAAAATCGAGTATATTTAAAAATTAAGGTACATCGCTGCGATCCCCTTCAAAGTAGTCCCCTCCCGCATCTATACACTTATTCCAACGAGTTTTCCAGTTTTCGTAACAATTCTGGAACACTTCTTGTGGGACCTCTCCGAGTACCCTCGTCACAGATTCTTGGATATCTTCAACGGAGTCAAAATGTCGACCTTTGACGAATTTTTTCATATGGGGGAATAGGAAAAAGTCGCAGGGTGACATGTCCGGTGAATAGGGCGGTTCTGGTAACGTTGCGATGCCTTTAGACGCCAAAAACTGAGAGACACTGAACGCACTGTGACAGGGAGCATTGTCGTGATGCAGAACCCAAGTCTTCGCGATCTCTGGACGCACTCTGAGCACCCTTTTTCGTTATTTTTCGAGCACATTGCGGTAGAATACTTGATTTACGGTTTGTCCAGGTGGTACGAACTCTTTGTGAACCACCCCTTTGCTGTCGAAGAAGCAAATCAACATGGTTTTCATTTTGGACTTGCTCATTCTCGCCTTCTTTGGCCTTGGTGCTCCAGGGGACAGCCACTGTTGGCTTTGTCGTTTAGTTTCGGGGTCATATTGAAAGAACCAACTTTCGTCACCAGTAATAACTCGATCGAGAAGAGTAGGATCACTTTCAACCTGCTCGAGACAATCTTGAGCGATGTTCATTCGGTGGGCTTTTTGCTCATTTCGTGACATGCACTACTCGCGCGTTGTTACAAAACACTAAACAGCTGGCGAAGAAATGATCGTACGAGGGTGGTCAAGGTCTCAATCGAGAGAGTAGGGATCTGCTGTTACGGTGGCGGAGTTACAGGTTCGCAGTGTTACCACAGGCCGAGAAAAAAAAATCGGTCGCATTACTTAATTGTCAGACCTCGTATATGTGTATATACATACCTTTTATATCACCAATAATAATACTTAAAAATGATATTTCAAAATTATTAAACACAATATTATCATTACTTATAGGAATGCTATAATAACAATGAATTCAATGAAACAATTCTTACTGCTTATAATCATAATAACAGCGTAATCGTGCCGCTTGGCTTTTTTCGGCATGGAATTAGAAAAGCGCAGGTGGTGCCTAGTCTGTTTCAATATGGAATTAGAAAAGCGCGATCACGCCGCTTAGAATTTTTCAGTTGGATTTTTGCAAAGGCTCATGGCACTCGAACGGTTAATAATATTACATATAATATATTCCTTTTACGAATAGAAGATCGAGCAAGAATAAAAGTACAATTTACGTTTTTTATCCCATTTAGAGGTTAAACGATTATCAATATATATATATATATATATATATATATATATATATATATATATATATATATATATATATATATATATACAAATATATATATATATATACATACATACATACATACATATATATATATATATATATATATATATATATATATATATATATATATATATATGTAGAAATATAGGCCATGCCACTGGCCTGGGACAAAAACGAAGCGAATAATATCAACAACAGTATAGGAGTCGACGGTGCATCAATGTGGAGTGCAGTTGGAGTGAACGATAGTGAAGTTAAATTAAGATTGCTATTGTAATTCATGTGATTATTGTGATCAACCAATATATTTATTTATCATGTTTCTTTCTTTTAATTAAAATCCTACAATTATATATATATATATATATATATATATATATATATATATATATATAAACAATTAATTGTGATGAAACGTTTTATAAATTTCTATTAATAAGTGTTGTTTCACCTCTTTTTCATATAATATCTACAAAAATATCTTTTTCAACTATTCAAACTAAATAAACGTAACATTGCAATACAGTTTGTTTCTTTAACAGAAAGCGAGATTTGACATTCAATGAAATGTCAAACCTAATCTCGAGATGGGTAAACTATCGCTAATAAACTTATATTAGTAAAACGACAACTATACTGATCAACTTGTATTTTGCAGCACTGACTGCACTGAGTGATCAACACCTAATCACTACTGCCATTAAGCTTGACTTTGAAATGATACGTAGCATATGGATGAGATAACTTGTTCCTATATCAACTTTTATATATTATATGTAAAGAGAATTTACATAAAAAAGTAACATTTATTGTACCATTTACCAGAATTTTATCTATAGTAATAGCAAATATTATGTACTATAGGTATTCAGAAAGTTGATATATACGAGTGTATAATTTAGGAATTTCATACTTTTGGTATAAACCATAATGTAATATAGCGTTTCTCGAACTATGTTCTGCAGAAAGTAAATATGTGTTCCGTGAAAAATTGACATTGAAAATGAATATAAGCCTGGAATGATTTTAAATACTGCGACAGTTTCAAACATGTTTGAAAATTAGGCGCTCCTCACGTTGCGTAGTGAGTTATTGGTCTTCTTGATGTCACATAATTTAGTATAAAATTTTACTGAATTTATAACAAATTCTTAATGGTTGATGAGTCTTGCGTATCTGAGAGATTTTTTTACAAAGTTCAATAAAATTAACTTATAATTACAAGGAAAGAACATTACCACATAACATTTTCAATACAAGAGATAAAACTGGATCTTTTGATAGAAAAATACAATTCTGGATTTCTAGAGTCAAACAGAATAATTTTGACTATTTCCTCGCCATGAATGAATTTATGACTTACATAAATTCTAAATTACATGAAGTCGATTCTAATATAATTTTAGAACACTTGCATGACTTACAATCAACCCTTTTGCAATATTTTCTAAAACTCAGTGAGGATAATTCCTGTGTTCAGAATCCGTTTACAGTGACGGCTTATCCAGCAGTCTTCAGCGCAAGTGATTATGAAAATTTAATTGACTTAATTAGTGACTTATTTAAAACAAAAACTCAAGGAATTTCCATTAAATGACTTTGGACAAATTTAACAGAAGAGTGCCCCTATGTGTCAAAGCCAGCTATTCTTGTTTTACTTTTTTTTACAACGACATATTTATGTGAAGCAGGATTCCCATATTATGCTGCAACCAAATCAAAGTCCAGGAACAGACTCGACGCTACAGTAAATATGAGAATTCAACATTCTAATATTGTGCCTGATATCACAAAAATTTGTAATTCGAAGACTTAAGATCCTTGATACAATTTGATAATATATATATATATATATATATATATATATATATATATATATATATATATATATATATATATATACGAGGTCAGACAATTAAGTAATGCGACCGATTTTTTTTCTCGGCCTGTGGTAACACTGCGAACTTGTAACTCCGCCACCGTAATAGCAGATCCCTACTCTCTCGATTGAGACCTTGACCACCCTCGTACGATCATTTCTTCGCCAGCTGTTTAGTGTTTTGTAACAACGCGCGAGTAGTGCATGTCACGAAGCTCACCGAATGAACATCGCTCAAGATTGTCTCGAGCAGGTTGAAAGTGATCCTACTCTTCTCGATCGAGTTATTACTGGTGATGAAAGTTGGTTCTTTCAATATGATCCCGAAACTAAACGACGAAGCCAACAGTGGCTGTCCCCTGGAGCACCAAGGCCAAAGAAGGCGAGAATGAGCAAGTCCAAAGTGAAAACCATGTTGATTTGCTTCTTCGACAGCAAAGGGGTGGTTCACAAAGAGTTCATACCACCTGGACAAACCGTAAATCAAGTATTCTACCGCAATGTGCTCGAAAAGTTACGAAAAAGGGTGCTCAGAGTGCGTCAAGAGATCGCGAAGACTTGGGTTCTGCATCACGACAATGCTCCCTGTCACAGTGCGTTCAGTGTCTCTCAGTTTTTGGCGTCTAAAGGCATCGCAACGTTACCACAACCGCCCTATTCACCGGATATGTCACCCTGCGACTTTTTCCTATTCCCCCATATGAAAAAATTCGTCATAGGTCGACATTTTGACTCCGTTGAAGATATCCAAGAATCTGTGACGAGGGTACTCGGAGAGGTCCCACAAGAAGTGTTCTAGAATTGTTACGAAAACTGGAAAACTCGCTGGAATAAGTGTATAGATGCGGGAGGGGACTACTTTGAAGGGGATCGCAGCGATGTACCTTAATTTTTAAATATACTCGATTTTTGAATTTTGTCGCATTCCTTAATTGTCTGACCTCGTATATATATATATATATATATATATATATATATATATATATATATATATATATATATATATATATATATATATATATATATATATAATATGTGTATATATATATATATGTGTATATATATATATATGTATGTATTATATATATATGTGTATATATATATGTATGTATGTATGTATGTATATATATATATATATATATATATGTATATATATATATATATGTATGTATATATATATATATATATATATATATATATATACGCTAGTTTATTTGACTATTTTTATGTGTTTTGTTTTAAATAATTAACATTTTAGAATAAATGTTTGTTTTTTTTTCTTAATGCCTAGATTTACTCATTTACATTATCTATATCTATCTACTCTACAAAATAACCAAAATGTTCCAGTAACATTTCAATATTTGTGGTGTTTCGTCGTAAGAAAAGTTTGGGAAACACTGCTGGTATATACATTTATTTTACGAAATTATCTAGTTTTGTATTTAAATTCTTATCTTTGATTGATTGACACGAGTATACATCATTTTATAGGGTACTTAATAATGTATATTACATGTAATGTATAACATTTTTATCCGTTGATATGAATTCAAATATACTACTGTTATATAAAAACCATTGTTTTCATTTTGGTGTCGACAAAAACATCGATAATTTCGTCAATGTTCTTTTTATCTGTGATCAATTATATTTTATTATAAATATTAAATTTTAATATTTCCATATTTGCAGGTTAAAAAATGACACCATCTAAATTTCACTTGTTCACAGCACTAAACCCTCATTTCAAAGATATCATTCAACTTTGAGGACTAAGTTAAGATTGCCTTGAAATATTGGCTGGAAGAACAAACACTAAATTTCTTCATTGATGTAATAGAGAAATTTGTTACATATTGACAGAAGTATATTGACAATTATGTTAAAATATGAATACACTATTTATAAGACTATATTCTAAGTTTCCTTTTTACCACATACGTCAAACCATTCAAAAGAGCCTATGTAAAAAACTTGTTACTTTTTTATCGTGTTATTTTCGTCTTTTACTAATTACTGACTATAATTTTAGTCTTCCTTGTATAATACAGAGTTCAAACTGTATAAGTTTTTCTGAGTCGATATTTAAAATGTTACACTTATAAATTATGTAACATAACTCCTAAAAAGTTTATTCTAAAATAAAATTTAATAAAAAACATTTTTACAAATCATTAATTTATACTTTCTCCCTCATACCAATGATATATATGGTGTATTTCTCGACAAAACTTTATTATTAGCTTATTTTGAGCGTCTATATCAATATCAGTATTATAACATTACTTAAAGGTAAATTATTATTTATCGAAGTGATTTATATGAAAGTTTTATACTATACGAGGGTGGTCCCAGAAGTACCCGGCCTGACCTAGGGATGGCGGTAGTTGTTTGAAAAATATCACTGTATTAGAAAGTACACAATCTATAAAGCATATGTTTCAAGTTTGAGGACGCCACGTTGTTTAGTATTTGTTTGGCAGTCATCAATAGTGAACGTTTTCAGTGAATTTGTGAAAATGGAGAAAATTGGTCATCGTTACGTGATACAATACTTCTATTTGAAAGGCCTCAGCCCAACCAATATAAAAGCTGAACTGGATTCTACTCTGATTGAGTCTGCTCCTTCGTTCACAACAGTGAAATATTGGGTAGCAGAGTTTAAACGAGGCAGTACGAGCTGCCAAGACGATCATCGCAGTGGTCGACCAAATGAGGTGACGACTCCAGAAATGGTGAAGAAAATCCACAAAGCGGTACTGGATGATCGTCGACTGAAAGTGCGCAAGCTAGCAGACATAGTAGGCATTTAAAGAAGTGCGGTACATCGCATATTATCTAAAAATTTGGACATGAGAAAGCTGTGTGCAAGATGGGTGCCGCGTTTGCTCACACTCGAGCAAAAACAGTGTCGTGAAGATGTTTCAATTGAGTGTTTAGCGAAGTTTCACAGCAACAAAGCAGAATTTTTGCGCCGTTTCATAACCATGGATGAAACATGGGTCCATCATTTCACACCCGAGACAAAATAACAATCAAAACAATGGACTGAAAAGGGAGAACCGGCTCCAAAGAAGGCGAAGACCGTTTCATCTGCAGGCAAGGTCATGGCGTCGGTTTTTTGGGATGCGCGTGGGATAATTTTCATTGACTATCTTGAAAAAGGAAAAACTATCAACGGCGAGTATTATGCGAACTTATTGCAACGTTTGAGCGAAGAAATCAAGTAAAAACGGCCGCATTTGGCTAAGAAGAAAGTGTTGTTTCATCAAGACAATGCACCAGCTCACAAATCCGTTATTGCAATGGCCAAAATTAATGAATTAAAGTTTGAATTGCTACCTCATGCACCCCATTCGCCAAATTTAGCCCCCTCGGATTATTTTCTGTTCCCAAACTTGAAAAAATGGCTCAGTGGTCAAAGATTTCCCAACGATGAAGAAGTGATGTCGGCAGTTAATGGGTATTTTGAGGAGCAAGACAGTTGTTATTATAAAAAGGGTATCGAACTTATTGAACATCGCTGGGAAAAGTGTATAGAGCTGAAAGGAGATTATGTTGAAAAATAAATATATTTTTTTCCAAAATTTTTGTGTTTTCTTTGTTGGGTCGGGTACTTCTGGGACCACACTCTTATATATAAAAAAAATGATCGAGCGCAATCAATACATATAAATTAACTATCATTTGAAATGAATTATTGGTGAATTCTTACTTCTGGGACCATCCTCGTACATCTATCTTACATTTATGACTTACTTTTTAAGAAATTACAAGAAATCTCAATCAGTTTACTATATTGAATATTTCTTATTTTTTTACAATACAGGCTGTTTGATTGAACTTCGGCCGATTTCATTTTACCACCATTTTTATGTGTTGTGTAGCTATCAGTTGTCATTTGACAGAGGTGTAGTTTGGGATCCACAATTAGGTGTTATGGCAATTAAAACATTTTATCAAAATGGATCGTAATTTTTTTGAAAATTTAATCATAAGTGACGAAGCTCATTTCGGCCTATTTGGAAATATAAACAAACAAAAAAGTCGTTATTGGGGACAGTAAACCCCAAAAATTGACCAATGAACGACCTATTCATCCTACTAGAATAACTGTTTGGTATGCAATTTGGGCTGTTGGCGTTATTGGACCATTTTTTTTTTAAAAATTCTAATGGAAATGTTGCTACTCTTTACTCATAAACGACAACGTAAGATGCTGCAAAAGTTCTTTGTGCCTGAAATTAATGAACAAGGTCTAGAGCACTTGTGGTTTCAACAAGACGGTACCACATATCACACAGCACGCACTAAGAAGCAAAATTTGCGCGATTCATTTCCTTATTGAATAATTTTATAAATTGATCACATCAGTTGGTCACCTCGTTCATCTGATTTGACTGCACCGGATTTTTTCTTTGGGGATGCCTTTTTCTCCGAGGAAAGAATTTACGATAAGAAACCAATAACAAGGACAACATTCAATATGAAATCGTTTAAATAATACCAGAAATATGAGGATAAGGTATGAAAAATATGATAGAAAGAGTCTCTATTTGTAGTCCGGTCAGAGACGGCCATTAGCAGATAAACCTTTTTATATTTAATACCACGAGCTAAATAAACTATTCATAAATAAATAATTAAAATTGCTTCATTTAAAAATTATTAAAAAACAAAATCGATCGAAGTTCGTTCAAACAGTGTATATATATATATATATATATATATATATATATATATATATATATATATATATATATATATTTGTATATATATATATATTTGTATATATATATATATATATATATATATTTATATATATATATATATATATATATATATACGTATATATATATATATATATATATATAATACAGATAACACGATACTCTGAAAACAGGGTTTCGATATAACACGGTACAAAAATTGCGACATCTCTCCTATAAAACGGTTTCCATACAGCACGAATATTTCTATTACATAAACAAGAATTCCATTGTATAATATATATTCAGAAGAGGAAATAATTTTCTATTTTGGATTGTGTTCAAATTGTATCATCGACTTGTAAGGAAATAAAACATTGAATGTTTGTTGGAAAGCTGTGGTGCCCCAAATGGTCCAGAGAGAAAATTTTTACCGACCTGCACATGTAGAGTATACCCGAATAGTAATCGCTGCTTCTCAATTAGGTGGTGAAGAACTTGAAGACGTGAACATTCAAGATGTGGAAGAACTATTTCGAGGACAAACTTTAAGAGAAAAGGAACTGATGGAATTTATTGATATACTCACCTTAAATACACTGATAGATGATAATTTCGAAAACATGAACGATCAATCGGTTCCAAATTTAAGTTTAAATGATGTCCAAAAATGAGAATTTTATTTCATTGAAAAATATCCTCCAGTAGTGTGTAGTGAAATGTTTAAAAGATAATAAAGTAAAGTTGCTTTGCTCGTCTTATTAAGAAATTTTGACAGAATTACAAAGTAAGAAGGCATAGATGTCTATAAATAGTTCAGTTAGACTCAATAATGAAGATATTATAAGTGATGAAGACCTTCAGACTATTAAAAGAAAACAGGTTAGGATGAATAGTGATTTTATAAGCCAGTGACGATGAAAATCAATAAAGTGTTTAGTTTCTAACAAGTCCTTATTATTGCTGAAATTTGTATTTCTTAGTTTTACAAAAATGTTGAATTTTATCTATTTTATTTGTAATTTAATATATGAACTGTTAAAATAATTAAAAATACTTGGAATAAATTCCTCGGATTTGTATTATTTCTCAATTTCACTCAAAACGATTTCGATATAGCACGACACTCCGAGACACGGTTTCGATACAACACGGAAGGAATTAACCGTGTTGTAGGAGGGTTGAATATGTGTATATATATATATATATATATATATATATATAATGTTTTAAACCTCTTCGTTATTTTTGCTCCACATGTATATATATATATATATATATATATATATATATATATATATATATATATATATATATATACTTCAATGAAGTTAATTAAATCAATAAAATAATAAAAATTATAAGTGTGGTACATATAATAATGGACATGGGATATACTTTATTAACTAAATGAGCTTATTATCTTGCTGTTAATTAAATTTTATTATTTATTTTTATTGTTAAAAAATAAACATAAAGCCAATACACGTTTCTTTAAATATCGATGTCAAGTAACTTCTGTACCTATATATTTCAATGTCAATATTTAATTTCATGCCAATGTTGCTCTTATGACCTTCACAATATCATGCAATAAGTCTTAAAAACTTCGACCTTAAACTACAAAAAGAAATTTCAGTAAATTTTTCTTACTTGTATTGATTTATTTTATTCGGGATATATTCAACATTAAATGATTAAATAATTGCTTACTTTAATAAATAAGAAATCTAAGATAACGCTTTCATTTATGTTGTTAATTGATTTAGTTTTAGTGGTTTATTTGTGTATTTATGTTATTCATCAATGTGTTTATCTTGACTTAATATAAAATTGATCTGTCTTTTTAAAAGAGTGTCCGTTCTGATAATAATTATCTCTAAATAATTTACGTATACATTCATTTACATACAAGTTATTTAATCGAAACGGATTTTTATCATAAATGTTCAAATTATTAAATTGTAACCTTGTTGAATACCAATTGTTTCCTTATTTCTATTGCAATTTCAGTTTTTATGTACGTTTTCAACAATTTATCAATTCACATATATAAAAATAATCACAATTCATTAAATAATTATACTTTTTCAAGGTTATTTTATTTTCAAACACGTTACTATTTTATAATAATTGCAATCCAAGTCCGGATATTGTATAATAAAATTAAATTTCAAATAAGGATGTTTTCTACACGAAGTCTGATTGAATAGTTTTAAGACTTATTTCTATTTCAAAAAAATATATATATTATTTATTCATTTTCGATTGGATTTCATGTAGAAATCCAGTAAGATGGTGAGCTGGGTACCAGGCTTGAAACCCATTACCCATATCGGAAGCTCGTGTGACAGATGTTATTCAGAGAACTTAACATAATATATAATTATTACGTGACATCCCTTTTGAAGTAATCCCCTCTCCCCAGGTAATATATATTTTTATCAGTTTTCGTACTATTTTCAGAATCAATTTTGAAACGAATCATCTGTTATTCAATCAAGTTCTGTTCTAATATAATTTTCAATAATTATTATTAGGTTGATAGGAAAATAATTGCGGTTTTTGTTTTCTGAATTCTATCGTTAATTTTTTCAATAAAAGTGTCATTTCATCGTATTCATATTAATATCATTTTAAAGTATATTTTTCGGTCCTTATTTTAGTAACATCGACTTTGGTTTTATAATTAGTTTTGGTTCAAATTGGGCTATTAAATTAAAGACGAAAAAGAAACAAATAAGGGCAATATTTTGTATGAGTTCAAAATGGGTGGTAAATCAGCAGAAACTTCTTGTAAACTAAACGAGGCTTTTGATGTGGGTACTGTTAAGCAACATCCTAACTACTACAACTCGACTAGGATTTTAAAATATTTCCTAAATAATCAAATCAAGTTAGACGACACACACCTCAAGATTCAAATACATCATGATGAATGTCTAGGTTAAACGGAAATCCACAAAGACACGATAAGAACACGTCAAGTCTATGAATAATTTTTATAAACCTTAAAGAAAAAAATGCCGGAGGCCAGTCAAGTTCTGACTCACATATAGATAGGATCTTTTCGCTCAGTCTGTCTCGAGGTGTTACACTGCTAGATTTTTTTTAACACTATTGTTTGCATTAAGCCTGATGATTCGCCCTGTATGGTGAACGCTCCTCACAGCTCCACGGATCAGTGACGACACCAAGTTTCCACAATTTGACGGACGCAACACTGCACCTCGCTCCTGTGGGCACTAACTCCTGATAACCACTGAGTTATCTCTCTCTATCTCTGGTAACACCGACGCTCCGCACGGCTCTTTGGATTAGTGGCGGCATCCGAACTTTCACGGCTTGGAGGAGACCGTATAATATCTCGCTGCTGTGATCCGGGGAATATTCCCTTTAGTCCCCACAACCTCCAAGTTAGCATGCTATCTCCTCTCTGGTAGTTCACCCTGTATGACAAACGATCCTTACGGCTCTTCGGATCCGTGACGGCCCCAGATTATCACTGATCAGTGAAGACGGTACAGCGTATCGCTGCTGTGGGCACGGGGAAATTCTCCCTTAGTCCCCACAGAAGGGATCAGTTTAGCCTCCATCTCCATTCACGCTAAGTCGTGAACCTTTTTTATTGACTAGAGTCAAATAATTAACTGCAGTTTACGCCACGGCTGTAACTATTTTCACACCATACGATTGGTGGTCAGACAACTTCTTTAACATATTACAAAATGTACAACTTAACAATAATATTTCAATTTTATTTATTAATATGTCTAACGTTTAAGAAACAATACGAACATTAAATTAAGAAATACTTTTCTGGACAACGATTTTTTATTTGTATAAGAATATACCAGTAAAAAGTCAAATAAGTAATTTATTTATGAAATTAATATTTTTTGTAAAAATAATAAAATAAAATCTTAATATTTTAAACTAGGTACTAAAAACTATTAAAAGAAAAAAAAATATGTAAAGAATTCTACATCTGTTTATAGTTAGTGATGGCGAGGTATTTTTTTCACCGATCATTTCAATGTTTGTAACTGATCATATGATCATCTTGCATATTTTTTACATGCCAGAAATATAAATTTTTAATATGCTATGAACATTAAGATAAATAAAACATCCGCTTAGATTTTTAAAATCGTCCACTAGAAAACGCTATCTCTTTCATTGCGATTTACTCTTCTATAATAATTTACTTGTTCGCTTTGAAAATAGATACATAAATATTCTTCCAAACAATGAAACAAAATTATGTAAAATAGTAGAAATTATTTAATCGATTAAATAAAACATTTATTTATAAATAATCTAAATGCTTTTATAAAGAAAAGGCGGATGGATTTTTTCAATTGCAAATAGTAATATGAATTTAAATAGTAATAATATTATTAGTAAACTACTCAATGTACTATATTTATTGAACAAATATATTTCTATATGATAATAATATCTTGATACAAGAACATTAAAATTATTAACGAAACATTATCATCATTAATGTCACGAAAAGTATTTAAATCTCAAGGTTGTTACTGGTTTCAAGATGATGAATCAATTCCGCATTCAATTCCCAGTCGGCATATTTTTTAAATTATATTTAATTCTGAATTGAAATTGCAATCCACTCGATTCGATTTAAAAGGTTAACGTATATATATATAGAAGCAGATCACAGTTAAATCGTTAATTGAAGGAAACACATTTATTAATATATTAACATAAGTAATTATCAACAGATTGCGTGTTTTGAATTCTAAAAACCACTTTAAAACTAGTGTTATTTTCATCTATTTATATTATTATTAACATAAAAACGGCATAATTTGAATTTTGTACTACATTTAATTAAAAATTATAAATTATAAATAAATTTAAGTGTAAATAGTTATAAACACATTTAATAGTTTTAGTAAAGTGTTATTTACTTTATAGTATTTTTTTAAAATACAAACATATCTCAAATAATCGTCAAATAAACCTCAAAAAATAAAACGGTTATTTCACTTCATCTCATTTAGTGTTATTTAACAATTCAATAACTATTATTAATAAAAAAAGTTGAATAGGTATAATTACACTGTGTTTTTATAAACAATTAAAAAAAGAAAATACATTTCTTGGATTAGAATTTTAATTATTTATGTGGAAATTTCACGAATTAATGGATTTTAACGGATTGCATTTAAAAATAAGAAAAAAGACAAAAGTATGATCCGATTGCACCCTTGAAGTTAGTAATATAGATGATTCTAAATAATTACAGAGATAAATTATAGATTTAGCTAATTGCATTTGGTTTTCAGATGTTGATGAATCAGATATACCGGATGTCTTAAACAGACATGAGAAACCGATAACCAATCAAGAACTAATTGGGTTTGTGGAATCCTGCTCCACGCAAAATATTGACATTAAAGAAATGAGTACGCAGACTGAAAATGGAACAGAATACTTACAATTTTCATTACAGAAACTACCAGAGACTTAATTATATAGATCAGGCTATTGATACCTTTAAGGAATATGGCAAAAACACGTCAAGATTCGAGTCAATATGACACTGAATCTATAGTAGTGAAATACTATAAGGCCTTTATGCAAAGAAAAAATGAACCTAACGCAGGAGCAGATGAAATCATTTTTAAGCCAATTTCATAAAAAGAATCTCCAGGATTCCTTTAAATTCAGATCAAATCAACACTGCTCATGGGTTTGAACCATCTCAAACTAAGTGCTGTGGATCACAACTTATCTCATCGGATGATGATATCTCTAAAGATTAATTTGTAACACATCATAATAATAGGGGGTTGCATTGAAACCCGCTGTTCACGTGTAGATGGTTCAAGGTGCGTATGCTGTGGGTAGTGACAGATATCTCTTATGTCATTTTGAAGTGTGAACATTTCCCACTAAAATTCACTCATCAGACGCCATCCTTTATTTACACAAGTGTTTTTCTATAACCGAATTAAAAAGGAACGCGATAAGTTGTTTTTCCGATGTGTACTTACACTTATGCACTTTTGATTTGAAAAAAAGTGTAGCTGAAGTTCATCGATTGCTTGTGAAAACTTATGGCGAATATGCTCCATCGAAAACAATATGTAGAGATTAGTTTCGACGATTCAAAAGTTGTGATTGTGACGTTCACAACAAATAACAGCTAGGTCAATCTAAAAAATTCGAAGATGAACAACTGCAAGCTCTATTGAAAGAAAACTCTGCTCAAACACTCAAATAATTCGTTCAACAGCTCGAAGTCGATAAATCAAAAATTTCACGACGTTTACAAGCCATTGGAAAATCCATAAAGAAGAGAGATGGCTGCCACATGAATTGACCGAAAATGCCATTACTAATCGTTTAAACATTTCGATTTATTTGCTTGCAAGACATAAAAAGAAGAGCTTCTTGCAGCGTATCGTGACCGACGATGAAAAATGGATCTATTTCGACTATTGAAACGCAATAGTTATGAGTTAATCCTGGTCAACCATCAACATCGACACCAAAGCGAAACATTCACGGTCACAAAGCAATGCTCTCTATTTGGTGGATGTGGAGGGCGTCGTGTATCATGAGCTGCTGAAACCGAAGGAAACAATCACCGCCGAAAGTTATCGACAACAATTGGAGCTTTCGAATAATAATTTAATGCTAAAACGACCATTAGTTGCATCACATCGCCGAAAAGTGATTCTTGTCCATGACAACGCTCGGCCTCATATTGCTATAGCTGTGAAACAAAAACTGAAACAGTTGAAAATGATGTTGCATGGTCCAAATAAACCTCCCGAATTACTTTCGTTGCCGCACCAACAGTTACTCCTTTCCAAAACTCAACGTGTACAACATAACGCGAGAAAAGTGTATCTTTTCATTGTCCATTTTCAAAAATTTTTTTACAAATCGAATTGAAGTAAATACGTTTGATGCTCAAATAACAGCTGTGGACTGTCGCCTTTCAAACGATATATAACATGAATACATTTCAATCACGAGCCCCTCTATCGTATACGAACTTTTGCACTGATCCAATATATACCCTCAGTCACAGTAAGAATCGTCATCAGTATTGTTTCGAAATATTTATATTCTGAAATAACTTGAGAATTTAAAAATCAATATCGAAATGACCAAACAGACTATGCCAGAAGTATGCCTCTAATAATAATCAGATTGTTGTCAACTTTAGAAAAATGACAAACAAAGTAAAAAATCAAGTTAATAGAAAACAATGTGAAATATATCTGAAAGAATATTTAGAAAAATCTAAAGTAATTTATCAAAAAATAATAATTACAAAACGCCATTTAAGTTCATAACCTCGCATTTTTAAAAATTAACTTCGTGTCAGTTTAGTGCTTATCAATAATTACAGCCACAAGATAACATCAGAAGAATCGATAACTATCAATCATTATATTAACCTAAATACTAACGAGTTATTAAACTTAACTTTCTTCAGTGACGAATATTGGTTTCGTTTGAGCGGATACATAAATTTACAAAATTATAGAATTTTATGTAGAAATAGCCCTTTATGAAATAGCTTTTCATACTAGAAAAGTAAGCGTGTGGATTATTATCACATGATAGTTCATTGGATTCATTTTTTTAATAGTCATATCTATCAGCAAAATATATATATATATATATATATATTTCAATCATTCATTTAACAATTAAATAACAATGAAATACCAAGAGGATATTTTCAGTAAGACAATATAACGTTACTATATTTTTTAAAAAAGCAATGACTTCATAAATAAAAGAGTCGATTTTTCCAATTTGATACCTACTTATCTTTTTATTATTTCCTACTTTGTATATAAAATATATTTTTTTATTGTTTTTATAGATTTCGTAAAACTTCTCTTACGATCGTTAAAATATTCAAATGTGTGTCAGATTTTCTCATTGATGCATATGTATGTATATATATATATATATATATATATATATATATATAGAGAGATATATATATATATATATATATATATATATATATATAATCTGTACACAGTATAACTTCATTTTTTGAAACAAATACAAAGTAAATCATCCGACAAGAATCGAAAAATTACGGTTCGTGTATCATACAAAATAAAAACAAAAAAACCCATTTCAGTTAAAAATAAATTTATTTACATTTATTTAATTTAACGTAGAAATATTCTTATTTATATTTAAAAATTAAATAAATTTATTGGAAATACCAATTCAAGACTAAACATATTTCAAGCAGGAAACATCAATGTAAAAAATGATTTGATTCAATTCTTCAATATCGATATTGAAGAATTGAATAATACAAGAAGTAAAGTCAACTAGATACAGAATTTGTTTTTTATATCAAAAAAAATACAAAAGTGCTTTATCATATAATAAGAAGAATTACAGTATGATAAATTTGTGTAAAATAATTATTAATTTGAAATAAAAATTAGAAATAATAAACAATGATGAAAACTTCGTTTTATGTTCGTATTTATTTAATAAAGTATTTTACTCATACACACACACACACACACATATATATATATATAATATATATATATATATATATATATATATATATATATATATATATATATGTATATATATATATAAGGTGATTCAATCTAGGCTTCCACTCAAAAGTATTAAAAAAACTGCAAAAAAAAACGTGTTATCTTCCATTTAGTATTTTAGTTCAACTCTATTTTAGTATTGAATTGAACTAAAATACTAAATAAAAAATAATATGACTTTTCTTAACTCTTGCGCCCCCTTTAAATACTCCATGTGGAAGCCTAAATTGAATCAGCCTATATATACATACATATATATATATATATATATATATATATATATATATATATATATATATATGTATATATATATATATATGTATACATAAATATATATATATATATATATATATATATATATGTTTGTATATGTATGTGTGTATGTATATGTATATACAAAAAAAGAAGTACTTACTGATTCTAAGAAGGATTTTGTTATGACACTTTTATTAAATAACTTGTTCGTTCTCGTATATTAATTTTTAATATAATAAATTAAAGTCTTAATTAAATTTCAGGTCAATTACACTTCAACAATTATTTTAATATAATTTAATGCTTGAAATTAAAAATAGGGTAATAGATTAAACATGAATGTGTTTAACCAATAATGCTGAAATGTTAATCATACAAAATCACATGTATTAATGAATTATTTATGTTTACCAAATATACAAGTACACTCTATATACTTAAAACAAATAATTTTTTGTTAAGTTTTTAGTATATAAATTATAATATTGTTAACATTGTTTTATAAATTGAATCGTATTTGGTTTCACGCTGAAATTACAGAGAAGCACTGAGAATAAATGAAATCTAAATATTATTCAATATGATACATTAATTTTCTGTAAATGATTTAATCAATAATATTCGTTGCTTTTTATGACATTTAAAACAATATTAATAACAAAGAAACATCATAACATTCAATTGTTCGCAATATGTTTTTTTTTTGTTCTGTTTTACAATAAACTGTTAAAATATAAAAGATAATAAAAAATGTACAAATGTTTACTTTTCACATTTCAGATAAAACAATCGAATGCTTACTCAGTTTATATTTGAAACTAGCTACTCGGCTAATATTTGAAATTGTTTTATTTATTTTTAAATTATATATGTTATGTTTTACTTATTTATGTATAAATGTATTCAATATAAAATTCTATAAAAAATATTTATCCACAATTACACACTGAATAGACTAGATTCATCGCGCGTTTAAAAAATCGAAACAGTTATTTTATATTGTCGCGCACATTGAACGTTCATTTATC
The DNA here is from genome assembly GCA_034766995.1 of Acanthacorydalis orientalis. Lineage (NCBI taxonomy): Eukaryota > Metazoa > Arthropoda > Insecta > Megaloptera > Corydalidae > Acanthacorydalis > Acanthacorydalis orientalis. Next base: position 21,161,049 of record CM068315.1, on the reverse strand, counting down.
AACACTCTCGCTAGGTACACTGATCGTTCTATGTTGTGAGTGATCATTTATAACCATGAATGAATAATAATGATGTTGCCGTTTATCGCCAACAATAGACATGCCGTTCTGTATTGTATACTATCTAAACGTGTCTACTACACATATCTTCAGAGAAATTCAAATTTAAATATTTGCACAATTTCTATTATAGATCGACATTCCTCAACATTTTTAAACGATGTATATATATATATATATATATATATATATATATATATATATATATATATGTATATATATATATATATATATAATATGTGTGTGTGTACATTTGTTTATAATTACCAGATTTTAGCAGAACACCTATGTATTATGCGACTGATGATAGTATTTTTTGTTTAATTTACATCTAACTTAGAGGTTAAGATATCAATTAGAAATGTAATGAAATGAGACCTACACTGAGAAGAGAATATGTTCTTATTAAACTAGCATGTAACTTATGCTCGCTACGCTAGTCAACCTCCAGGGGGAGGGGCTTCGCCGCCGCTCGCTAACGCTCGCTCTCCCCACAAATAACAGAAATTAACAATAATACACACAAACAATCTGTTTAAAATGTAAATCATAATTTTTTATTGAAAAAGTTTATAAAAATTTATATAAAATACAATGTTAAAATGCAAAATAATTTTTTACTCTAAAGCAGGGGTTCCCAGCGGGGTCGATATAGACCCCTTAGAGGTCGATAAAATTTAATAGGGGCTCGATGGTCGAATCAATATATTATAATTTATATATATATTGTATATATATATATACTCTTTTTTCAAAAAATATCACCTATTAAATTTTATTTTAAATATTATTCAACTGTTTTTTTGTTTGAATGTACTTCTGTGTATTATTAAGAAGGTCAATAATAATAATAATCATTTATTAAATATAGTCATTTAAGAATTCTTTAAAACATTTTTCACTATCATTTTTATTGTCATTTTTATAACTACAAAGATTTCTTCAAAATTCACATGAAATATTTTAATATCGCAAAGAGGCGCAATGGTAGTTCCAATTTTCAGGAAGTTAGATAAAAAAGAATAATTTTTTGTTAGTTCTCAATGTATAAAAAAATGTTGGGAAATCCTACTCTAAAACTTCAGTGAATATAATATTTTAAATAAATTTTTCATCATTTTTACACAGAAATCGTTTATCATGTGACTGATATCACCCAATCAGAATAGAGACTATATGACCGATATCAGCCAATCAGAGAACAAATAAAAGTCACGGGAACGGGATCACTATCATTTTTATAATGTAGAAAATAAATTTTTAGAAACTAAAGACTCTACAATCGGTAGGTTTTTTAATGAGTATATTCCCTCAAAAATCCCCTGTGATAAATTTAGTTTCGCAAATTTATTATTCTTTAGCCGCACAAACAAAAAAATATAGTGAAATTAGTTACAATATCAAAATTGTATTGTGACAAATAAATTTTAGTCAGCATAACTAAACGGGTGACTTAAAATTAAAAGAAAGTGAAGCAATGAAAAGGAAATTTTAAAAATAGATTTTTATCTACCTTATCATTTTGAGGATAATGTAATTTTTATTGAAATGCTCATAATTAACAATAAAAAAAATATCAATAGTCATTTATTAGACATTTTTGATCAGAAAAATATTTTTTTGTTTATGAAGGGAAAGACTAATTCATTTGTAAAAAAAATTTATTCTTTGCTATCCTTAGTTGTACAGAAAATTATTTTGTTCGATGTTCGATGAGAATTTTAATAACGAAAATGTTTGATCTTGAAGATTTTTTCAGGTTCGTCCACCATTATTTGCACTTGAGCATACTACCTGTATGAATGCCCTAGTATTGCTATACTATTTGGAGAAAAACTGGATAATTCGCACTTATAGTAAAACCCCAGCATTACCATCGACCTATTATATAGATAAAATCTCAATTTTTCTAGAGAATATATTGGCCGTAAATGAAATTTATTTCATTTTTTTATAAAAATAACTTTTTATTTTTGTTTTACTTTTACAATCTTAATCTATGATATAATTTTCTCCGTTACTTATGACTGCCTGTCATCGATTTGGTAACTTATCAATTCCATTGACGTGGAAAGATATCTTTCAAAGCGAAGAATTCGTTTCGTTTAGATTGTCAAAGTTAATAATTTCTACAACGACCTGAACAAGTTAAAATTGGATGGTGCATGGCACAGTAAATGTAGAGAATAAGGTAAAATTTCCTACTTTTACTTGACAATTTCCTGCATCGTTTTCCATGCCAAGTGCAATCACACGTTGTCATAGTGAAAAACTACTCCTTTTATATTGTTTGAAATTGATACTTTTTCATGATTTACGATTTTGGTGCCTCAGTTTGTATCTAAGCAGTACTGATCAAAATTCATAATTCATCCGAATCCAGAAGTTCGTAGAGCAGAAGTTCTTTGTGATTCCAACAGCACAACATTACTTTTTTCGGTGCACACCTGGTTTTATAGTCAAAGGCGCTAGTTCTCTTGAAAGACTATAAGCTATTTTTCTCAGTACGTTATAACACATACTTTTTATCACCTGTCATTAAATGATTCAAAAATGTTTTTTTTCTAACGAATGAGGTTTGAAATGATGATATTCGATCCATCAAAATTTTTTTTGCTAATTCGTGTGGTAACGAAATACAGCTCAGAGATGAAACCATAACGTTTTATCTATTTTAACATATTTATTTGATGAATACCGATTTAAATCCTACATCTTCTGACTTTATCAAGGAATTATCAATTATTCTGTCTCGTAATACGTCGTAATCGACTTTTGATGGCCTTACATATAACGATCCATCTTCCAAGTAAAAATCACCACAACTTACTTTTTTAAACCAATTCACATAAATTTTCAACTGCTGTCATCCTACTATTTTTTTTCTGAAATTCATACAAAATACAATATCTTAAAAGCATTTTATCGATAAACATGTTGACATGTTACAAATATTTAAAATATTGGCATACTCCGAAAATTTAAAGCGGGTGAATGATTTGTAGTACGCAGTTGTTTTTGAAACGACAGATATTATGACTCGTATATAATAAAAGTCAAAAGTGCCCCGCAGTGAAAAACTAAAGAAATTTTGCCTACACCCAATATATTTAGCAGCTTAATATATAGTTGTATTATATACTTGTATTCAGCAAAAAAAATGTCTTATTTATATCATTTTATTCATAAGAAAACATGCATATTCTCTTGTAACGTAAAGTGTTTTTTTTTTTAAAAAAACACATTTTTCTCGACTCTAATCTTTTTATAAAACTATAAAATTGTAGTCAATCATCAGATAATCAAATAATATGTGACTGATACATTTAGACACACGGTTCCGCTATGATGTGCATACTGTCCTTCTTTTCGTTGCACGTTGTTAGCTGTAAGAACTATAATTTGACTTCAGATGTCATGAATAGTTATATTAAAAATATATAAAGAATGTACCTTCACTAAAATCAATTACAATGGCATCTTCTCGAGCGTATTTTATTGAAAAGTAAGAAAGATGTCTCTGTTGTATTAATTTTATTGTATTTCGAAATAAATATATCGTACAAAGACTTTAAAATAACATGACTTACCTGTTCATTATAATTTATTTCAACTTTTTATACGAGTACTTAAAATATCTGTTAAAAATAAATGCACAATTTCTTCTATAATTGTTTAAAACGCGATGCCAACTTATATTACTTTTTCACATATTGAGGCTTCTGATATATAATAATCTACAGAATGAACCAAATGACAACCTAGAACATATTTTACCTTACCTAAAATATTTTCTTCAACCCTCGATGAGTTCATGCTGCTTATCATGGTTGATTTCGTCCTGTTTTTCATATAAAAATATCCCTGAAAATGAATAAAAACATGAATGCATGTTCCTTTTACGTTTTTTACAATTTACAATTGCTAAACTATAAAAATATGGTAATATTGGAAGTAGTAAATAAAAATATATTCTATATTTCTATATTTTAATAAAAATGTACAGATTTCTATGAAACGTGTACTCTCGCTTTTTATTTGTATTATCTTTTAACCAGAGACCCGTGGCCAGACAGTAATATTAGAGAGGCAAACACAATTTTGAGGAGCCAATTTTTTTATGTCAAAATCGTTTAACTTCATACCTAGAACCAAATCTATTTGAAAAAAATCTATTTTTAAAAATTTTATTATTAAAAAAGAAGTTATTAATCATCAAGGTAAACCCATTAGGAAGATTCTCCCAATAATTCTCCATGATTTCCAAATCACCCAAAATCGGAAATTTTATTAAGGGGGCAAATGGATCAACCAGGGAGGAGGGGTCAATTCTCCCTGCTCCACTTATTACGGACCTACTTCTGACTCATTTTTCTGTCTAAATACTGAAAACTCTTGACATTTACCATATCAGTTAAATGTGAGATATTATCAGTGTAGTTATTGGCTTGAAACCCGCAATTTTGAATTAACTATTGCTTGAAGTAAAACTGTATTTACTTTGTTTATACATTTTGTAATATATTAATTAATAGCAAATAGCATATTTGATTAATATGCCAAGAAAAAGTTTTATAACATAACATCATATATTTTAGTTGATATATTTTTATCTTACATTGCGGTTTATATTGAGAATTTTAATTATGTAATAAAATTAAGTATTTAATTCTGTAATATTTTTCTCAATTTTAAGTTATTTATAATTGAAACAAAATTTTCATCATCCATATTTTCTGCTGTCTACATTTCCATTATAATTTTTATGTTTGGAATAATTTTATTTCAGTATTTTTACATTTTTTTTATTATTGCTAACTGATTATGAATAATTAAATAATAATTTTCACTAAAAGGAGTATAATCAATGAAGGGTGGTTTTTCGATTATTTCGACATTATATTTTTTTATACATCTTATATGATTGTTCACATTGTACATTTCTAAAATAGAATAAGAAACAGACCTAATTCTGTAAATATTCTAATTAATACAAAGTACCTAATTATCAGATAATAATATCTACTACTCATCTTTGAATAATCAAGTTTTTTATTCACAGAATCTTTCCTTTGAGAGCAATTTTACCACATCCCACATACTTTTTCTACTAATCACCGTTTTTACTTAAAATATCATCTAAATCATCTCTTTTGCATACATTTTTTCATAATATGCAACAGTAAATTATTTATTTAATAATATTGATATCAGTCAGTGAATAAATAGCGCAATTTTAAACTGCAATACTGTTTTTCTTAAATATAAAGAAAAATAAAATTCATCATTTTTTATTATTTTTCGAAAACTTGATGAATGATTTTCTTGTGCTTTTATCTTCTTCAATTGCATAAGTACATCTATCTATTAACCTTTTCTATTTAAATGAGCAAATATATTAAATTTGTGTAAAAGCTAAAGTACTTTTAACTAACTATTTTATCATACAAATCCAAAACGATCGAAGTAATAATTTTATATGTCGTCAATTTTACTTAAAAATTTTCAGTATTGTAGTTCATGATACTAATCAGCTTATGAACCAGGATTAAATTATTGTCATAGTGTTATCATTTTTTTATTCAAAAAATATATTGAATATCAATTAATACAACTAAATATTGATAATTTATAATAAATATAAAATAAATTTAGGTCTTTATTCATAATTAAATATCACTGATTGTTGTATTAATAAATGGTAATTTATATGTAATAATATTTGCTTTGTCAAGTTGAAATTCAAAAACTTGATTCGTGTCTGGAAGACGTCCATTCGACCGAACTAACAAGAACAACTCGTTCTCACAACGCTACGCATAGGGCACACTAAACTAACACATTCTTACGTTTTAAGAAACGAAGGCCAATCAATGTGTGACACGTGCAGCAATGCTCTGCCGATGTGGTACATTTTAACAGAATGCGATCGTTATACAAGAATTAGAAATCGCCTAGGTTTGTAAGGGGATATATCCACAAAACTAGCTGACGACTATAATGCCGCAAATCGTATATTGAATTTCTCAAAGGAGACTGGATTTTTTAATAGGAGTTAGTGTTTCAATCTTAATATTTTAACACGTTGTGTCGTCATACATATGAAGCCCTCAGGCTTATTTTAACGTTTTTTCACAAAAAAAAACATGTAAATCCTAATGTTAGATCAGAGCATTTTAAACGTTTTATTATGTCAAGAGTTTCATCTCTTTTTATCATATTCATATGTGTTGTCCAATCAAGATTAGGTATTTTAGCAGTTCAGTTCTTTTATATGTATTTCTTATCTCTCTCTGAGAATAATTTTGTTTTTAATGAACCTTTTTATAATGTTTGATACTCATACTTTTTGTATTCGAATATGGAGTGTTTCGAACACGAGTGTGCAAACGGGGTGTATTTTTAAATTGTATTTGTGTTCGGACGCTAATGACCATAGTTGTCGAAGCACCTTAAAGCCACAATAACCAATCAACTATCAAGTTGAAATCATCATTCACTTTCTCATTCGAACAAACTGCGACAATAAATAGTAATATTAAATAATTTACACAAAATGTCTGTAGAAAAAGAAAAAAAATCATACCTAAATTCAATTTTAGAATTTCAGGTATTATATATTTCACTTAAACATTATTATTATTTATAACGAACCTTGAAAGTATTTATAAACTACTCGCTATCCTCGCTGACCCCCAGAGGGCTCCGCTCTCGCTTGCTCTCGTTAAGTGTTAACAATTTTTAAACGACAAATAGAAAACGAAATAAAGATATTATGTAACGTTGACTTTAAATCAAACCGTGAAAATAGTAAAACTGAAAAGAAAACTTATTGTAAACTTATACTAAAACTTCTGTGTACACGATATTCGTAATTTATTTGTGTTTTCCTATGTACACTGAAACTTGATACGCTGCTTAGTTGTACATCTGAAGAGATCAACATACAACTGGCCATGCCCGAATACTGTATCTATCTGACTGTTTTATTGGAATTGACGAACATGACGATTCGTGAAACAGGAAATGTTCGAGAATGGAAATGGTAAACGTGCTACTTGTAGAGTGTAGCAGGGGTAGCGACATTTCGAGGAGTGGTCTATATGAAAAGAAATGTGTTTTATGGAAATTTTACGATGGTATTATTTTTTATACAAATAGAGACTATATTTGTGAGTTTTGAATTTCAGCTAATTATATCTATTAGGTCGATAGAAAAATAATTGCGGTTTATGACCTTCAAATTCGCAACAAAAACCGGAATTATTTTTCTACCGACCTAATATTGTATCTCCGATGCATCCTGAAGTTGAATATCTTTACAAACATAGAAAAAAAAACACAGTACAAGTTGGTATATGGTTTATTGCTCCACTCATATCACTTCTCGAGCAAAATAATTAATCTTGTTATTTTCTTAATACATCTTGCATAGTGTATAGCATTTTATAGTAGCTACCCTCGAAAATAAATGCATTCACTTAACCAATTATATACAAAATTAATATTAGTAATATAACTAATATGTTTAATAAGTCTAATATGTTTAATAAGTTTAATGTTGTAATATGTTTAATAAGTTTATGTCTAATAAGTTTAATATAAAACTTATGTTAACCTTGATCCTATCAAATTTTTTACTAACATTCATAATCGTTATGAGATCTTGAGGGGCAAGATGAAAATTTAGATTATTTTCATTTAAAAATTTCATTAAAAAATAGGCTTCAATCGTTTATTGTGTTATTGAAAACATAAAAATAGAACAAAAAGTATGAAAACAAAATAAATGCTTATAATAACAGTATCAATCAAGGTATGTAGTAATATAGTTCTGATACAATGACTAAATTGACTTTCAAAAATTACTGTTTCACTCATCCTACAAACCACAAAAAATATTCTTTTTCATTATTTTCACTTCTTACAATTTTTAATCATATAAACTTAACAATTAATAAACGAGTAAATTCAGATAAAAAACTGAGAAAAAATATATGGATTAATTATATATTTAATACTACCATATTTGTACCTTAAGAATATGTTTGTGATTTTTATGAAAATATTTAACTAACGTTATACTTTTCTGCACTTTAACCCTTTAAGAATAAAGATATCGTTATCAAAATGCATATAAGTAAAAATTAAAATTGATCAATAATTAATTATTGAACATTTTAAGTAAAAAAAATTTGTGATTTATTCAATGAGTAGAAAATTCATTTGTGAAAATAAAAATGTCGTATGATACTGAAATTGAAATGTTTGCAAGTTAACAAATTAAGTTCAATTTGTCTCTAGCTCTAGAATACGTTTCAACATATAACTATCTTGATTTTTTAAAAAAATAAATTAACAGAACGTTCTTGCTTAGTTACTACATTTTTTTATAAATTTCATAGGTAAACATCAATTCACAATGTTATATGTTTATTATAAAGTAGGAATAGCCCCAATATGATGAAAAGAATTATACAAAAAAAAAATATTTTTTATTGCGAACATATAACAAAAAAGTCTCAAAACGGCCAATTATTGAAGGATTTACTGGGCTCATAAGTGCCATTTAATGTAAAAAATATACATAGTAATTATTCAATCATTTTGTATCATTTATACATACTACATATTTATTCAAAACAACTTTCGAAAACATTATGAACAAATTTTTTACTTGACCTAATATTTCACTATCAACGTTGTTAATAGGCAGTGAAATTATAAAAATAAGATAAATAAAATGCAATTCACGAATCCTTTTATCCTCATATCAAATATATTTTCAGTTGAATTATTTTTTATTCAAACACAAGCGCTATGTTGCCATTATATCAAACCGTCTAAAAATGAAACATGATTTAGTAACTCGACAACAGATGTCTGACTACTTACTGTTTTAAATAAAAAAATAGAGATGGCTGATTTTATTTTGTAAGGTAACCTGAGGAAATATTCATTCAATTAAATTAAACGACGTATTGATTCAAGTTAAATTAATTAAATATTGTACAATATGTGATCCTCTGATCGTTGTTTCCTTCTTTATAACATGGTAGGCATCATTGTTGAATTTCTAATATTGATCGACTTAAACAGAAATACACAATCTTCGAGATTCTGGTACAGTGAGCTTTTAACCATCTTTTATTGTTCAGTTTATATGATGAATTTTTATTTAAAATGTTTATGTATTATATTAATAGCAACATATTAATTGCAATTACAAAAAAAATGATAATTTTGTAATATCACTGTTATCAATTATTTAGTGTTTATTATTTTCTAAAAACGCAACCAAATTCACATCTAATCCGAAAACACCATGAAATATTGACGTTGGTATCACTGTTGCTATTAACAAACATAACCAAAGAGTTGACAGCTCGTTACCTGTTTGTGACATAGTCTAGATTCGCTGTAAATACGAATCTGTTTGGAATGACAGCTGTTAGAGTGACATGTGGTTATGACTTTTGCAAAAAATGATAATACTTTTCCGACTGTATCTCTGGTGCCGATAGTTTTGGCAGCGGGGACAGTGTATATCGGACGACGTTATTTTGCGAATCTGTTGCTGAACCGCGGCTCAACGGATACGGTTTCGAATCCCATCAGCCGGAGACGCCGATTTGCTAAATATTCGTTGCCGAGACGTCCTTATCCGGTCCTGGTGAACAACGGAATCGCTTGTGATTGCCTTAAAAAAGTAAGTTTTTTTATGTTATGTGAGTGTGTGTGTATATATATATATATATATATATATGTATGTATGTATTTATAAAGAGGAAGAGAAATACAGTATAATGTAAATTTAATTGATTTTATAAAACTATAATAATCGTTTTAGCCAAACAATTTAACTTCTGAACCGATACACACAATCAACGATACGGATAACATGCCTGCTGGTGGAAATCGTAGACTTTCCCGTAACAATAAAACGAATTCTGTAATTCCGACAGCAGTGACATTAGTTTCAAGTGATACAAGCAATACTAAGTATTCACCGTTAGGGAATAATGGAGGTATTTTTGTTAAGTAAAAATGATTTATTTAAGTACTATTAAATGTTTATGTTTTGTACCAAATATCAAATATTTAAATGTCGTGATCACATTTATATCACAGCCTTTATCAGTGTCTCCAGTTTTACTAAAGACATCTAATAGAGAAAACTCTGAATAAATATAAATACATTTGACTAGTATTCATAAAAACTGGAATTTGGTAGTATTAAGTAAAAGATAAATTTTACCTAAATATTGTTCCTTTTCTATATAAATTGCAAAAATATAGAGACATTAAAAACACACATGTATTAAAGGACGAATGTAAAATTTAAATAAAATATTCAGAAATACTTACAAATACTTAGAAACTATGTAAGCACATCCATAACTTTATTTAAATTTTGCATTCATTTTTTAAATTTTAATGAATGTAAGCCTTTAATTAAAATAATATTAATTTATCCAGGTATATAGACATTTTTATTCCATATAAATTTATTAAAAATGACATGTATATTTTTGTGAGATGATTTTTGGCTTTGAATTTCTGTCTTCCTATATCTTGTTGTTAGTTTTCCACTTTTCATAAATATTCTCTTAACTAATAGTTGTTTTTATTAGTGTATATAAACATATATTAGTGTCTGCAAACAATTTAACATAATAGTAAACTGAAAATTCTTATATTTATATATATATATATATATATATATATATATATATATATATATATTGTTGAAATGAAAATATATTCCATAAGATCTCAAATGTGAGTAAATAAAAAATCAAGCTTTATATTAGTAATAGATAAACATGTGATGCTTGTGTATGATGATTACCACAAGCATACCCTAATCATTCATTGGTAATTATCTACAATTACTAATATATATATATATATATATATATATATATATATATATATATATATATATATATATGTATGTATGTATAAGAGTCATTACTAAAAGGATGCTCTTGACATTAAACACACTAATTAACAAGAATCAATTTAAAAAGTGAGAGTTTATAATAAATAACTACATCATTAATGTATATAAAGTATTGACAGAATATTTCAAAAATAAAAGTTAGAATGATTTTAATTAAGGTGAATCTATTGAAGTGAATCTTTGATTAAAGTGAATCTACTTTTAATGGCATGTTATATATTAATTTTATATTTAATGAGCATAAACTGCTGTAACCTGAACATTAAATTTAATCTATTTAACAGTTTTATATGAAACCGTAGATAGCAAACACCTCAACTCTTTGGTTTTGTATGAAACCAGTGAACCAGATAGGGTTAACCATAAGCAAGTTAAGTATTTTCCTCATCTATACACTAAGCACATTATATCAATGCTCAAGCATTTTTATCAAAATTTTATACTTTGATTTGAAAAAAAAAATTTTTTGACAAATTATATTTGCAAAATAAAATGAATGTCAGTTGAACTCATTGTTAATGAAATGATATATATGTATATATATATATATATATATATATTTTCATTTCATCTCACATAATGAGATTAATCAAATCTGAATGTACAAGTCAACTTCTTTGACAGTTTTGTATGAAACTGATAAGACAACAAACACCTTAAATATCTGGTTTGTTACAACACTGGCAAACTATTATAAATGAATATTAACTTTTGATGTCAAAATAAAAAAAATTGGGAGATATAATTAGAAAATAGCATTACATTTTTTTGTATAATAAAGTAAAAACTATTTAATACACATCTATAGTAATATATATGTATATATATATATATATACACACACACACACACTAGTATCTGAATATAATTGAAAAAAATTATGTAAGGAGTAACACAGGGATTAAATAAAATATACTATAAATTAAATTATTTCTAATTTACTTATAATTTTCAGATGGCGTCACTGCTCCAAAACATATTCCATTTCCGATAACACCTGTCGATCCTGAACTGGCTTTTGAACTCATGATGTTTGTTTTTACTTTACTTGCAGCTGGATTACAGTTTGTGCATTTGTATCGAAGTGTATGGTGGTTACCACATGCATATACTAATCATTCGTTGGTAATTATATGCAATTACTACTCTACATATATATTTATACAAGTGGTCAAGTATCATTTATGACTAAAAACTTATTCGTAATTTATAATGGTGATATTTTATTAATCAATTACTAATTTTCGAATCGTTTTTTATTTATCTGAATTATAATGATTATATGATATTGTGTGTATTTTAAATATATATATATATATATATATATATATATATATGTATATATATATATATATATATATATTTATATGTATGTGTGTATACTATATATGTATATATATATATATATATATATATATATATATATATGTATGTATGTATGTATATAGATAGATAGATATATAGACAATACAATATATAGTAGTAGTAATTACAATATATAGTAATACTCGTGAAATAATACATTTTTTGCTGATAATGAGATGGAGATTTGACATTTGTTTGAAAGTCAAATTTCACTTTTTTTCAATTTTCAATTTGTAATTATTACATTTTTTTTTAGCTTGTACAGATATTTATATAAATATTACATTAAAAAACATGAAGTTATATAAAATTACAAAAAGAAAATTTGTAAAACTGCCTTTAAAAATTTATTAATTGGGTACATATTTATTGGAAACCTTATACACTCCAAATGGGATAGACAAATTTAATGTATATTTTACTCTTATTTGATTTTCTGTTATGAAAAAATATATGACCTTATATAGATGATTCAGTTTAGGCTTCCACATGGAAATATTGAAAGGGTGTGCAGGGGTTAAGAAAAATCATGTTATGTTTTATTTAGTATTGTAGTTCAATTTAATACTAAAATACAATTGAACTAAGATACTAAATGAACAATAACATGTTTTTTTTTATTTTTTAAATTTCTTTTAATTTTTGCGTTTTTTTTAATACTATCATATGGAAGCCTAAGTTGAATCACAATATATATATATATATATATATATATATATATATGCACATACACATGCACACATGTACGTACATATATATATATGAAACAGTATTAAAATAATCCTGTATAATGATACTGTTATTTTTAAGACACAAATATTGTTGAGTTCTGGCATAATTATGTATTATAATTTATAAATTTTGATTTTTTTTTATAATTAATTTTTTAAAATAATTTTTAAGAATATATAAACCAAATGATATTTTCATCAATAAGTAATACTCAATTAACTTAGGTATTGCACATTTTATTTTCTATATTATTGTATTTTTTAGAACTTTTATCTCATCGACACATTTATCGTTATATTTATCGTCACAATATTATCGAGACGACTTATATATGCTATCAGTTCTTGCTTATTGCAACGTATGAGCCCACCGAAATTACTTCCGATACTTAATAAACTTTTGAAACTAGTTATTTTAGTGGCTATCTTCTCAGTGCTAACATGGTGTGCATATAATATTGTTCAAAACCATCCAGTTGTTAACATATTCTATTTGTGCTATCCGTAAGTATATACTATTTAAGTATTTTCGATGAGTACTTAGTTACTTGAGTACTTAAGATGGTGTATCTAAAATGATTTTATATTTTTTACAGTGTGTCTGTTTATCTTATTTTATTTGGTATTAACACATCCCCATTTATGGAACTTATAACAACATCTGAGATAACGTATTTTGATGGTAATCCATTGCATTCGTGTAGCTCCAGTGCTCCTGCAATCCGTGCTGAAGTTGAAATGCTTAAGACTGATTTTAATAACAGGATGAAGCAAATTCTGTTCAATTCAGTGCTTAATGCATATTATGTGGGATTTGTTCCTTGTTGTTTCGCACAGGTAAATTAATACAGAGTGTGTTATCTTTGAACTTTTGTATATTTAAATACTTCATACTTTTGTTTAATTCATCAAAAAATATTTAAGTAAAAATAAAATAATTTTAGAAAGTAAGCTTGGAAAATAAAACTGATATTAAATTATTTTAATTTATGGTAATAATACATATTAAAGAAATTTTCAATCATATAAAGTGATATGAAAAAGATAAAGGTACATCTTGACATGAAACCTAGAGAACGTGTATGATTGGAAAGGATTCAAATACTTCAAATAAGCCAGTCAAATATAATACTGTCAGTATCTTATGATCGTAGTTAGCATGGCTCATATGGCGTTGTAAGTTATTTGAAATCCAACATTTCAAGTCATGCCCACTGCATAATATCAGATGCATATAAGATTTTTATTTGCTAGAAAAAATTGCATTGCAACTAGCTCTAAATACTTAATTTATAAACATGAATAGTATATTGATATATTTAATTTAATCTCTAGTTTTGTATAGGAGTGAGCATTTTATATAGGAGCATTTATATAGGAGTGAAATTAAAAATTATAAACTTTTTTTAAAAGAAAATGATAATTTGTCTACTTGTAGAGTTTTCTTTACTATGATGTATACTGGGCAACACAACATTTGGCTTTTGTATGGATTGGGTGTTTCACAATGTACACCGAACAGATGGTTCCAGCAAAATATTGTGATGTGTTACATCGCGCAGCTCTTCATTTAGGAGGTTGGACCCGTGCTGAAGTTGGTAATGCTGGCTCATCTACCAGTTCATCTGGCTCACCAAGGGGTTCTGGAAACAATTCTATACAATCATGGAACCCTGACATTCTCTATCCATCAGGTGCCATTGTGAAACATTGCAGAGAAACATATAGAACTATTAATAATTGTAATGCGGCAGAACCAGGCAATTCTACACATTCCCGGTTCTTTGTAAGTTTTTTTTTTGTACCATTTGTGGTTTTTATGTGTACAATCTTGCTAAATGACTTAGTTTGATTGTGTTTAAAGTTGTAATTGTCTGTAAGTGTAAACAAATACAAATTACCAGGATAAGATTATTGCAAAAAAATCATAAGAATGCATACATTGCTGTGTGCATTTAATAAAAGAATGCATATTCAACTTGATTCGTGCATTTAAGTTAGTATAGATTTCAGATTATTTTATCTGTGGTCAAATATATAGACTTAGACAAGCACATAAATGTATAATAACTTACTTAATCTTCGTAAATAATGTTCTTAATGTACATTTGTGTACATGGGTAAATTCATTGCACTCATGTGTGATTAAGATAGTAAGTCTATAAGCTACTATTATTCAGTAGAAGTATATTTTTAACTTTATTGAAAATAGTATTTTCTATACGTCAGAATTTTTAAACATCTATAAAGAAATTATTAATTAGGTATTATCAGCTGTGTGTTTTACTAATTATAAATGTAATATGAAAGTGATTTGAAGAGTAATATGGTTTGATATTAGAGGTAGTAACTTCAGTTTCAAAGTGTACTTTATTTTTCAACATAATTCCGTTGAAGCTCAATGCACTTGCCCAACGTTTCTCCAACTTTGTGATTTCCTCCCAGAAGTGGATTTCTTTGAGGTCCTCAAAATAAATGGTTGTGGCCTTTATTGCTTCTTTATTTGACCCAAATCGCGTTTCAGCCAGGAAAATTTTTAGTTTTGGGAACAGATGGAAGTCTGAGGGAGCCAAATCTGGCGAATACAATGGATACAGAAGGATTTGAAATTTCAATTTGGCCAATTTTTATTGAACTACAATGCTTGAATGAACCAATGCATTATCATTGTGAAACAACACTTTTTCTTGACCATTTCGCAATGTTTTTCCACAATTACTCTGCCTTCAACTTCTCCAAAAGTGCTGCGTAGTATTGGCCAATAACTGTTTTTTTCCCTTGTAAAGGTAGTCAATTAAGAGAATTCTTTTCGCATTCCATAAAACTGATGCCATCACCTTTCCTGCCAAGTAAACCTGCTTTGCCTTTTTTAGAGCTGTTTCACTGCATTAAGTCTACTGTTTTGATTGTGTTTTCAATTCTGGTCTGTAATGGTGAATTCGAGTTTTTTTTTCATGGTCGCAAAACACCACTTGAAACTTGTTGGATTCTTCTTAAATAGTTCCAAGAAGTCAACTGATGTTTGTGTACAAACTAGTTCTTGCTGTGCAGTAACAATTTGTCATAAAATTGAATTCAGTTTATGATATTAAATCTTAAAATTTTTGTAGATATTTTGTTTCTGTTTAGTCTTCTAATTGACATTCAGATTTTTCTAACACAACTATGCTACATATTTTATATTGAGGTGGACTGATGTACTATTACTTTGCATTTCAAAACGTTTTGTCTTTGGTAATATTATTTTTTCAATACAGATAAAGAGAAGTTACCAAACATATTTTCTCTTATTTGCTGTTGTTTCCTTGTATTTTCATTTATAGATATATGTCATGGTTACTTTGCCAAAAATGTTGTTTTATAAACACTTCAAATAAATTATGTTGAAATTTTAATCTATATGTTTAGTATAGTAGACAATCATATTATTAGTCATGTTATGTTACTTCATATGAGGTTAGGTATTTTCTTAGGCATGTAATGTGAAACTTATAAAAAATGATAAAAAGTGTACATTTTCATTTTTACTAGAATTTCAAACATGCATTATGTAAATAAGCAAATGAAGACAAAATAAAATATGAGGCCTATATAATATGACTGACTTCCTTTCTTATATGACCAGTTTTGACTTACGTCATCTTCAGGTAGATCTTAAATTCTATTTGAAGGTAACGAGAATCAAAATCAATTATAGAAGGACTCACATATAGCAAATGGCTATCAAACTTATGTTAACAGGTAACATGATTAACAGTAGAGTTGATAATATGAAAAAAATAGTTCAAAAGACTGTACATCAATTATTGTTTAAATTTAAAACAATATAACATGCATAAAGTATGGCCTCGTAAATGAAATAAATTTGTATTACACTAACAGCAATATCATTCTTTGTGAAATATGTATCTATGTGACATTAATACTTTTAATTTAGATTTGTTACAGAAGATATTTTAAAAATAAACTTTTCTTTCAGGTGATATTTAAAAATCCATCTAGTGCACTTTGTGGAATTCTGGGCTTACAGATATGCCTAGTGTTTGTGCAACTATTTTTACTAGTTCGTAGTTCGCAATGGTATCATATTATTTCACTTGCTCTCCTTTTATTTGTTAACTATTACACATTATTTAAACTGACACGTGATTATATTGTTTCATGGAAAGTATACAAGAATGTCAAAAGACCATCAATATGAAAAACAGTTACACAATCAATCCTATTCATTAAATAAGTCCAAATGTTTGCTTCTACATGAGACTGATTGTTTCTTCTAAATTATTTTTAATGTGAAAATAACAATGTATTGTTGTATATTAACATTAGTTAGATGTGTGTTAATGTCTTTTAAAAAATATATAAAAAATAATTTCTGTTGGTAGCAAAACAGTTAGAAAAAATATTGTTATAATGTTAGATATAAAGATTGTTCTTTTCTAGTTTCGTTATTAGAAAATCAAATTAATAAATTAATTAATATATAAATCAAGCATAGAGTAATTTTAATATGGTGTGAATATATAAATGTCAAATATTTTATACAGTTAAAATTTTTATTGATATTTTTTCATTACTTTTTATAATCTTTACAAACTCTGAGTACGATGTAGGTTATAGACTCAGCAGAAATATTTTTCTAAAACAGCATTAAATTTAAGAGCTCATTTATTCTTGCTTATTATTATTATAAAGCAAGTTACCTGATATCAACATGAATAAAAAATTTTTTTGCAAGATATTTTGTAATTTTTGTTGCAAATTAATTATTTGTAATTACTTAAATACATTCTAAAAATGAATGGACTTTTTTACTTAAACATTGGATTATTTTAGTTCATGTTTAAATGATTATGAATAGGTTGAGATATTGTTTTATATTATAAATAAAATTATATTTTATATTTTTATATAAATAAAGAATAAAATGTCAACTTTTTTGTCTTATAATGAAATTTCCACACATTGTTTTTTTGTTTATGTTTGTTATTTTCCAAATTAATTTAAATTATTTAAAAATAATCGTTTTCTTAATATGAAATTTTTATTTACTTGTGATACTTAAAATTCTATTATTTGTCTATATTTTTGTAAAAAAGAAAAGATGAAAATGATGTAATACATAATATAGTTTTGAAGATTTTATTGATTTATAAATGAACATGACAATAAATTATTATTACATAATATTTTGGTGATATTTATGAAGGAATTTTTAAATGTTTTGATAATTGGTGCAAAAATAGTCATAGTGTAGAATATACTGTCTGTAAACATAATATTTTTTTTATTGTTAATAAACATGTATTTATTTTACATAACATGTATATATGGTTTTCATATGATATGTTTTACATATCTATTTATAAATACTTTTATATAAGAATCCATATGATAATGGGATGTGCGTTTATGTACACAAATTATTAATATGCGTTTGATTAAATGTACATTGTAAGTTGTGCATTTTTCTTAATTTTAATTCTATATTGTTAATGAATGGAATAAAAAATTTAAATAATTTTTTACATTAAAATTATGTAATAATTGTAAATTTTGTGATTTTCTTATAGTGCATATATATATATATATATACGTGCATGTGTCGGTATGTATATATATCGAAGCAGTGCATGATAAGTTGTTTCAGTTCCTATGCTACTATATTACCATTTAATGATAAAATCTAATGATCACCAATGTCATGTGTTGACCAGACACCATTCAATGCAGTCAGATAATGTAGCAAAAGTATATGTCAATCAGTATAGTTCTTATCACTTTACTATTTGCAAGTTTACTTGTGATAGATGACCTGTTTGTTTGTACACATATAAACATTATTCTCTTTTATAAAGAAATGTTTAAATTCTGAATTCATGTATCGACTTTAAATAATTTAAGAATTTAATTTTATAAACCTCCACATTGAAATTACTTTTTTTATTATTTTATGGAAGGAAAATGGGAAAACCTTTTCCAATGAAAAATAAAAAAAATATATCAAGCTGTATACAATAAGATTTTTCCAGATATGTATGCTAAATTGTCAATTTTTAGGTCACTCGGTTTTGCAGTTGTAGCATTAATACATAAACATATTTGTTTATATGATAGGATATCAGGTATTAAATTTTAGCTAAGTTTATGTACAATTCATGTGCTTTTAGCTGCTGTCCGTGTGTATGTATACATTTGTATATATGTATGTTTCAATGGCTTGTATGGTCAACACCATATTTTGGTTAATAGGGTCATATACTGAAATATTGTGATAACTCTGAACCAATGATATCGTGATATTGTCAGGAGCATTGAATTATAAAAGTATATTTTATTTATATGATGGTAGGAATTTTTCTGTACCTTAATGCTTTAAGAATGATTTCACTGTCATTTAAGTACACATAATCAGGAGTCAAAAATGAGCAATAATCAATTATTAAACATTGATTATCAATACATTTCTTGTGGCTTGTGGGATGAATGAAACATTCGTTTGTGAAATATGGTAATAAATATGTAAAACAAAGTATTAGTGATGTTGAAATAATTATATGTTCTGCATAGTACTTATTTTTACAGTGATGTATAGGATTTCAATTGTTTTTTTTTTAAAAAAAACCATTTTAAAAACAAAAACCTGCCCTCTAATTCAACTTACATTAGTAAACCAAACAGATTGGTACACAGGTTAGTGTTTTAACAATGATGACAGTAAAATCTAAGTGTGCATTAGTAGTAATCAAAAATTATCAATAATTAACTATTGAACATTTTTGATTAAAAAATTTTATTTTGTGGAGTGTGTAAAATTTATTTTATTTATTTTTATTTTCAAGTGTCTTTAATTTTTTTAATATATCAGGATTTGCTCACTACTCGCTATTCTCCAACCCCCATGAGGGTTTCGCCTTCCGTTCACCGACGCTCCCTCTCCCCTAACAAATAACAGAAATTAACAAACTATGCATAAATAATATACGTAAAATGTGTCCTTTTCTTTTTAATCGAAGAGTTTATTAAAATTAATAACAAAATACAATGTTAAAATGTGTAACAATTTTTTTATTCCAAAGCTTCAGTGAATAAAATATTTTAAATAAATGTCGGCAGTTTTACATTGAAATCGTATACACAGCTTTTGTTGTACACGATGAGAAAGCTACATACATCAATCAATTAGAACAGAGATTGCACAATGATCAGGAATGGAAATGGTTAAAGTGCTACTTGTAGAGTATAGCGGACGGAGCGAGTGCGAGTGTTGCGAGGAGGTGATTTATACAAAAAATTTTGTTTTATGGAAATTTTACGATGGAATTATTTTTTTTTATATAGAAAGATAATTAGACTTATTATTTTACTGAACTTACTTTTTGCAACATTTTTTTTAATCTTAGATTTAAAAAACATTAAAAATATTAGAAAGTACAATTCTTTGATATAATTTTTCGAAATGGATCAAACTTGATCTGACATAATCTGATTTGACCCGATTTGAACAAACCTGTCTCCTATTTTCTGATAAAACTTTTCATTGGATTTAACCAGTGCAATTAGAAGGGAGATAATTGATTTAAGTAATATATGTACACATAATTAGTTTATAGACAGTAATAGGATGCGTTCGTGGCTACACAAAAAATCCACTGGCTGAATTGCAAGAAGCGATCCCGTTGAAAGACTATGAAAAATATTCCATTCATTATCGAAAATCTCTGATACCTCAGGGTATTTTCTAGTGAGCATTTGTGCTAAGCATTGTACGGTATGTGTAAGAGAGGGAGAGAATTACTTGGATACACAACAGTATATTTTATTCACTATATAAACTTATTAAATACAAAGTACATTTTTAAAATGTATATTTTTTTTACAAAAAAAAGATATTAAACTTTAATACATTTCTTATTTTTAAATATTAGAAAAAAATAAGGTCTAATTTCATAGTTAAATTATTGGAAACAATCTTAGTGGAATAATTACACTCATTACCTCTTTGTTGAATCTGCCACTACCTGGGTTGGCCTCATCAGATTAGACCTGATTAATTGTATGTATATACAAAAAATCTTTTTTCGAAAAAAGATATTTTCCAAAAAAACATCTTTTTGTGCTTTCTCAATACTGGAATAAAGTTTATATTTTGTTACAACTAAACAATTTTTGCTTAAAAAAGTTAATAATTAAAATTGTATAAAATTTCTATTTTTTATATTTATACTAAATATATGCTAAATATTTACCTCGTTTGCAACTTACGTTGGGTTTTTTTCAAATCTTTCTAAGACATAAGTCGAGGAATTGTTGTATGTCGAAAAATTTCTATTTTCTCAACCAAGCATAAAAAAAAGTTCAGGCAGATATCAGAAATTGAAATATAGAATCAACGTGTAATTACCATGTGTTAATTTTGTGTTTAATATACAAAATGCGCTAGAAGAACGGAAAAATTAAATGATTTTTTTATAGTTAAATGAATTTTTATTTAAAATAGTTTTGTGTATATATATACATATATATATATATATATATATATATATATATATATATATATATATATATATATATATATATATATACATATATATATATTTATATATATATATGTGTGTGTGTGTGTATGTATGTGTATGTATATACTCTATTAGATATATCAGACCATTTATATTTTTAAAAAAATAACCCTTCATACATGAGCACCATTTCGATGCATTCATTTCTATAATCTTATTTGGAAATTTTCCATTGTGCGTGTTAACATGTCTGGTGGAATACTGACAATTGCTTCTTCGATTGTTAATTTAAGTTCAGAGATAATATGTGGACTATCAAAATATATATATATATATATATATATATATATATATATATATATATATATATATATATCTTGCTCTTTAAATAACCCCAAAGAAAATAATCATACGGCGTCAAATTTGAGGATCTTGCTGGTCAAACAACATCTCCATTTATAGAAATGATATAGTTCGAAAGAGCGCTCTTACAGCATCTATGGACAATCTAGCGATATGACTTATTACTCTATCTTACTGGAATCATGTAATTTGTGGAAATCGAATCAATTCTTGTGTCAGAAATGTAATCATGTAATCACGTCGTGGATTATGCGTTACAGCAACTCTAACAAAATCAATGTTTTTTGATGTTCTTGATATTTTTCTGGGCCATTGATGCTTCAAATTTAATGTGAAACCTGTCTCCTCAAACTTCTGAAACCACAAGTTGATGGAATGAACGGTCGATACCTGCCCACGACGCGGAATGTTATAACAATTGCAAAATAGCCATTATACAGTTGTAGCAGTCTCACCATTTTTGTAAAATGATTTCAAAGAGAAAGTTGAATCTGCACCGGCTCACTGTTCTGTATTTACTAAATGGTCATGAATAGCTAACAATGTATCACTTAGTTTACCCTCTCACTCCTATGGTAAATAAATAAGACTGCCTTTAAAATTTCCCGCTTCACTGGAGCACCTATTATTAATAAAAATGTGATTTAATAAATGTTTTTGAAATATTTTTGAAACTTAAAAATGATGTGTCGTCAAATATGAAAATGTAAGGCAATATTTAAAAAGATTAATAAATAGTTAGAATTTATTGCGTCTAAAATGATATTATTATTTTTCTAAGATAAACAATATTTTATAACTTAATATTTAACATTAATGTTATTCATTTTTATTAAAAGAAAATTTATGGAACATAAAATTCGTTATATCTAATTCATAGAAAATCGAGTTTTACTGTTGAAAATTATTTCTTGTAGAGAAAACAGTGCTATATAATTTTTTGTGAAAAATAAGCAATACAAAAAGTGAATCAATGACGCGATTATAAACGTAAAATTGTATATTTGATATGAAAATCTTTTAATTTAAATATTATATATATATATATATATATATATATATATATATATATATATATACACTCAGTGTATTATAACTAAACGCGTGTGAACAATATTTGGAAATATAATTTTATTGGGAATATTATTTTATATAATATATTTACGCATTAGAGAAGTACATCATTTTGAATATGGATTTACTGTTACTTAAGAACATGATTTAAAAAAAGAAATGCAAAATCTTGATCAATTTTTACTCATATATTTTTTTATTTTCTCAATTTCGTTCGAATTTTACAAATAGATGGTATTGGAATTAATCTTCACAACTACTATCGTAGATTATATTAGGTTGCTAGAAAAGTAATTGCGGTTTATAACCAAATTTATATACATTTTTCTCGGCTAGCTTTTTTAAATGGCTCAAAAATGTTGGATGACTAACGCTAACTTTTGTGTAAGCTCTCGAGTTACTGTGAAAGCTCCCCCTAATTGTTGTGTATGGTTCTGATTCAACTAACGCCTTCAGTTGATCGTTATGAACTGAAGAAAGACATCCTCGACCTTCTTCATCTTCAACGCTCTCCTCCCCAGCACAAAATTTTTTGAACCACCATTGCACCGCACGTTTCCTAACAATACCCACACCAAAAACATCGTTTAGTTTACGAGCAGTTTCAGCTGCTTTTCCACCCATTTTGCAAAAAATTGTATTATTTGCTTCTTTTCCATCTTTAATTCAATAGATCAATTTGAAAGAAAATTAATAATAAAACCAAAGTCGATGTTATCGAAATACAGACCGCAAAATATATTTTAAAATGATATTAACTTAAATACGATGAAATGACACCTTCATTGAAAAAAATCAAGCTTAGAATTCAGAAAACAAAAACCGCAATTATTTTCCTAACAACCTAATAGTTACATGCAGCGCTATAACTTTCTACAGTGAAAGTTCCGACTAAATTTAGAGAGTGATTAGCGCAAGGAATGTAGACCGTACTCGGACTATACTCATTAATGCGTGCTTGTAATCCTGAGTATTTTCCTGAAATATTCGCAGCATTATCATAAGTTTGTCCTCGACAAATTTTAATATTTATGCCTATTTTCTAAAAAGATGAGTAATAATTGTCTTTCTAAATATAATGACGTATGTTCTTCTATCGGTATGAATCCAAGAAATCTTTCTTTTATATCACCATTTGGTAATACATATCTGACAATTAGCGTTAGTTGATCAGTATGTGAAACATCAGGTATAGAGTCGAGTATAAGACTATAATAATTTGCAGATATTTTTTTTCTACTATAAATGATGTTACATGTTTGTTAACGATGTCTATGAATTCATTGCAAATGTTATTTTACAATAATTAATATTTTCTTGTCCATGATTACCGTACTTTTGTAAGTATAATTTTAAAAATTGTATTCACTTAAGTATTCCTTTATCCTACCGGTCATTTTCCTTTAAAATTTTTAATTTTTCATGCAAATTTATTATTATCAATTAAGACGTGGAAGTGTAAGCTTCGTTTCTTTATGTAATAATTAATTTGTTTCCCCAGAGCTTGAGACCCCTCCGAGCCCGGGATCCCTGGTGGTCGCCAGGTCTTACGCCCGCTTGACCCGCCATTGCACAGACTGCACGTAAAATCTAACGTTTATTAATGTATTACCCCTAATAAAACTGCATTTAATTTTTTCATTAAAAAATATTTATCAGATAAAAGTACAAATATAACAAAGTTAATGAGACACGAGCTTGTTTTTGTGGAACCAATGTATATATGTCAGGTTTATTGGATGCGCTGGCAATTCAAACGGAATTGCCAGCGCATTGGAATAAATGGAATTTTCAAGATGTTCATCAGAAATGTTATTTTACTTTTCGTTCATTCATAAGTTACACAGTCGTACTGTAGAATCTCCATCGCTTATGCATTTTAAATGACAATAATTTCATGTACATAATAGCGAAATAAAATACCATTACACGCGCGGGCCGCATTAACAAGCGATGAGGGCCGCGGGTTATATACGAGTTTAATAGACGGTGAATTCCCAATTTCTTAAGTAAATTTTCAATATCAAAATGTATATCACGCAAATAGTGGGGTACAGTTGTTTCTATTGTGAAAAGTGTATATATCATATTTTAGTCATGATATATAGTTTTTTAATTAAAAATAATAATATTGTTATTAGTAATAACATAGATCATAATTATTTATTTCAATATTTTAATAATTTTTTTTAGACTTAATCAAAATGAGTGTGCCATTTTTAATATATATATATATATATATATATATATATATATATATATATTAATTTTTAGCATACGATTTTAAAAATGTTCATTATCCTTCCTTTATAATATATTACTTTTAATTCTACACTAGATTTTAAATAATACTGATTATTTTTATAATATTTTTAAAACATGTTGATTGATGATGAAAATGTATAACATATTTTCATTAAATATACACATGAGATCTATTGTTGATTCAAGTGCTAAGACAAACTAACCCATTAAAACATTCATACATTCGTACATATGTGGTTGTAGAATGTGTTCTATTGTGCGATAAGATTATTGTCATGCAAAATCCCATTTTAAGGCCATAATCTTGTGTCAACCGCAGTGTGTGAAAAATCGGTTTTGTGTGAAAAGAAGTTTCGCCCACGTATTATGTAGTTTGGAAAGGTGTCAATTTACATTTCAGTTCATATTAACGACAGATGAGAAAGAAATATCCACTTTTAAGTATTATATCTGCTTACATATATATTTTTTATTTCACTGTTTTCGAAAAAAAACAGGGTTTAAAGAAATATTGTTAATTTTTAATAGTTATTGTTTTTTATTCTTTTATTGAAAAATATGTCGGTTGGCTCAGCAAATTTGTCAATATTTATATTCACGTGTTTTAAAATTTTCGTATTTGATTTTTACTCAGATTTGAAACACGCCATTTAATATTACAGTATGTTGTGGTAGATTAGTAATACATCAGACTAAGGATTTTTGTTTCATTCCGAGAGGATTTTTTTTATCGTTTCCTTAATATTTTATAGATATGACATAATTCTTGAAATAAAATGATTTGTACTCTCAACTGGATATAGAGAGAAATCGCTATATTATATATATATATATATATATATATATATATATATATATATTATATATATATATATATATTATATATATATATATATATATATATATATATATATAAACCACCGTTGTATAACGTGGTACTTATATAACGCGGTTTCGATATAATGTGGTTCCCAAATTGTAGAAATCCTTGCATAATGCGGTCTGCAGTGCACAGTCGGCTACAAAACGTATCACAGTCGCTCATAATGCGATTTTCATAACGAGACATTTTTTCGAAACCTAATTCCTGCGTATACGAGGGTTATATATATATATATATAAATATATATATATATATATAAATATATATATATATATATGATAAAAAGTGCATGAAATGATGATAACGAGAATAGAAGTCTTATAAATCAATGTGTCCTACCAGCACTGCAATAAATATGAAATATGCAAAAGCAGCAAGGAATAATAGATTAATAATAGAAATCTTCAAGCTAATAGGAGAAAAAATTAAAAAAACTCTCGCCATTGTATTCATATCGTGTATAAAAAAAAACTATCTTAGATAAATGAAACGAAGCCACCGTAATTCTTGTATACAAGAAAGAAGATAAAAAGGATTTGGAAAATTACTGGCCGATTAGTCTACCGACTATATAAAAGTTATTTATAAAAATAATTTTAAAATATTTACAAGCGCAGCTAGATTTCACTCAACTGAGGAAATAAGCAGGATTTCGAAGCGAATTTAGTACAATGGATAACATTCGGGTAATTAGCTGGTCAAATGAATACCAAATATCAGTCTGTCTTGGATTTATAGACTATGAAAATACTTTCGAATTTATTACCATATTATTGGTCATATCTACATTGAAGAAATAGTACATAGAGGGCACACACATCGATTTGCTAGATAACATCTACAATAATGGATTCTTGACGGTGAAGCTACAGAAGGAAACAAAAAAGATAAAAATCGAGAAAGATATAAGGCGGAGAGATGCAATTTCACCGAAATTATTTACTACAGCCTTAGAAGAAGTATTCAAATCGCTCGACTGTGAGGACAAAGTAATCGAAATAAAAGGCAAATGATTAAGTTACTTCCGATTTTTTGATAATATCGTCATCTTCGCAAGTACTCTGTAAGAGTTATTATAAAATAGGATAGAAGAATTAGATGATGACAGTCAAAAAATTGGCCTAAACATGAATCATGCAAAAGCAAAAACATTGTTCAATGCGTTTGTCTTCCCGAAGAAGATTTAAATAAAAGAACAGAAATACAAGAAGTTACGAAGTATGTCTATCTAAGCCAGTTTATTAACAAAAATGGATCATTTATTGAAGAAGTAAACAGGAGAATAAAAATGGGATGGAGCATATTTGGATGAAATACCTCGATATTTAAATGAACAATCCCACTCTGTTTGAAGAACAAAATATATGATCAGTGTATACTATTAGTCCTTATCTGCGATAGCGAAATGTAGGTGTTTAATGCTGAAATCATTCAAAGACTCCAAACAACACAGAGAAGCATGGAAAGATGCATGATAGGAATGACAAGAAGAGATAGAAAAAGAATAGAATAGATACAAAAACAGATAGGAGTCACAGATGTACTAAGAATAGTAAAGAGTCTGAAATTTAAATGGGTGTGGTATGTTGTGAGAAGAGAAGACAACCGATGGACAACAGAAATTATTGATTGGGAACCAAGGAATATAAAAAGACCAAGAAAGAAACCAATGAACATGTGGTATAAAGAAATTAAAAATTTTACTGGAAATCAGTGGACAAGAGAGGCATTCCATCGTATAAAATGGAAAACCATGGAAGAAGAGACCTTTATCCGGCAGTGAATTGACAGAGGCTGCTGTTGCTGATGATAATGTATATCATATAAAGTCTATTTTTCAAAAATAAATTTTTCATTTATTCCAAAAACCACAAACAAATTTTGTGTTCAAAAATGTTTTATATATTTTTTTTAATCACTTTTGATTGTTGTAAATGCTATCATTCTTAGAGCGCTAAACTATGAAAGATTTTTCTGTACTTTATCGCTTTTAGATGACATTTCTTATGATTTGTGAAATAAGTGAGATTCATTCGTGAAAATGAATTTAGCCTTGTGAATTTAGACTACAGTTCTATAACTATTTTGTAATATAATTCCTTCCTAGATTTTTTTCATATAATGAGAAGATGTAAGAATGGGCCTAAAAATATTTAATGGCATAAAAAAATATCTAGTATTGAAGATCTTCTTGGTGAAGAGTAACATTTTGTCTATAAAACAAATTGAAAAAATCAATTTACCGGATGTTATCTAAAAAAAATAAAAATACTGGGCCGTAATTTTATATTAAAAAAGTTTATACAAGTATATTAGATAGAATAGTTTTATTGCCCATAATGTGTTTTGACAATAAATTATTTCATTTTTTTGTGATCTTTGTTAGTAAGTGAGTTTGAAAAAAAATGTTTTGTGTCTAGTATGTGCAGTTATTGTCGCGAAATGGACTGTTTCATCAATCTGCTATTAACTATTTGCTTTACTCTTTATCTCCACTGCCAATTAAATAAAAACTAGTAATATTCAGGATTATATTTATAAAGTGATTATAAAAACATAGATTATTCTATTGATAAATTGTACATTTCATTTCTGTTTACCAAGCACGCAACCATTAATCCCATTGCTACACTTCTTAGCGCTGTGACGATATTAGTGTAACTAATTTGACAAACAAGTATAATAATAGTTAAAATTATCAATAAAATCTGATAGCTTTTCTAAAATTAATCGTTTGTAATAGAGGCATTGAACTAATTTAAAATTATAAGTTATATTTCTTATCCTTGAGGTCACTATTTTTTTTTTTTGTTATTCTACTATGGTGTACATATTTCCACAATTTCAGGAGGATACCCGATGTCGAATAACGAAATCGGTAGTGTAAAAGCAAGAAAAAATAGTGACATTAAGGACAATAAATCTAACTAAAAATTTAAATACATAGGTACAAAATAAATTACAATTGTAAGTGTTGGTTTTTGAAGTGAGTAGATTATCTGTGTTTATGGGTTGTTTATAATTTAACGACTCCATATCTTCAGATTTCATTAAGTTGAATACTAGTTTGAGATAGTCTATAGATATTGTCTTTCTTCAAGATGTAATCACGTAGGAATATTTCTCAGAATGGAAAAATGCTCAAAAGAGTTCATTGTAGGTGGATTGTAAAAATTTGTGTAGCGCAGTGATGAACAAACACGGAAAATGAAGTCATACAATTTGGATGTATGTATATTGTATTGGATGAATGATGTTAGCATCTAACTGAACGAAGATATTTTATTTACTCCTTTAAGGAAGTCGTCTTCCTCTTTGAGGAAGTCGACTGTCAGCGTAATGATTTCATCATCTATTCTTTTTACAGTTCTGATTTTATAACTAGGAATTACGTATGAACGAAGTATTAAAGGAACAGTTGGTAATTCGGTTACTTAGTCTGGGAAAATGTTCTTTTATGGATTATTTAAGTTTAGGATATCACATTTAGATTTGTCTTTTATAAATGGATGGTAAACTACAGTTTTAATGCTATTAATTGGTGTATAGAGCTATTCAAAACATTTTCAGTCGAATTGTCATCTCCATTTATATTCATTATTTTGGTAATACTAAACCGAGCGACTTCTAATGAAAAATGTTCAATAAGTGATTATTCAATTTTTTTGTATTATTTATGACATTTTAGTGATCCATATCATCTTAAGAGTATAGAAATTTTTTACTGGTTGTGGAGTTAAGTAAGGTAAGGTATGCCATGAGTGATGGCACTGTGAATATGATCTTATGAAATTTCTTATGGTTTATGAACTGAATAAAAATATTATTTATGGAAACAAACTTCATATCGCGTTTAACATTTTCTAAATTCTATTTTCAAAGTGTGATATATGGTACCTAAGAGGATGTTTAAAATAAATCAAAATTTGACATATATTTATATGTAAGATAAATAAATATTTTTTTAATAATAATAATATAAGTATAAAATACCTATATATATATATATATATAATATATATATATATATATATATATATATATATATATATATATATATATATATACAGGTATCTGGATTTTTGCTGTAGTCTAAATGAAATATAATTTTTTATCAAAAAATATTTCAACTGTTTAGCATTTAATCAATTCGGGACATATGGTATATATATATATATATATATATATATATATATATATATATATATATACATGTATGTATGCATGTATATATATATAGAGAGAGAGAGAGAAAGAGAGAGAGAGAGGGAGAGAGAAAGTGAGAGAACGATTTAGAATGTATAGAGATATTTTGAAAAATCAGTAAGATTTGACCAGCCCTGTACGTGAAAGTAAAAGCTTTCAAAGTAAATTGTAAACGGAGACGTGCATTGAAAGGAAAGACATTGTTACTAATAATGGTGTTAGTTCAATAGGCATTATTCTGTAATTTGTATAATGTGATTTGGTGTTCAGGTTGTTTTCTCCGTTCATTCTACACCACACAAAGTTTGATCGGATATATATATATATATATATATATATATATATATATATATATATATATATATATATATATTGATATTATGGTATTGTATTATATTATATTACAATAAGATTTTTTGTATACTACGTACTCATAATAGACTTTTTCAATCATATGAAAAAAGGTGAAAGTTATTTGAAAGAAACTAAGATTATTATTTGTCAAATTTGGTATACATATATATATATATATATATATATATATATATATATATATATATATATATATATATATATATATATATATATTAGTGATTTTTAGCTTAAATTTATTTATTGTTGTACGTTTTATAATTTATGATTAATTAAAAATATTAATGTGCAACTGAGAATTTTATTTAAATTGTTTGTTATGTATTATGTTGGTAGGAAAGTAATTGCGGTTTTTGTTTTCTGAATTTCAACTTTAATTTTTTTCAATAAAAGTGTCATTTCATCGTGTTCGTGTTAATATTTTTTGGTAATATTAAATACATTTTTTGGTCTGTATATGAATAACATCGACTTTGGTTTTATTATTAATTTTGATTTAAATTGAGCTATTGAATTAAAGATTGAAAAGAAGCAACTAAGAGACTTTTTTGTACGTGTTCAAAACGGGCGTAGTAAAACAGTGGAAACTGCTTGTAAACTAAAAGATGCTTTTGATGTCGGTATTATATTAAGGAACATACGGTACAATGGTGGTTCCATTTCGTGCTGGGGCAAAGAGACTTGAATATGAAGAAAGTTGCAGGCATCCTTCTTTACTTCATAACGACCAACTTAAGTTAGTTGAATCAGAACCATGCACAATAATTCGAAAGTTTGCACAAAGTTAGGCGTCAGTCATCCAACAGTTCTGGACCACTTAAAGCAACTATGAAAATCAATAAATCTTGACAAATGAGTGTATAAACCGCAATTATTTTTCTACCAACCTAATACTAGACGAGTGAAAAACTTTTTCTACTTTTTCAGTGTTCTGGTACAATTATTTATTATTCAAATTAATTCTCGCCCTTTTACGTCTTTCAATTGTTGGCACTTATGTCTATGAAATGCCGTATGACACAATTTAATAATAAAAATGCTTCACAAAACAGTATTGAAATCGATGAGCGACATAACTTTTTGTGTTAAACATTGCATTTGTTATAAGTTTTAACAAGGAAGAAAATGTCTCTACAGTAAGTGAATCAATTATTTATATTCTTGGTGATGGTTTTGTGTTACAAAAAACTTTTAAATATTGATTTCGACGTTTTAAAGCCGCTGATTTTAATGTCAATGGCTAGCCATACTTTAGAACAAAACAGTTATTGAAAGTTAATAATTTGCAAGTATTATTGAGAGAAAATCAGTTAGAAACGCAAGTGCAGCTCATAAAACAATCGATCGAGCAACATTTTAGAGGCGATTGCATGTGATGGGAAACATTAAGAAGCCCAGAAATTGGGTATCACAGGAACTCTCCGAAAACAACATTACCCGTCGGCTTTTTGCTTGTCTTACTTAAGAATTTCTTTTATGGAAAAGTATTGAATGGGTTGTTTACGACAATCTTAAATGCACAAATTCACGAGTAAAAGCCAACCAGACATGAAGGGTGTGCTATTTTACGAGTTTCTTCAATCGATTGAAATATTTATCACCTAGCGCAATCGTCGTCTACTGAATCATTTGGCTGACAAAATGGTACAAAAAATACATTTTTTTAAACAAGGAAACCAGAAACACTCCACCTGCAACTACAACTGGATGGATCAAATAGTTGTGTTATAGCGGCAGCCAGTCCCAAGCACGGATAAAGGAGGAGAGTTAGTGTGCCAAGTTAGCAGCCTACCTACTATAAAAAAGAATAAACTGCTCAAAGTACTATTAATGACCTCTATAATGAACGAACTAAACGAGACTCCCAGACCTCCAAAACGATGGACCGAAAGTTGGGCCTCCTCATCTATAGAGTCATCACCACAATAAGACCATACTAATGGAAAAACAGACTAAGTCTACTAACGAGGAAGAAGAAGATACCAGAAAGTTATTTGGATGCACAGCAGCGCTAGGCTACATGTTGTTTCTTACTATTTAGCAAACCAACTTTAACTTTTTTTTCTTTTTCGTTTTTCCCTATTTGTATTTCAGCGTGAGAACGGTCTCGGTCCATCTCTTCCATCCATCTCTACTACTAGTCAATCTCTTCATCTCTTGTATGATGTATTAACTTTAATTTGGGCTGGAAATTTGTCCCGCATGCCTTCGGATTATCATTTATCCCGGTCGATGCAGAATTCTTCATCTGGATAGTGGTTTCAGGATGTGGCTGAAATATAAAAATAGATCGATACTTTCATTGTCTCCAGATCGATGTTTTTTTTACGAAGAAATCTGAAAATTACCCCTAAGACGTTTGAAGGCCATAGCAAATGAGAGAAACTATGTTGATAATTGAACTACATTTTACATATTATAAAAATACAGCGAAAACTTACCAAAAAAGATTAAGACTTCATACGTATCTAATATTACACTAAAGAATAACTATAATTTTTATATTAATATAAAAAAATAATAAAATGATATTTGAAAAAAAAATCAAATTTAATCACATCAATAAATTTTAGCTGTACATTTTTATTCGAATAACAAGACAGAAGTTCGGTTCTCCGCACCATTATCCGACATATAATTCAAGATCATTATTACCTACTTCAGAGTTTCTCAAACTACGTTCCGCGGAAAGTGAATATGTGTTCTGTAAAACATTGTCAAAATGAATAAGAACCTGGAATGGTTCTAAATGCTGCGATGGTTTCACATATGTTTCAAAATAGACGCTCTTCACTTTGCGTAGTGAGTTATTGGTCTTATTGACGTCATATAATTTAGGATAAAATTTTATTGAATTTTTAACGAATTCTTCATAGTTGATGAGTCTTGCGAATCTGGAAGAAATTTTTACAAAGTGCAATGAAATTAACTTATCATTATAAGGAAATAATATTGAAATTTTTAATGCAATAGATAAAATTGCATCTTTTGATAGAAAATTACAATTTTGGCTGTCTGCAGTTAAACAAAATAGTCTTGATTGTTTTCCCGCCTTGCACGAATTTTTGCCTGAAATAAATTTTAAATTAGATGAAGACGTTTCTAATGTAATTTTAGAAAACTTGCATGACTTTTAATCAACCCTTTTGCAATATTTTCAAAAATTCACTGAGGTTAATTCCTGGGTTTGGAATCCATTTACAGTAACGGATAAGTCATCAGATTTCAGCGCAAGTGATTATGAAAATCTAATTGACTTAATAAGTGACTCTGATTTAAAACAAAAACATAAGAAACTTTTGTAGCGGCCAAGCTACAGACACTTAAATGCCCGTCAATAAACACATTAACGGTACACAACACATCACCGATCTTTCCTCCATCCTTCGACCGTCCGCAAACAGATGTACCAATAAAATCATATACTTTTATTAACAGACCGTCCGTCGCCCGATCCCAACAATTTCCCAAGCATACCTTTGTTTATGATCTCGCCGCTCTCTTTCCACCTTTACGCAGAAATGCAAATAGACAACCGAATCATTCGTCCCCACGAAACCGGCATTCTGGTTCGCGATAGCAGGGCGTAACTTCGCAGCAGCCAAAATAATGGACGAGAACGAAAAATTTACAGAGGTCATTATCTTGATCGACCCTTTGTACAGCTCCAAAGTCGACGATATAATTATGCAGCCGCCCACCACCAACCCATACACTAAACTCAAGGAGGAGCTGATTAAACGCCTCAGTTCTTCCCAGGAGGAAAGGACGCGCCAACTTTTGGAGAACGAAGCCATCGGGGACAGGAAGCCTTCGGAATTATTACGTGACTTACGCTCTCTGGGCGGCAGCACGTTTACCGAAGCAGCTTTATGCACGATTTGAATCAGTCGGCTGCCCGCGCACATCCAACCGATGATGGCCACCCAAAAAAAGCAATCGATCGACGACGCAGCCGAACTCGCGGATTACATCCACGCTCTGGTACCGAGAAACGGGTTTCAAATCGCGGAAACGTCTGCATCGACCTTCGAAAAAACGCTCGTGGAAAAGTTTACGCTGCTCGCCGTGGATCTGAACCGAAAAATCGACGACAATCTCGAGCAGCAGGTAAATAGCGTACGTCCCCCCGGGCGTTTCATACGTCGCGACGCTTCACGCTCGCAAGCGCGCACACGCGATCGCTCCCGTTCACGAAACAAGCGAGGGGACAGTGATATCTGCTGGTATCACGCTACGTTCGGAGCCGACGCGAGGGAATGCCGATCGCCGTGCAAGTTTTCGGGAAACGAACACGGCGATCGCTAATGGCGGCGAGCGAGAAGAGCCGAGAGACGCGCCGCCTCTTTGTTAAAGACCGGGGGACGAAGAAATACTTTTTGATCGACACCGGAGCCGATCTATGCGTTTTTCCACGAGCGCTGATCCACGGCCCGACAAAGAAGACGGGTTACGAATTTACAGCGGCCAACGGATCTACCATCGCTACGTACGACAGAACGGCGTTAACACTCGACCTAGGACTGCGACGCGCATTCACCTGGAACTTCGTCATCGCCGACGTTACAAAACCAATCGTCGGTATTGACTTCTTGGCACACTACGGGCTCCTCGTCGACGCACAAGATGGACAGCTCATCGACAAAATAACGAAACTCACGTCCCGTGGACGGGTGTTTTCCAGCGACGTGCCAAGCGTAAAGGTAATCTCCGGCGACACACCGTACCATGAGATTCTTGCCGATTTTCTAGAGATCACGCGCCCCGACGGTCGCGCACCCGAGATACGTCACAACACGAGGCACTACATCAAAACAACACCCGGACAACCGGCAGCAAGCAAGCCCCGACGACTCGCACCGGAGAAACTCGCAGCCGCATGCAGAGAGTTCGAGGCCATGATCAATCTGGGCAAAGCGCGACCTTCGTTCAGCAGCTGGGCCGCGCCGCTGCACATGGCAACGAAAAGCGACGGCGACTGGAGACCGTGCGGCGACTATCGCCAATTCAACGCCCGCACGATCCCAGATAGATACCCCGTTCGCCACATACACGACTTCTCGCAAGGCCTACACGGCAGAAAGGTCTATTCCAAGATCGATCTCGTCAAAGCCTACAATCAGATCCCAGTCGCCGAGGAAGACGTACACAAAACCGCCATCACGACGCCGTTCGGACTGTACGAATTCCTTTACATGACCTTCGGATTGCGCAACGCTCCGAAAAACGTTTCAACGGTTCATGGACGAGGTGCTACGCGGTCTGGACTTCGTGTTCGTTTACCTCGACGACGTTCTGATAGCATCTGAAAACGAGTCACAAGTCGGGAGCACCTTAGAGAAGTGTTTCAATGCTTGGCAGAATACGGTGTCGTGATCAACGTGAAGAAATGTGTTTTCGGCGTGAACGAGATATCCTTCCTCGGATATGTCATAAACAACGGCGGAATCAAACCACCCGCCGAGAAAGTACAAGCTATCGTCGACTACCCGCAACCGCAAACAGCTAAGCAATTGCGCCAGTAACTCGGTATGCTAAATTTTTACAGAATCGGCATGCCACACACCGCACACACGCAAGCTCCCTTGAACGAGATGCTGAAGGGAGATACAAAAGGTAAAGCCCCGCTACAGTGGACACCAGCAGCGACGCAAGCATTCGACAAAACGAAACAAGATCTGGCAAAGGCTACATTACTCGCACATCCAAAAATCGGCGCGGAGCTCGCACTCGTTCGCGACGCGTCAGATTTTTCGGTAAGGGCCGCGCTGCAACAGCGGATCAACGACACCTGGGAGCTGCTAGCATTTTTCTCGAAAAAGCTCAGTCCAGCGGAGAGCCGTTACAGCGCCTTCGACAGAGAATTGCTACGGTACGCGAAGACGTTAGTGCTTCTCCTTCCGAAATGTTATTCGGACAGCCCTCGCGCTTACCCGGGGAGTTTTTCGAACCAACAGCCCAGGATTACGAACCAGCACCATTCATCAAGGAACTACGCCGACACTTCGATCTGTTACGACCAGTCCACGTCAAGTGGCACGGCACGCGCACGCCGTTTGTCTTCCAAGATTTGTCAACAGCAAAGCACGTCTTCCTACGCTACGATGCGGTTAAAAATGCCTTACGCATGCCTTATGACGGACCATACGAGGTCATAAAACGAAGAGACAAAACGTTCGTCATCAAAGTCCGCGACAAAGACGTGACCGTTTCCATCGACCGACTGAGACCAGCCTATACGCTAACCGAGACATCACCAGACGAGCGTCGCGTCACCTTCCACGGGCATTGCGGACAGGTACCAATATAGCGCGAAAACCGAGATCAGCCAGCCGACAACCAGGTACAACAACACTTACGATCAGAGCAGCCAACTGAAGACCAACCGCGACCAGCAGACATCATACCCGAGGACAACGCACGGGTACAACCACGGGAACCACACCAGCACGGACCTCGACGATCAGAGCGAAACGCGCGACCGGTACACGTTACAACGTTACCAGGCCGGGTTTTCATGAACACACATAAAAAAATACACACAAACAGACACACACGCACTATCGTGACTTCATCACTGGCGGGGGGGTTATGTAGCGGCCAAGCTACAGACATCTAAATGCCCGTCAATAATCACATTAACGGTACACAACACATCATCGATCTTTCCTCCATCCTTCGACCGTCCGCAAACAGATGTACCAATAAAATCATATACTTTTATTAACAGACCGTCCGTCGCCCGATCCCAAAAATTTCCCAAGCATACCTTTGTTTATGATCTCGCCGCTCCCTTTCCACCTTTACGCAGAAATGTAAATAGACAACCGAATCAATCGTCCGCTCGACACCGACACGACAACAACCTCACTTCTCCTGTCACTGCCGCTGTGCACCCCACACTTTAATTAAATGATTTCTAGACAAATTTAACAGAAGAGTTTCCCAGCGTGTTAAAACTAGCTATTGTTTTATTTCCTTTTACAACGACATTTTTATGCAAGGGAGGATTCTCATATTATGCTGCAACCAAATCAAAG
Organism: Acanthacorydalis orientalis; assembly: GCA_034766995.1. Lineage (NCBI taxonomy): Eukaryota > Metazoa > Arthropoda > Insecta > Megaloptera > Corydalidae > Acanthacorydalis > Acanthacorydalis orientalis. The sequence continues at coordinate 21,123,205 of CM068315.1, read as the reverse complement.
TCCAGGAACAGACTCGACGCTAGACTAGATATGAGAGTTCATCTTTCTAATATACTTGATATCAAAGGAATACTTGATATCAAAGGAATTTGTAATTCAAATATCCAAAAACATAGAAATCATAAAGAACGCAATTTTACAATATATGTACGCCACTTCATTTTACTATTTTTATGCGTTTTGTTTTAAATAATTATTATTTGAGAATAAATATTTGTTTATCTTAATGCCTAGATTTACTCATTTATATTGTTTATATCTATCTACCCTACAAAATAACCAAGATGTTCCGTTAAAATTTCAAGATTTGTGAAGTGTTCCATCCTAGGAAAAGTTTGATAAACGCTGACCTACTTTATGTTTGATAGTGAAACGTAATTTTATTCTTATAGCACAAAATTTTTATCGTTTTATAGCATTACTATGCAAACTAAAAATATTAAATGTGGTTTCCTTTTTTTTAGAAGGTAGTTTTGGTAGTGTGGATAAATTCATTTTCAGAAATAATTTTTTTCTTATTCAATTGTTACTCTCATTGACTTTTTTACTCACCCCACAAACCGCCAAAAATTATCTAATTAAATAATTTGCGATAAATCACAATTAACGTTTTTAATTGCTGTTTATGCTGAATGATAGCGATGCCAGTACATTAAATTACTTTAGCGCTGATTGAATCGTCATTAAAATACCCATAAACAATAATAACAAATGACTAATAATCAATACTTTACTTTTAAATTTTTGATCAGAAAATAATATTGTGGTTTGTAGAGACTGAAAAATTCATTTGTTAATTTTTCGAACATTTTTTCTTTTTTTTGATATGAATCAATTTTCTATGATGAGAAACAAGTATTCTTTAAAAAAAAATCTGCCAAAACTTTTATTAATGTGAACAAAGTAATTTATTTTATGGAAAAATTGTATTCACGATACAATTTTAGTTTAGAATTTTCCTTTCTGTTAAACGAATTCGCTATATTTTTAGTGCAAATATAGTTTTTACTTATATATTTTGAATTATTCTAGAATTTTATCTTAGAAAAATTTAAATTCTATTCGAATAGTGTTTATGTAAAATGTATAGATATTTTTTTCTGTGTTAATATTTTTGCCCGTACGATTAGATCCGTGCCACCATTGAATGCGTTTATGAATTGAGTGCTAGAGTCTGACCTATAATCCAGTTCGGTATTAATATAAGGAACGTTTCACATGTTTTGACAATTTAACACCGCATTTACATTTCAGAATAGACACGTTTGCCCGCGTTTTACATTAATTCACGCGCCTAAGGTGTGTCTTACCTATCGTTTCTCGTCCATTGTATGCACGTCTATACCTGTCTGTCAGTCCGAATAATCCGGTCTGGATCCTGTTAACAAGACAGAGATGATCGGATAACGTCAATCATTGTCGAGACCGAGACAGGTTGTACAATGGTTGAACGGTGGGGCCCCCTCGATAGTGTTTAAAATACCATATTGATTAACACCGAAGACATGTAGCAGGCGCCAAGCTCGATAGTAGACGCCATAACGGGTACTGAGTCGAGACCGTTCGCCTTTTTCACGAAACAGAACGTCTACCGGACGATTTAAGGGACATACGCTTATCAGATCGGTAAGTGCCTAATGAGATTTTATGAAAGGCACGAGTGTGTGGTATTCAGTGTAAGTTTTGTTGCGGATTTGTCATGGTATTGTTTAGATTTCATGACCGATTTTGTTTACTTTTAATAACATGTAAAGCACACTAATTACATTCAATCACCTATACACCATTTTTTTATACGAACAAAAATACTTACGTATCTGTGGTCTTAATCTTATGTTAGTGAATCTAATAGTATTACATTGCTAGTAATGGTAGTAGAAATTTTTTTTTTATTTTTTTTTAAATTATTTAACAGTTGCTTAACTGTTCAGCAGAAGGAAATAAAAGTTTTCAACATAGTACTGTTTTGAGTATTGTGGTTAAGTTCACTTATACAAATAAGAAAATTTATTCACTTCTAAAAGCATACCTTTTCCAAGTAAAAAATGATCAAATAATGATTAATAATAATTTTGATTGTTTCCTTTGCGAATTTCGATAGCAATGCCACTAAATAGTGTTATTACTCAAAATGTTAAGATAGGTAATGTACCTTGTGCATTCTATGGATATCATATCGATCAGAGAACAAGGATCTTCACCGAAATGTTCATAACTTACAATAAAAATAACAAGTAATCAATTTTTGATTATCTCCAGTGAAAAAAACATACTTTCTAAAATGAATGAGAAATGTAACTGCAAAAGGAGTTTTAAGCAAATTATGAAAAATCAAATGAATGGCTCTAATTTCATACTCCAGTATCATATATTTTATTTAGGACATGTACGTTTTTATATATTCAGTATTAATTCTATAAATAAAAAAATAACTCCAAAAAAAACAAGAATACTAAAAATTGTAAAATTGTTTTGTTTGCTGTGAATTTAAATAAAATTAAACTTTCTGAACTTTTTATGTTCATTGAGCATGAAATGTAAAGTTTTTACACTGGAAGATCTTTATATTATGTGTCGGTAAAGTAAATTACGTAAACTATTGGCAGAAAAGGACGTAAAACTATTTTTCCTTCATTTAATGTGTTTTCTGACAATTTTACTAATTGAAAATTCACACTTTTAAAAATCGTGCATATTTCAACTTGTTAAAAACATTGTGGAAAATGGATAATTTTATTAATTTTATTTAAAAATTTGACAAATATACAATACTATGAAATATATCGTTAGAATGACAATAGATGAAAAAATAAATTGTTTAAGAAATGGAGTCCCATTGCAAACAAAACATGAGATGAAAAGAATCAAAATAAATACAAAATAAATAATAAATTATAAAATAACTACTTGATATGTAACATAAATTTACCGTCGATATTTTCCTATTTACACTTTCATTTATTTATAATAGTTATTAATAATAAAACAAAATTATTGTAACAAAATTTGCTTTTTATTCAAAAAACTATTTCTTTTTTGCTTTTCTATTAACGAAAATAATTAAGGAGAGAGATATGAGTGAGAAGTATCAAACTACCGACATAACTACTTCCATGAAAAATATAGATAAAAAAATATGCCGTTGATGTTTTATTACTAATTCGTATATTTGTGTCATTGAATAGTTATTAATAATTTAAATTGAATATTTCTATTTAATCAACTATTTATACATTTCAAATAATTTATCACAGAACTTTTTGTGTTCACTGATATATTAAAGAATGAACGTGTGGAAAATAGTAAAAGTTAATGATTGAAGTGGTGTTTAATTTATTTTGGAAGTAAAATTCAACAAACATATTATAAACCTAAATAAAATTTTCAAAGAAGAAAAATTTTAAGACCGTATCTCACAAGTGAAATGTATTTTAATTATTACTGTATTTTACCAATTTGATTTCTGATAACAACGAAGGTAAGGTGAAAAGTTTCGGGTCTGAATAAGGAAACAATATTTTTTGGATTCATTTTTATTTCTTTCTCAACATAATTTCTATTTAGTTCAATGCACTTTTCTCAATAATGTTCTGGAGTGGCTATTCCAGACTTATAGGTTGATGTGTCAAGGTTCGCAAAATAGCCATTAACAACGTCACTGACTTCATTGTCATTCACAAATCTTTTTCCACCGAGCCATTTTTTGAGGTTAGGAAAGAGATAGAAGTCACTTGGGGATAAATCTGGTGAGTACGGTAGCTGGGAAAGTAATTCGAACTTTAACTAATTGATTTTAAGCATCACAACAAGTGATGTGTGAGCTGGTACTTTGTCATGATGAGACAGCATTTTATTTTTCGCCAAATGTGACCGTTTTTTCTTGATTTCATAGTTCAAATGCTGCAATAAGTTCGCATAATACTAGCTATTAATTGTTTTTCCCTTTTTATGGTACTTAATGAAGAGTATTCCACTCGCATCCCAAAAAAACAGTCGTCATAACCTTACCAGCAGATGAAATCGTTTTTGCCTTCTTTGGAGTTGGTTCTCCTTTCGCGGTTCATTGTTTCGAATGTTGTTTGGTCATAGGAATGTAGTCATGAATCCAAGTCTCACAGAAGATTATATTTAGACGCAAAAATTCGGTTGGATTGCGCTTATAGAATGCTTAACAATCGATTAAAACGTTCTTTCGACATTGTTTTTGGTCAAGTGTAAGCAAACGCGGCACTCATCTAGCGTACAGCTTTGTCATACCTAAATGTTCGTGTAAGATTATTACGCACTCGTTCCGTTAATATGTTAAAAGTAATTTTTATCTCATTTACTTTCACTTTACGGTCTACCAAAACGGCTTTGTGGATTTTTTCAATCATTTCTGGCGTAATCGCTTCAATGGAACGTCCACTACGTAGTCTATCTCTGGTGCTCATCCGACCAATTTTAAGTTCAACAACCAAGCGATTAACCGTTGAATTCGATAAAAAAAAGGAGTCTTTCAACCTTGAATCCAACTCATTTTTATATCAGTTGCATTTAAGCCTTTCAAAAAAGTATTTAATTACAGCACAAATTTCCACTTTTTCCATTTTTAAAAACGATGCTTGAGGTGTTCAATTTGATGGGCTGTCAAACCAATACTAAACAACTTATTGATTTGGAGCTTCGAACATAAGCACATAAAGAATGAAATCATGCAATACTATTAAAATATGGAGCATAGTGGCGCCATCTCTATGTGAAGCTCAGAACTTTTCATACCACTATCAGTAATGTTTAAAATTAGTGGATACTAGGTTGTCCTTTAATTTATTCACATAATTTAAATTAATATATTTAATAAAAAAACAATTTAATATATCCTGGAAAAAATTTTTAAAGAAAATATTCTTTTTTTGAACTATTATTGAAAGGTTATTAAAATAATTAAGTGACAAATGGTATAAATCTGTCATAAGTCTTTTACTATTGATTTTTACATTTATTGATCCGAATATTTATTAATAATAACAATAAATTTTACTGTCTAATCTATAATAAACGAATTTGAATGTTATTTTATTTTTATTTCTAAGCTCTAGTTACCCAAACTGATGAATGAAATCGTAAAACTGAGAGAAATAGTGAAGGTCAAGGAAGTAGTTTCTAATAAAATTTTAATATTAGATTCAATAATTTTATATTATACAATTCAAAATAGCTTATTAAAAGAAAAATAAAAATTGAAACTTATATCAGACGACTGAAATTTCGTTGAATTTTTATTAAAACTATTTATTTAAACTATTTTGCTTGATTTTTGAATTAACATTTCATAAATGTTTCTATTCAAAAACTGTTTATATATTTTTTCTATATATGCATGAATTTATACGAATATTATCCATATTTATGTTTAATATTTTTATGTTTTCTATTTGGTAACAAATGTTACAATTTAGTTTAATATTTTTAAAGTTTTCTTCTTTTTTGACATTTGTTACTAAAGATGCAAATCTATCAACTTTATCCAACTTTTTAGCCACTTGCATATTAAAAATTTGAATATAATTTAATAAAAAAAATATCAGTAAAAGGCGTTAAAAGATAAACTTGCCAATAATCAACATTAATGTCTAATATTAGTTATATTTTATATTGTAATTTTGATATTGTTTTTGTTCTTTTTTATCATATTTAGTAGTAATGTTTCTTTCGTGAAAAGGTTTTCAAATAACTTTTTTTATTTCCACTGTTAATCAATTTTTTGTTGTTATGATAAATGTATTACTGACTATAATGTTTTTTTCTTTTATTACACATTTTCTTAACATTTTATTTCATTTACACATGTAAATTTGCTGCATAGTAAAAAAAGAAACTAATCGAACCAATAAAATGAAAACGAGATGTGTATAATAGTGTATAATGTGTATAGTAGATGTAGGTTGGAAGAAAAATAATTGCAGTTTATGACCTTGAAATTCATATATATATTTCTCTGTAGCTGTTTGAATTGGTACAGAACTGTTGGATGACTAAAGCCTCACTTTTGTGCAAGCTTTCGAATTGTTGTGCATAGTTCTGATTCAACTAACGTTTTCAGTTGGTCTTTATGAACTGAAAAATGACGTCCGTAATCTTTTTATCTTCAAGTCTCTCGGTTTCAGTATAATATTTTTTGAACCACCATTCCACCATACGTTCCTTAACAGTACCCACACCAAAAGCATCCTTTATTATACGAGCAGTTTTTGCTGCTTTACAACCCGTTTCGAACTTAGAAAATATTGCTCTTCTCTGCTTCTTTTTCATATTTAATTCAATAACCCAATTTGAAGCAAAATTAATAATAAAACCAAAGTCGATGCTACCAAAATATAGACCAAAAGTGCATTTTAAAATGATATTAGCATGAATACGATGGAATGACACTTTTATTGAAAAAATAAGGTTAGAATTCAGAAAAAAAAATCACAATTATTTTCTGAATTCTATAGATGACAATTATAGATGGAAAATGCATTGTATTAACAAAATGAAGTTACAAACTTGGTATTAATCAGTTTTTATTAATTTCAAATACTTTTATAATATAATACTTGTTATTAGCTAAAAATATTTTTGTATACAGATTTCACACTTGATAATAAAAAAATAGTGAGTAACAACAATAAGGAAAAATAAAGAACTCAAATGCAGTCAATGTATATAATTGTATTCCAATTTTTTTTAGAAAAAAACAAATATTATTTTAATCATAGATGTTATGTTGTTTCATTGTATTTTAGTATTTTATATGTATAAATTATAATAGTAAGGACTGCTATATAATATCAAAATTACTGAAAAGAATAAAGTTTCTATATAATTTTTGTACATTATATTTAATAATTTACTTAAAAAAATAAAACATTTTAAAAAAATAATTACTTGGAAATGATATCACAGATTTTGCATTTTGAACGAAAACTGCATTAATTATTTTACTTGAAGCTGATCGTTGGAAACAAAATAATCATATAAGAACAAATGTTGATATATATATATATATAAGAATTTTTCATTTTTTGAAACATATACATATATATATATATATATATATATATATATATATATATGTTTCAAAAATGAAAAATTCTATTTGAAATAACTTCAATTTTGAGTTTTTTTTGAACATTCATTTTTTATAATCTTAATTCTGCGAACACATTGAGACTGGTCGAGTTGGTTCAAAAATAATTTAATTAAATATAGAATATTTGAATGAGTAACATCAAATATTTTGTATAAGTTTTTGTTAAATTTGTTTCATTTTTTTCCGGTAAATATCGACTGTCTTTGGAAGTACATTGTAAATTAACTTCGACGTTATTTTTCTTAGAATTTTAATAAAAAAAGATAAAAAATCTATTTTAAAAAAAATATATAAAAATACAATATAGTGAATTTAAATTTTTTAAATTAATTTAGAGTAGTATATACATTATTTTGATCTCTTTTTTAGTTTAATGTTTGTAAAGTATAATTTATTGCAAAACTGATAAGTTACTTGATGTTTCCTTTGTATTTTGAGAAATAATATTGTACATTGTTTATCTTTGACATGTATGTTCAATTCGCTATATAGATTTTGTATTATGGTTAGTTTTCTATTTTTCGAAAATATTGAATTATTTTGAATTACTTGAACTGTTTATGTGATTATTCTTGATAACAATTCTGAACTGGTATACCATATAATAATAACGATCATATTATAAATACATTAGTTTTTGTACATTATTTTTAAATATTTTTTATTAAACAGCGTAAATAGTTTAGAGAACACTCCAAATGCGTTTGCTGAATAGTTTTATGTATGTTAATTAAGGTGTTTTTTTTATTGACATATATTTCTAGGGACTTCACATGGTTAAACCATTTTATATTATTAATATACTAAAAGGATTCTAATTAATTACATAATTTCTTTTTATAAACGTAATAATTTCAATTTTGATAGCTTTCAAATTATTTTTTTTATAAAAATGATTTTTTTAAATGTATTTAGCAGCCTTTTAAATATTGTATTAATTTGATTTGATTATAAAAAAATACAACGTAGACAGCGTAAAGTGAAAGTGAAAGAGACATATTAGAATAATTAGGAATATTGTTAATGTATTAGGTTGCTAGGAAAATAATAGAGGTTTTCGTTTTCTGAATTCTAACCTTATTTTTTCAATGAAAGTGTCATTTCATCTTGTTCATATTAATAACATTTTAAAGTGTATTTTTCGGTTTGTATTTTGATAACATCGACTTCGATTTTATTATTAATTTTGCTTCAAACTTGGCTACAGAATTAAAGATAGAAAGAAGCAATAAGAGAATTTTTTTATACGAGTCAAAACGAGTGATGAACTATGCTTTCGGTCTAGGTACTGTTAAGGAACGTGCGGTGCAATGGTGATTCCAATAATTTTGTGCTCGGGCGAGTGCCTTGAAGATGAAGAAGGTCGCGGGTGTTTTTCTTCAGCGTATAACGACCAACTAAAGCAGTTAGTGAATCAGAATCATATGCAACAATTCAAGAGCTTGCACAAAAGTTAAGCATTAGTCATTCAACAGTTTTGGACCACTTAAAACCACTTAACTTAAAATCTGTATAAGAATTTGAAGTTCATAAACCGCATTTATTTTTCTACCAACCTAATATAGGTTAAATAACGTCAGAATTAATGTAGATCCAGTACATTAAAAAGAATGTCCATGTATTGTGAGTTATTAAATTTAATATTAACTTCGAATGTCCGATTTATTAGGTATGCTTTTATTATATGTATTAAATAAACTAGAACTTATTAAGATTTTATGAAGCTTAAGATTGTATTACGCTGTTTCAATGTTAAGTAAAAACATGCCTACATGTTTGTTGTTAATATGACAATCGTATTAACATACGTTATCAAAATGAGCAACTATAGAATGTTTGATTCTAATCCAAATTGTTCGTTGAAAACAATGTTATTTTCAATGTTATTAATTTTTTAAACGTTATTTTTTCAATAATTTTAGTTAAGCAGTTTAGTAAGCTAAGAGATTTATAATTTTCATATTGTGATGATGTTTTTCTTGTTTTTTTTTTTTTTTTTTTTTTTTTTGTAAAAGAATAACAATTTTTCAATTTTTCAGATACTGGCAAAGTCTCCAAAATAACATACTTAATTTATACAATTTTATAATTTTAGTGTAGTAGCTTTAAATATTTATCGTATAGATATTCTTGCTTTTTCTCAAAAAATAAACTGTCTTGATCATTTAATTTTATTATTCGCCAATTGCAAAAAAATACTGAAAGAACCTTAATACTTGTACTTTTCGGGTAGTTCAGAACGAATTAAGTAATTGTAAGCATTTAGATAAGAAAACTATTTGGTTTATAGGAAATAGTTTATTTTATATTCTTTCAGTAGAAAATCATTCGTTCGGTTACGTTTTCTGCTTTGTACTCGAACAAAGATTCTATCGAACACAGAATATAGATTGATGTTTTATTCGAAGTAATAGATTTACGTCCATGTAGCTGTTGTACTGTCTGACGGATTAAACTGGTGTTATTATAAATGTTATAAGTGTTGTTGTGTTTCGATAAGCTCAGCTGCGCGTATTATAATTTACATCCAATGACATCATACACCAATTTGTATAAATACAATTTATTATTAATAGCAATTGTGTTTTATCGAACGATTGGCTTGTCGACACTCGAACAGTTAATTTCAGTCCGATGCGTCCATTTCAATTATTATGTATAATCGATGAGTATATTTGTAATTTGTTACTTAGTCATTTTGTTATTTATGATAGACAACATATTTTAAAATGAAATAAAGCAAACCTCTTTCATTTCAATGCATTCATTTTAATATTCCAATAAACAGGTTTAATAATTGTTAGTTATATAGTTTTTCTTAAAAGAAATAACAACAGATCGTACTTTCATCACTAATATTTTTCAAGTAGTTAGCATTACGTATGAAAAAAATATTATGATTTTATGTTAGTAACTTGTTAACAGTTTTTTTAAATAAATTCTTCCTATGTTACTTTTTTGGATATTCATGACTTTCTTAATCAAGTACAATTCATGTATGACTCTGAATATAAATGTATTATGCTACTTATACCCTTCTGAAAGGTGTTAGTTATAAAGTAAACAATTTAAAACACATTACACAAAAAATATGCGTTTCATTTTTTCATTAACTGCGCCTTCTTATCAATGCCATTTATCTCTTTAAGCAGACACTCCAAACATTTTCCTTATTGTATTATTTAAATATATTAATAAAATGGCATAACTAAAATTTTAGGGAAAGAACGCACAATGATTAGTGTTTTTAGCATTATCATTTTTCATTAGGGTGTTTCTATCTATTAGTCATCAATTAGTATATAAAATTATTCGCAAGTTATATTAGTATATAAAATTATATAACTTGTATACCCTACTTTTAAGACAGCAATAAATATATGAAATAAAAAATCTTACTACTGAAGAAAATATCGAAAATGTAATTTTCGGTGAACGGGAAGAAGTACTTTTATAAGGTAATTAAAAAAAAAATTATAGAAGTAAATCAACCTGTTAAGATACTTATCTACCTCTCTCTCTCTCCATATATTTATATATATATATATATATATATATATATATATATATATATATACAAGAAAAAAAATATAAAAGAAAAGAAGAGAAAAATTGGGTTTTGTCATTGGTCCACTGATTTAAAGCTTTTTCGGTGTTTTAATTTATTTAACTGTTTAAGGCAAAACATACACACAAAAACAGTGACATAAGTATCCAGTAAAGATAATTATTATATTTTTTAAATCGGATATAAAAATATCCCCACATCACAAATAAGATGATTTTTTTACCTGCATCTAATTATAAAAATACTACCCGAATATCCCATTAAATTGATTGAAATTAATAATATGTATTTGTGTTATATAAAGTAATTTATTAATACAAGAACTAAGTTTCATCTATGTATGTATATAATATAAAATATTTTAATATTGTCTGAGTTAATAAAAGGTCTATATATAATAAAGTTACAAAATACAAATTATTTTATTTAGCGATATGCTATAGTGAAATGCAAATACATATAAATACACACCCATATATACATACACACACACATATATATATATATATATATATATATATATATATAGGTAGATAGATAAATAATTTAATTTAGGTTTTCACATGAAAGCATTACAAAAATAATTACGGTTTTTGTTTTCTGAATTCTTACTTATTTTTTTTCAATGAAAGTGTCAATTTCATCGTAATTATGTTAATATAATGTTAAAGTGCATTTTTCGGTCTGTATTTTGGTAACATCGACTTTGTTTTTATTATTAATTTTGTTTCAAATTTGCCTATTAAATTAAAGATGGAAAAGAAGCAAATAAGATCATTTTTTTTGTAGTAGAAGTTCAAAACGGACGATAAAGTAGTAAAAAATGCTCGTAAACTAAACGATGTTTTTGGTGTGGGTACTGTTAAAGAACGTACGGTGCAATCGTGGTTCCAAAAATGTCATGCTGGAGACGAGACTGTTGAAGATAAAGTAGGTCGCGGGCGTTCTTCTTTAGTTAATAACGACCAACTGAAGGCGTTAGTCGAATCAGAACCACTCACAACAGTTCAAGAGCTTGCACAAACTTAGGCATTAGCCATCCAACAATTCTAGACCTCTTAATACTGCTAGGAAAAAAAACTGTAAATGTACATGAATTTGAAGATCATAAACCTCAATTATTTTTCTACCAACCTAATACTTTCATGTGAAAGCCGAAATATAATTTCTTCTCTCTCTATATATAAATGTTAATTATTATTCAGGGATACTTTGAGGTGTGCTCCATATATTCCTTTCTCGTTACAATGTTTACTTTTATATATATATATATATATATATATATATATATATATATATATATATATATATATATATATATATATATATTGATTTAAAAGTATTCATTAATACAAAATAATCTTAATTTTAAGATGTTATAAACAAAATTAAAAATATTTATTGCTTTAAACTTATTTTCAATAATGTATAGGTTATTAATAGGTTCTGTCTTCATATTTTTTTCTATAAAATAAAATTCCCTATATTTTTTTGTATAACTGTGATTGTCTTTTACAAATTAATTATTTTTTCGCTCCACAAACTATACCAAAATTTTTCGATTGAAAGTATTGTATAAACTATTATTGATTATTTTCGATTTTGTTTATGCGCATTTAGATGGTAACGCCATTATCCTCAGAGCGTCAAGTTACTAACAAACCTCAGATTTTTTTAGCAATTTGGCGCCACCATAGGTATCGTGTCAGAATTATTTATTTTTGCTGAAGACTTCACAGTTAAAAATCATCTTGTAATTTTAATTATTAATTTAAATCGTAAACACTGTCCCATACTAATTGCGTACTAATAAGTTTATTTCAAGCTTGTATGTTGTTTTTTTTCTTACATTTTCTTTTTTTAATGCCAATACTTGGAAACTTTTGATAATAGTTTCAGTAATCGTCTTAAAACTTGTTTTTCCTGTCGTTTTAAGTAGATTGTTTTTGCCTACTTTCTCTAAGACTGTTTATTTAGTTTATTATATTTTTTGTTGTATTTGTTATTATAATAGTTTTTTCTTCGCGCATTTTTTAGTCCATCGAAACATTTTTTTTAGCATTGCAATTTCCGTTCAAGAATTCAGTTGGATAAAATTGACATTTCATCCAATATCTTTGAACATTTTTATGACCCCAAATCCTAAGTCTTGTAATTCCGTTTCTAATATATTATTATACCATAACCTGCTGTATTTTTTGGTAGTAGTAGAAATTTTCTAACAAATTTTTGATGCACTGTATCTATTTCGGGTATAAATCGTACCGACCATATTTCTGCACCTTATAATAAGTAGTTCGAAACTATAGAGTTATAGAATATAATTCTTGATTCCCATTCTGCATTTTGCATTTAGTATTTAGCTTCTATTTTCTTCCAAAAACTATATCTGTATTGTTTTTGAAATATTTAGTAGGTTTTAAAAAAAATGGATCGCATGAATAGTACTGCCACATACATACATTCTTTTACTGTTTCCTTTTTTTCTCGGTTGTAAATTTCCAGATTTGGTACCTTTTTCTGTTTTACCTGTTTCTTTTTTGAAAATTAAAAATTTTATTGATTTGTTGTAGAGTCCATCGAGTTTTGTGTGGTTTCGGATAAATTTTTTTAGCGCTTCTTTATAATTACTTGCAGTAGTTATACTTTTGTCTTTATCTTATCTTTACTTCAAACGCTTTCATCTGGATATTTCCATACTTGCGCGACTTTTTTAATATTTGGACTTTTTGTCGGGGTTACAAATCTTTTGGGGTAATTTTAGAGCTACAAAAATATAATAAAAGTTAACGATTTACTCTTAAGTGTGTTTTTTCGATAAAAATGTAATATATTTTCAATCGCTGAGTCGAATATTTTTAAATTTTTCTTTGAATACATTAGGATACATTTTCTGGTTTTTATGAATCATGAAATTACTTTTTCAGCCATTTTTGACCGTATAACACACATTTTGTAGTATGTACACTTCATTTTATTTCCTCTAAACTTTTTCTTACCGCTTATCATTTTAAAATATCGAAACTGCTTCCACCTACAAAAAGTTAATTTTTTTAACAATTTACTTTTATTTGTATTTAATTACGAAATTTAGTCTCCTTATTAGTTTGATTTCGCTAATTTTTAGATTTTTTCTCAATACTCGTGAAAAATAATTTTCTTTAAATAATATGTACATGGCGGACGTCTTATGGTCATAGAATTTACCTTATACTTGGTAAATTCAAAAAATTGTTTTACCTGTGCAATTAGAATTAACTTTGTATTATGTATAATTTCCTTCAAAACAAATTTAAAAAAATTCTGTAATATTTTTAAGCATTCTTTGTTAGATAAATTTTTAATTCTATTATTTTATAGTATCTCGATAGGACAATTGTAAATTTAGAAAGATTTAAATATTTTTTCAATTTTGCTTACGAATTTTGTTTTTCTTATCGGAAATTTATTAAAGGTAAAGTATTAGTACCTATGATTTTAGCCACTTTAGTAATTTATCAAATAACCAATGTAATCACCAGGATTAATTTTTTTTTAAAAAAATAGCAATATTCTAAATATAAATCTTATATGCTTCAACCAATTGTGTGTTTTTTATATAGAATGTTATTAATTATATCTAGATACATTTTATAATTCTCGTATACAATTGAATATTTGTTCATTTGTTATGTAGTGACTTTAAAACACTCATTGTTTTATCGTGAAATTATTTAATACTTCGGTTATTAAATATCCTGTATTGTGTTAATGCAGTTCAAAACACAATAGTATGAAAGAAAAAGTACATTTTGCTTTGATAACCGAGATAGGAATATAAAATTTTGGAGGAAGTCAAATCTTGCTTCCTGTCTTAAGTAAACAATATGTCTTCAAGGTTGCTTTTATTTTTAAATACAAATTACATTGAAAACAACATAAAATTGTTTTAATAACGAAAACTTATAAAATTGTTTTTATAATGAATTGTTTATAATATATATATATATATATATATATATATATATATATATATATATATATATATATATATATATATATGTATATATTAACAACTTTTTACATTATAAATAGAATAGATAAAACATAAAGTACATTTTAGTCTTATCTTTTAATCAGAAAATAACGTATGGTAGTAGCAGCTTACATTTATTAAGTCTATGGTGATATACTCGTATAAATTAATATCTCTGAATATATATATACATATATATATATATATATATATATATATATATATATATATGTATACATATATACTTATATAAATTTATGCGTCTATGATTTGAAAACGTTAGTAAATATCTGATTCAGCTCAATTATATAAATTAAATACATTTAAAATCTATACCGAGGAAGCAATTTTGTTCAGTTATCATTCAATAGTGTGAAATTACATATTCAACTACAGTGTACGACGCAATTTCGTTTCAATTTTGCATTACACTATTTTTCTTCGACACGTCAAATCCCCCTCTCGTTGTCTGTTAATCGAGACCGACCCTCACCAGTTTGGGACAAAAGAATTAGTAGCGAGAACAACCACTCACACGCATTCTTATTGGTGTTATACCACCTACGGCGTGTTATTCGATTGTGCGAGACGAAGCCATCTTGTCGTATTGTGTCACATATGTCGTATTATTAACTTTTGCAAATTGGGAAGAGGGTACTAACGTATTGACTTTTTGTATCATCAGGATGTAATGATCTCCTCTGAGATCGTTCCTCCAATATGGCACGGCTGGGAAATAAATTTATTTTTTTGCGTGCGAATAAAAAATGAAGTCTATTGGCGGGTAAGAATGTTATATTCAGTATGTGAAATTATATAATTTATATTGTTATTTGATGATAGAAGATTTTGAATAGGAATGTTATTGCATACTAAAGGGAATTTCTTCGAAATTTACCTTGAAATTGGTTTATAAACCTCTCCGTCATACTCGATTGTAAAATTTGGGTATACTTATCTTTAAACTAGACTTTTTAATACAGTGATATAACATAATAACTACTTTCTTATTTTTCTTTTTAATGATGTATGGGACAGGAGAAAAAATGTTAATAAATTGTTAAACATTTACAAGATTATTATTTGTTTCCTTTGTAAGCTACATGTGAATATTAAATGGCTCTCGGTACTTTTTAAGAGAAATTATAATTTGAGTGTTCATATTTTTAGACGTGCTATTAAATGAAAGCGTTATTATTAAGCGGAATTATTTTAAATTATGCATGTGTAAGTCGTGAACAAATAAGTTTGTATATATACATATATATATATATATATATATATATATATATATATATATATATATATATATATATGTTTTTAATATTCCTTTATACAATTTTAAGGGAATTAATTATAGTTTACCAAAATTTGGCTTGTTTCATTCTTAAGGAATCGCTAGGCCGTGAAAATGTGACATCAGTTATAGCTGATTACAAAATGAGAATATCAGATTTCTATATTTGAAAAAAGAATTTTTACAAGACTTGTAGTTTACATTTACTCTCTCATTTCTTTCTTATATCACTTTCTTGTACCACCTTTTTAATGTAGTGAGGCTAATTGTTGATATGAATATTATGATAATAATTTCAAGTTTAACACCTCGAAAAATATAATGAAAATATCATCTAATAAGTCTAATTTATCATCAATATAACACATATTATTATTTTTATTTATACATGTTTGAATGCTAGTTATTCATTTGTAGCAATAAATAAAGCAATTTACATTTAAAAAAATATTTTATTCAGTTAAAAATAGGACATTTTGATATTTAAATTTATTGTCATTTTAACTGAAAATATAAATAAATTTATCTGAACTGATTGCTTGAAAATAAAACTATCATTTATATATTGAAATCTAGTGAACCAACTATTACATATATGTATATATATATATATATATATATATATATATATATATATATATATATATATATATACAGGGCCAGACTGTCCATAAGAGTGATCGGGCAATCACCCGCTTTTGGGATGAATGGGCCGGCTAAATTCTTTAAAACATAATAAAATAAAAAAATAATATTAATTTAGTTTGTTTGAGAAATTATGCAGTTTGTATATACATACTTATTACCATCAGATATTATTAATCATAAATAATAATAAAAATATAATCTTTTATCGGTTTATAAAATATACTTGACGAATTTCTTCCCAAGTATGTCCGACGTTATCTGATAAAATTTTATTTTTAGTTTGCATCATTGTTTGCCATATGTTTAAGTTGCAATTATTATGTTCTATTAAATATATTTTTTTAATTAATGTTATAGGTTTATTCATAATATTATTGTATCAGTCAATCAAGTTCCTTACAAATATTTTTTTAATTCAGATTGGTCGGTGTTATGAAGAGCGCGAGGCAGTCTCAGTTGCCAGTCCGATCCTCTCTCTCTCTCTTCTCTCTCTCTCTATATGTATATATATATATATATATAAATATATATATATATATATATATATATATATAAATATATATATATATATATATATATATATATAACTTAGACTTCATTTTTCTATTTACTAAGGATGTTAGTTGTCAATTTAGAATTTAGAATACTATTGTATGATATTGTATTTCCATATATCCTTAAAGAAAATTTTACTAGCGGATTAATTTCTCCTAGGTAGGCGTATTATTATTATTAAAATGTATTTATTTATACATGGAATTACTTCTATTTTGTTTCCACTGCACGGGTTTAGTGTTAAGTGTCAGGTGGATATGAGTATATTAATTTACTAATAGCCAGTTATTCTAATGTGATACATTTCTTAGAGTCAGGCGAGTTTCCAAAAGGCTGACAAATTAACACTCCGACAGTTAAAACATATTTTGAATTATTAGGGCTCATTAACTTATAAACTAGATGATTTTTTAAAAAGAAAACATAAATTAATTTCCATTATATTCTTTACAATTGTAAAAAATATAAATAGTAAATATTTGAGAAAAGTAACGTTTTTGAAATTAATAATATATATATATATATATATATATATATATATATGTGAACAATTAATTAAAAAGTCAGAATATACTAGTTGCCACACTGATTAAACATGCCGCTTTATTATATTATGATTCTGAAATGTTTTTAATAAAATAATTATTGATGATAAAGTTGAATAACTTCATTTTTGTTCATATTAGTAAATATCAACCAAAAATTGGTCATTTTACATGCAATAGTTTTGATTGACATGCGCTGTTAAATGACCGAAATAATAAATTGTAAAAGTTGTTAATGGAAGTAGTGTTTAATTATTTTTTTAAATTATACCGACAATAATATTTTAATTAAAAAATAAGACATTATTTGAAAACAAGAAATTAGGTGTAAGTTGAAAGACTGATCTATTGATGTGTGTATATAAATTTGTATATATATATATGTTGTGTGTGTGTGTGTGGGTATGTGTGTGTGTCAATATGATTCAATTTTTAAGAAGCAAAAGCAATTTTTTCGCCATTCTTTTATCTGCGTGAACACATTGAGAACGTTTTACAGATAGAAAATATATATAAATTTATTTAATGCCTTTATTAACTATATGACTTTTCTTTTTTAAATAAAAAAATATTTTATCAAATATATAAGAAACAAATATTACTCTTTTAGTTTTTTGGTAATTGTACTTATCTTTTGAATATTTTTTTAAGTAATGTATTGTATTAATGTACCATTTTATTTGAATACTTCTGAAAATTATCTTTTAGAACTACAACACTACTATTCAGAAATTACAATCAATTCCTACATAGATTGTCGAACACAGTTGCCGATATCTCATATTTTACCATTCGAAATCTTTTTGGAGCTATGATCGTAAATTGCGCAAAAACTTATCAGTTTATCTGGTTGAAATTTATTTACAAATATTAAAATTTATCGTGATTGTTGTTTCCGTTGATAAGTGCTTCGTACTTAATCTTAATTTTTCGCAACTTAAAAAGTTCTTTATTATTAAAAAAAAAATCTTTCTAGAAATGCACTTTATCCAGTCAAATAAATTGAGTTTTATTTAATAATTTAGTATTTTTCATGGAAATTTGTTCAATTTGTAAATGTTTACTTATTTCCACTCGAGGCATATGTATGTATTTTCAGGTTTTTTTATTTTCATTTATTCAATTTTCTTACTATTTAGTAAATGTTGATTCTTATAACTTCAGTAAGTAACTTTTTATTATGGAAAATATTCAAACAGCAACCATGACATTTCATTTGCAGCAACCTAATATTTTTATCGAATTTACTTTGTCATGCATTAAAAGTGTTATTGGTATTTTTAGGACAGAATCGTTACCATATCCGAATTGAAAACGGGCAAATATGAATACAAATATAGACACATTTATTTAATTTATTTATCTGTTTTAATTATGAATTATTAGGTCGGAGGTTTCAAGCTCAAATAGTAATCAATGTACTTTTGTGTAAAATTAAAATAAAGAATAATAAAATTGAAGGAAAAACGACCGCTTTTTGATCTGTAATTGGTACTTTAAGGTGTTAATATATTCTTACACATAGACATAGCATCTGGTACCTACTTATTGTTTTTTTTGATAGATATTATATGCATAAGAAAAATATGTATCAAACAGCATCCTAGCTATTAGTGACATCACATTGTTGCATAAGTAATACTTGTATTTATTATAGTAGAGTATAGATGTTCTATCTGCTACAAAAAGTTCAAATTTATTTCTCGCGGCAAGCAAATATTGCTATATTTACAACTTAAGCAAGGCATTTATGAATTGATTTTGTGCTATTGTAAAAGTCTCCTTTTTACCTTAATGTTTTGAAGATTGTGACATCGATATAGAAACACTTATATGAAATAATTGAAAATAAATAATTATTCAATATTTTGATCTGAAAAAAACATATCGTGTTTTGTCAAATGAATGAAAAGTTCCATTATGATTTCAGATTGTTTATAAATAAAAAATTGTATTTTATCATATGTCGGCGTGTACCTACTCTTTATGTTCATATAATTGTGATTTTTGATTAAAACAAAAATGATAAATATCAATATAAATTTAATATAATATTTGTTTATTTGTCTTAATCTTTAAATTTCAAAATTAGTATTTTATTCTTAAAAACAAAAATTGAAAGTTGATAAATTTTATGTACATGTCAAGTATACATTTGACTGATGTTTATTTCTTCGTATTATTCGTTAAACTTTGCGCACGAATTTCGAATAACAAATTCGTATTGACGTACATGTGTATGCATAATTCATTATTTTAAATTGTTTGAAACTCGTACCCGTGTCTGTTAAAATTCGAATAAAGTCTTGATAACGTCAATCATCCGAACAGTGAAATAAACTTAATTCGATGAAATGACACTCGACGAAATTACAACTGAAATTATGACACGAAAATGTGTCCTCATCATTATGTTTAATATTTCGAGTGGTTCATTAAAATATTCGTGGAGTGGTCCTGTGAGTGAACTAAGCCCGCGTTACATTTTGCTAAATGTATACATATAGAGTGTTCAAAAGAGCAAAAGTAACGGACGAATTACTATGTGGCTGTGAATGTATATGTATGTATGTGTGTGTATATATAGGTATTGCGTTTTCCTTCCTCCGACATTCCCAAACATGTCAATTTTCTTGATTGACAGTTCGCAACGCGGCACACTTCCGACGAGGATTTCGTTCGAGGATTATTATTAAAATATCACCACTTTCGCTAATTACACCATCATTAATATTAGATGAACGACGATGGTGGCTGAAGAGATGAGCAGTGATTTCTTTAAAATTGATAATTGAAAAGTCTGAATTGGTACTCGTGGATTCTATGTCATTTTTTTCTTTTAATTGTGATTTTGTGATAGAAAATCTGTTATTTATTGAATGCTAAGTTACCATCAGCATGATTTAGATTTAGTTTTCACAACAATTTGAGTATACTCGTATTTCTTATTGTATTATATATATATATATATATATATATATATATATATATATATATATATATATATATATATATATATATGCGTATTTAATTAGTTAAATAATGGTGGTTTAACTCCTATTATATTTACATTTTTCAATGTTTCAATAATATTATTTTTAAATTTCAAATATTAACTGTCCATAGGATACATTGCTATCTCCTTTATAGCAACTATTAGGAGGTTGCATTGAAATCTGCTGTTTTTTTATATGGGGTTGAGCATTTACTTCAATAACAAAATGCGTGAATACATTAATCAAAGTATTTGCCCTAGGAAGCTATGACGTTTTCTTACTTTTCTGTCAGAAGTTAAATTCCGCGACGAAAGAATGGTCTGTATTTTAAGTCAATCCATTCATCAACCCAATTTTCGACTTCTCCGTAGTTATGGAAATGTGTATCTTCTAAAGCGTGTTATATCGATCGAAACAGATGGTAATCATTTGGGGCCAGGTTCAGAGAATACGCTGGGTGCGAGAGAACCTCCCATTTGAGCTCCATCAGTGCTTGTTTCACGGCTATAGCAACATGGGTCAGAGCGTTGTCATAGAAAAGAATCACTTTCCGGTAATTTGATACAATTGATAGTCTTTTTTGCAACAAATTATCATTCAAACCCTCTAATTGTTGCCGATAACGTTTGGAGGTAATTGATTCTTTATAACACTCACTGCATCTTTTGCGAACAATTTTACCCTCTTATTTTCACACAAAAAGTCAACGTATATTTAAAAAAAAACCTTAAGAAATATTTTTAATGTACATGTACTTGTGGAGTCAACTTCAAAAAATGCTTGGACAGTGAACTTGTTATGCATAATTGACAAAGTGAACGGTTTGAACAACAAAGATTTTGTTAATTTAAAATTCTCAAAAGAAAATATGGATAAAACAGTGTATCTCAAAATGCTAAAGAAATGTAAAGAAGTATACTTTTAAATTAGGAATTAAAAATATTAGGTTGGTAGGAAAATAATTGCGGTTTTTTGTTTCCTGAATACTAACCTTAATTTTTTTCAATGAAAGTGTCATTTCATCGTGTTCATATTAATATTATTTTAAAGTGCATTTTCAATCTGTATTTTGGTAACATCGACTTTGGTTTTATTATTAATTTTGTTTCAAATTGGACTATTGAATTAAAGATGGAAAAGAAGTAAATAAGATTAATTTTTTGTATGAGTTCAAAACGGGTGGTAAAGCAGCAGAAACTGGTCGTAAACTAAACGATGCTTTTGATGTGGGTACTGTTAGGAACGTACGTTGAAATGGTAGTTCTAAAAATTTCGTGCCGGGAACGAGATCCTTGAAGATAAAAAAGGTTGCGGGCGTCCTTTTTAGTTCATAATGACTAACTGAAGGCGTTAGTTGAATCAAAACCACGCAAAATAATTCGAGCGCTTGCACAAAAGTTAGGCACTAGTCATCAAACAATTCTGGACTACTTAAAACAGCTAGAAAAATTAAAAAAAAATAACAAATAGGTGCCGCACGAACTCAAGGAAAACTAAAATATTCGCTGTTACGAAGTTTGTTCTATGCTTCTTTTACGCAACAGAAACGACCCATTTCTCGATTGTATTGTAACATGCGACGAGAAGTGTATCCTTTTGACAACAGGAAGCGATTTGCACAATGGTTAGACAAAAATGAAGCGCCAAAACATTTCGCGAAACCAAAATTACACCAAAAGAAAAGTATTAATCAGAAAAAAAGTGTGATTTGTAAGAATCTGAGAAAACTTTTGCGTGTATTTGAATCATTTTCAATTAGTGCAGTTGTGAAAAAAGATTTGTTTCGTTTAAAGTGGTGTTATATTTAATGTGTGGTATATGCATGTATATGAACTTTGTTTTTATCGAAACACTACGAAACTTCAAAGTAATCGAAGTCAGAACTTGCTCTCCATGCGCTGCTTCCTCTACTCTGACTCACAAATGTACAATACTTGAAACAAGTATTGGAACAACGTTGATAACGAGACGATGGCGACAGTATTGCCGACAAATAGGAGGTATTTATTTTTTTTCAATTATATATATGTATATATATATATATATATATATATATATACATATATATATATATATATATACAAATATATATATATTTTTGTATATTTATATATATATATATATATATATATGTATATATTTATATTTATATATATATATATATATATATATATATGTATATATAAATATACAAAAATATATATATATGTATATATATATATATATATGTACATATATATATATATATAAATATATATACATATATATATAAATATATATATATATATATATATATATATATATATATATATATATATATATTACCGTATATCTCGGTGTTCAAGACGCACTTTGTACACCAAAAATTTGATTGTAATTTTTAGGTGCGTTTTATACAGCAGGGATAAAAGTTAAGAGTTCAAAAATTAAGATGTGGGTGGAGCGTCTCTCTTAAGTACCAAGTAAATAGAAAAACTAACATGTTGTTTACATTACTACATACATTTATCTTCATTGTTAAGGTTGACAAAATTTAACTAACAATATATAATTTTTAAACATGCTTGTATTTTGAAAATACCACCAATTTACCCATTAGAAATATAATAATTTGAAAATTAAAATTTCCAGACTTGCTATAATTAGATCATTTGGAATAGCCGGTAATAACAATTAATAAACAGACCTTTTGTTCAATAAGTCTACCAATAAATTTACTTTTGTAACAAATACAACACCGTCGAAATTTCCTCTTTGTAAATCTGCCTACTAAAATTATTTTATTATTGTCATGCGTCTTATATTACCAGTATACGAAAATATTAAAAAAAAAATCCTTTTAAATTCAACTGTGTCTTATACTTAAGGGTGTTCTTTACACCAAGATATACGGTATATATATATATATATAACTGGATTCTAAAAACAGAAGTATATTCGAATATTTTTATATGTGTATTTATCTCTCTATAATTAAAAATCGGTCCTGTGCAGTCACTTTTATATATGTACTGATTGGCTGTAGAGAAATAAAAATAATCCATGGAATGTATCATCGGTAACCGATAAATAATCAAATTATATATATATATATATATATATATAGTTTTCAATAATCTTTCTATAATTAAAAATCAGTCCCATGCACATTTTTTGGAAATGTTATTCGTGTTCTGATTGGTTGATTGAGATCTCGTGGTCTTATTCTGATTGGTTGACATTAATCACATGTATGTAGTTCCCTCGCGGTGTTTAAAAGAAAGAGAGTATACGACTTTAATGTAACAATGATAAGAAATTTCTTCGTAATATTGTATTCACTGAAGCTTTTGAGTAAAAAAAATATGTGCGTGGAAAGCCATGCGATAGAAGTGAAATTTATATGCGTTGGGTATAACAATATAAGAAGGTATAAGAGTAAGGTATTATTATTAATTTTTATGAAGAACTACATTCTGTTTAATGAAAATAATATTTTTTCTAAATTTCTTATGAGCATTTTTATAATGACTGAAATTACTTTACAGAATATTGAGTTCACTTGCATTTATCGTCGGCTGATTGTTAGTTCCTGATACTGAAAATGTTTCATAATTGTTTAAATATACAAGATGAGTACCACTATCAACAGCTGTTTCAGCGACAAGTTCTGACGCAGAACCACTCTCAAGCAACGCTTTCTTCCATTATCGATATTTCCGCGCGTGTTGCCCTGCACTTTTGAGTATTTTAGGAGGTTTTTCTTCTCTTTTCCTTTCGCGATATCTCCTCGCTCGACATGCATGGGGTGTTAAAATACTATCCACCGAAACAGTATTCGCTGATGGCATAGAAAACTCAACTTTTACCCACCACTTCTGTAACCCCCAAGCTATGACTAAGATTTCTTGTCGCGTTGAGGCGAGACAGATTTCGTGACGCATGCAAACGGGTTTACTCGCGATATAAAAGTTTCATTTAAAAAATTCTTGTTACGCTGTATTTTGAATTTGCTTGGTTAGCCGTTAAACATCAAAACATTGGTGTTTTCATGGCAACTTTAGACAGAAAATATATGCAGTGTACATTATGAATAGTACATTCCGAAAAACGCGTTCATAGTAAAATAAAATTATATTCACTTATAATAATAATAATGTTATTATTCATGATCAGCATTTTTAGTATATGATACATGGGCAATTCGGGGGCCAAAAGTTACTAATTCTGCCACCGTGAACGCTCGCATTACATTTTCCCTACATTTCTCCGGCGACTAAGATTTCGTGACTCGCGCAAACGGGTTTACCCTTGATATAAAAGTTTCACTTCAAAAAATTGTTACGCATTTTAACATTATATTTTGTTGTTAATTTTTATAAACTTTTACACCAATACACGTTTTATCATTTACATTTTACACAGATTATTTTTGACTGAAATGTAAGAAAAAAATTTTTGTATGAGTACAAAACGGGTGGTAAAGCAGCAGAAACTGTTCGTAAACAAAACGATTATTTTGGTGTGGTTACTATTAAGGAATGCACGGTGCAATAGTCGTTTCAAAAATTTCGTGCTGCGGACGAGAGCCTTGAACATGAAGAAGGTCGCAGTCTCCAGAACTTTGAGCTCCGAATTTTACACCACAGAAATAAATAAACTTGTAATTAATAGGCAGAAATTTGTCGACTCTAATAGTGATTATTTCAATAAAGTTAATTATTAGTTAGTTAGCATTTCTTTTTAATGCATATGAAAATGATCAAGTATTAAAACGGATATAAATTGAATACACTTTAAATAATGTAGATAGTATAACATAAATACTAAATTTCTTAAATATTAAATCAATATTATTAAGGGCAGCGAATAGAATAAAATATGAAAGACAAAATAAGCAGCTGGAGATGTAATTAACAAAGTTAATTATACATAATAATGTACAGGTATATGCAATATTTTACTTCAAAAAATCAAGTTTTTGGTTCTCTGAAGATGATGAAATCATCATTAAAATTTGCATAAAAGCAATGAAAAATAACAATATACAATTTATGAGTATTTTGATAAGTAATTTTTATATCTGGTGAATAATTTTTCTAAGGAAGGAAATATTTTTTTTATTTAAAACTAAAAAATAAACTTGGATAATGTTTGGTTAAACTAAATAATGAAGACATTGTTTCTATTTTCAAAAATTAATTCTTTTTTAATCCCATCAACCATAAAAAAATCTGGTCAAAAATACTAAATTAATTATTATGGAAAATATTTTTATTATGTGCATTTGATGGAAATGCCATCTTTTTCAGAGCATCAGGTACAGAAAAATCTTGAAATAAGATTTTTCTGTACTTTGGTGCTTCATTTTGTATCAAGAATTATTTGTAAAAGTGAATTTAGCCACTATTATTCGAACTGTATTGTGACATTGTTTACAATTTTATAAATGTAAATCTAAGCTTTGATCAGGTTTGTCATTTTCATAGGTAATGTTTTTTTAACAGTAGATTAAGTTGTTTTGATTGACTTATAAAATAAATATAAAAATTAAATTCATTCCTCATTTATTTATTAGTGAGACAAGACACCTTAAAATAAATTCTCTTTTCATTTTTTGTTAATTGTGGATATGTTATTATTTTTTTGGCGAATTTTTCACCCACTCTACAAACCACATATCTTTTTCTGATCAAAAGTGTTCAACATTTGATTATTGACCATGTTTGATTATTGTTATGCGCACTTGGATTTTTTTTCTGATCAAAGCGCTGAAGTACCAAAATACCTAAAAATAAATATAAAATCTAAATCAAAAATTTTCTATACCCCAGCGTTGTTAGAATGATTATATTGCCAACTGAGTGCAGATGAGTAACAATCAAAAATGTTCAATAATTAATTATTGAAATTTTTTTATCAAAAACAATTCATGCGTTGTATCTGGTGAATGGAAAATTTATTGAGGAAGTGATTTTAATACAGTTCTAAAAGTGAATTTTGATATTATTTTATTTGTATAATTTGAAGATAGGTTTTAAACAAGGAAGCTTTAAAATTTTTTTACAAGTTAGGATTTTTTTAATTACTTTATCTTATTTAAAATAATTTTATTTCATTTATATATGTTGTTAGGATGGACATTAAGAGCTGATGAATGTATGAAATCGTATATCAAATGATTGACTTTCTTAACAGAAAATTTAAACTACTGTAATGTCATTATAATTAAACATTATTAACCTCTTAACTGGGGAATTGACTAGTGAGAAGTTTAAAAATGTCTCTTTTTTGGTGGGTACTTTTTTTCAAGCGTTGACGGAATTCCGCGTCATGCTAATTATAAAAATCATAATGGTGAAAACAATTGATATAGAAAAGGAAAAAATGTCCCAAACGCAAAAAATAAGACTATTAATAATTTTTGTTTTTTTATTATCTGTGTTCAATACAAATAAATGAAAAAAATTTAATAAATGAAAAAAAATATCAACCAATGAAAAAATCTTTAATTAGCCTTCTCTGCAATTTTATTTGAAACACTTTAGCACACATAGTGGAATTTTGCAATCCGGACACCAAAATCTTGTTTCGTGCCTAAACCATTCGCATAACATAATTTACATCTTCTAACGATATATGTTTTTGAAGAATCGTTTAAAATGTAATCCGCAAAATAAAATTCTATTATCCTGAATGACTT
This sequence comes from Acanthacorydalis orientalis, assembly GCA_034766995.1. Lineage (NCBI taxonomy): Eukaryota > Metazoa > Arthropoda > Insecta > Megaloptera > Corydalidae > Acanthacorydalis > Acanthacorydalis orientalis. The sequence continues at coordinate 21,095,782 of CM068315.1, read as the reverse complement.
AGGCTTGAAAGACGGTCATCCTACATTAGAAGATGAAGGTTTTATCTTATCTCTTACTATCGTATTCTGGGTCTTTATCAACTAGTCCATCAGTAAAATAATTAAAATCGTCTTCAGATCTATTGTTAATTACAGTTCTTTATAGTTTACGTGGTTTTATTAAAAGATCATCATTACTTTCACTTTGAAGAAACTCTTCACTGCCATGTGTATCAAAAAACTCTTGTGTCATTGTTGAATGATCGCAAATATTCCAAATAATAAAACAAGACAGTAAAATGTGTTGGTACCGACTTACTGTCTGCACACTTTCAAAAACATTTCATGTGTGTTCAATGTTTTTTTTTTCATTTTTCACTTTTTTTCACACGTATTCATCTACATTTCAGATGTATAAGTGTAAAGCAGTAAAATTTATTTTATCTATTACATATCAATTATTAAAATCGCATGACGTGTATACACGTTAGGCCATTAGAATTTAAATATATGCATGCGCCATTTTACGTTATACCTCGTTAAGAGGTTAATCAGAATAATTATAAAAGTATTCATATATTTTTTATAATAAAATATAAGTATATTAATGACACTTTATAAAAATTTAAATTTTCTGATTTAATATGTTCGTCGAAAGTGTTTTTGTATCTGTCTTATCATTGAAGTAAATTTATAATTTTGGTCGATAACACTTCAGGCAAGTATGATAGATACGCATAGTATTATTATGTTCTATCTGATTATCAATTTCTATACCATCAGTTGTAAGATATGTGGCTGAGTGTTAATATGAAACAGGATTACATAATATCTATTGATTCATATAGGCTAATTTTTATAGTTTTTCGTACATTTTTAGGAGATTTGTTCAACACTATTCTGCATTTCTGGTTTCGGTTAGTTTTAATAATAAATTATATCAGATGCATATTACCGAATGACACTTTTTTTTGAGTGAAGACTTTGTTATGTGTTTCAGTAAATCATTGATGTCTATCTATAGACCAGATTGTTATTTCTTATCACACGTTACAATTCTATAGATAAAATGATGATGTATTGTGAAAAGAGAGAAAAGCCAACTTATAATCATCGTTCCATATACAGAGTGTCAGTGAAGCGGGATAATTTAAAAGTAAACTTCTTCACTTACCGTAGGAGTGGGAGGGTAAAACTAAATGATATATTGTAATCATTTAGTACGTATGGAGCAGTGATCCGTTGCACATCGAGTTTTCGCTGTGCATCAAATTATTTTACAAAAATAGCGAGTCTACTATAACTGTACAATGGTTATTTCGTAATCATTATAACATTCTGCGTCATGGGCAAGTACCGAGCGCATATACCATCAACTTGTGGGTTCAGACGTTTGATGAAAGTTCCACATTAAATTAGGAATGCAAAGTGTTCAGAAAAACAGTAAGAACACCAGAGAACATTGGATGTGTTAGAGTTGCTGTAACGTGTAGCCCACAACGTGATCAACAACCTAATGCAAAAATTGATTCGAATTGCACGAATTGCATGATTCCAGAAATATGGGACAAGAACTCATAGCATTAGAGTGTCCACAATTGCAGCAAGAGCTCTCTTTCTGAATCATATAATTTCCAAAAATGGTGATATTTGGCCAGCAAAATCCGCAAATTTGACGGTGTGTGATTATTTGCCTTAGAGTTATATAAAGATAAAAGTGTATATTGTTCATCCACATATTTTTCCTGAACATAAATTGAAAATCCAAGAAGAAATTGCAAGGATTCTACCAGACATGTTAACTCTTTGCGGTTCACTGTCCAGACGTTCTGGACATCGCATTTCTATTGAACAGGTCTACTGTCGACTTCCTCTGGACATCATTGTCATATTGAAGATAAACCAATTTAGGTATGGCAATAAAATACATACATAAATCAACAAATACACCAGTGTCCAGAGGGACGGGAGAGTGGACCTGTTCAATCAAAGCGCGATGTCCAGAACGTCTATAAAGTGGACCGCAAAGATTTAAGACACATATTGAAAATTTCTGAATAAAATAACAAAAATGCCCGATATACCTAATAAGAATATGTAAACAAAATTATGTAAAAATAAAAATTCATTTAATTATTGGGTTTTGAAATTTTTCTGTTTCCCTGGCGCATCCGTTATCTGTTTATTAATTTATATAAATCACAGTTGTTTAATTTTTGCTCTTTCTTTATGAATTCCAAATACTAGAATACTTTTAAATAATGTTTGAATATTTTTTTGTTAGATTAAGTTAAAATCTTTAACTGATCATTATCATACTTTTTTTCATATGATTTATTTGAAGATTTATATCTTCTGATTGAAAAGTTTCGAATTAATGTTGTACTGGCCTTTTATTAGCTATGAAAGGCGAGCTAACACAGCTAATGAATACATTAAGATACAAAATCTTTTTCAACTTCTACGTATTTATTACGAGTTTCGTCTATTGTATTATTCCAAGTTTACATTTGTACTAGAAAATTATAGAAGTTTTTTTATGCAAAACAGGCATTAGACTTTAATTTAACCCTTAACAAGTGATATTTTCAGATAGTATTATTTTATTAAAAGTAACTAACTTCACAAATTACAAAATCAGTTGTTTTATATGCAATAACTTAATATTTTGTATACTGATGATAAATTCTAGCTACTGTTATTATTTATTCGTAATATTTTGATTTAATTACTTCATTATTTTCACAAATGAATTTTTAGGTTGGCAAGAAAATAACTGTTTTCTGAATTCTAACTTTTATTCAGAAAACAAAAATCGCAAAACCTATGCTAAGAAGGCTCAAAGAAAATTTTAAAATAAATATTAAAACATGAATATTCTTAATTTTATGTTAGCTTGGTAGTAAAATATCGACGGGTTTTTTTAAAAGGGACTTTAATTTTTTTAATAAAAGTGTAATTTCATTGTGTTCTTGTTAATATTATTTCAAAGTTTATTCATCGGTTTGTATTTTAATAATATCGATTTTGGTTTTATTACTAATTTTACTTCAAATTGGGCTATTGAATTAAAGATGGAAAAGGAGCAAATAAGAACATTTTTTTGCGTGAGTTCAAAGTGGGTAGATAAGCAGCAGAAACTGCTCGTAATCTAAACAATGCTTTTGGTGGGGGTACTGTTAAGAAATGTATGGTACAATGGTGGATCCAAAAATGTCGTGCTGGGAACGAGAGCCTTGAAGGTGAAGAAGGTCGCGGGCGCCCTTCTTCAGTTCATAACAACCAATTGAAACCGTTAATTGAATCAGAACCACGCACAACAATTCTAGAGCTTGCACAAAAGTTAGGTGTCTGTTATCCAACAGCTCTAGACCACTTAAAACCACTAAAATTAAAAAATGTATATGAATTTGAAGGTTATAAAACGCAGTTAATTTTCTACCAACCTAATATTATCTTATCTCACAAACCACAAACAAATTTCTGTTTAAAAATGTTCAATAAATGATTATTGATTATTTTCGATTGTTACTTATGTGCATTTTAATACCGATATCATCATCTTCAGAGCGTTAAATGTGCAAAAAAATTATTATTTCTTTAATTATTTCTTATGTTTCCTAATTAATATCTTTGTGTCTTTATATAATGTATCTCCAGTAACTTATTCTTTACTGCTGCCTCTTTTTCATATTACTGTCAAAACATTAATTTGTTGTTTTGAAAACAATTATTATTGTGCTCCTATAAACTATAACATTGTGTTAACTTTCTAACAGAGTTTTTAAAATACTGTGATCAAACCGTTTTAAAAATATTAGTTTTAATTTATGAATACTGTCAGAGATATACTATAGATTCACGTGTTTCATTTTTTTAGAACTACACAATCATTAATTTAAATCTATATCACATGCATTTCTATTAATAATTAATAGCCTATATGTTGGTTTCTTTGTTATACTCTGATTATTTTCTTTTACTATTTATTTATTTATTGATATTATCTAAATTTCTTAAGAGTGGTTGAGTAGTATTAATACGAATTATGAATAAAAATATTTGTTAAAGTTTCTATATGTCCGTTAAATTTATTTAATAGTTTACTTGTCACTTTTATTATTTTAATAATTAAAATTTTATTTTATATTTATCGTTTTTGCAATTCAATGTAGTATGTTTATAAATTAATACAATATTTTATTAACATATAAAAATGAAATGTGTGTTCAATTAAATCAAATCGAATGATACTAATAGTTGAATGTCATTTGACTGAGAATCCTGGCACAATGTCGATTGTATTGTGCCAGCGGAATATACGAGAACATCGGAGAGACGTGGATAAAACCTACTCACAGGCAGCTGTCACTCAACACGAGAGCACTCCGGTCCTTGACTTGTTCTCCCAGGCCTGTCTTATCTTCTTCGTCTTCTGAAATATCCGACTATATTCCAAGTTCTTCTCCACCCCTTATCATCGATCAGGATATTGCAATATGGATTATGTGTGCGCTCGCCAACACTGACACTGTTCACAATTTATTTTGTTTTATACACACACATACACATGCACATTCATATATGAATATTGCTGACTTAAAAGTAATGTTCTTAAAATAAAATTTAATGTTAAAATTGTTTGTTTTAATACTTTAGTACCCTTTACTTTAATGCTCTCTTCAAGAATTCACTTTTGAGTCAGTCAATTTTTATTTCACTACAACTAACTTTGTTATTTACGCTATCTATAAGTAACGTAATAATGACATTTGAAATTTTATAACTACATCATACACATTTTAGTACTTAATGATTTGCTCAAGTAGTGCAGCAAGTGACAAAAGTTTTCGTCAAATTTATAGATACTTAAAAAATCGAATTAATTTTTTTATTAAACATAAACATTTTATCAAATCTATTTTAATTAAAACTGAGTATAATATGTATTGAATTAAAGAAAAGTAAATTGGATCAATTTACAATTTACAAAACAATGGAAATTTATGCACATATATATTAACAATTAAGAAAGTCTTCGTTCAGTTAACGACTTTCCTTAAAGAGAACTAAAAAATTGAATTTAAGAAAATGATTTTTCGGTAACTTGGCTCTCTGAGAATGATGGCTTTGCCATCGAAATGCGCATAAGTGACAATCGAAAATAAACAATTATAATTTATTGAATATTTTTGATTAAAAATTTTGAAGTCGTTTATGGGACGAAAACAAAACAGAAAATCCATTTGTGAAAGTTAACCCTTTACTGGCACAGTCAATTTTAAGAACGTACTGGTATTTTTGGGTTAGTTCTGACCCCATACTAAAGTCATAGCCATTTATGCCATAGCATTTTTTTTGTTTATTTTATAATAGTCTTTGACATGCCAAGAAGTATACTGAAAAATACGATTATGAAAGCGCAAAAAAAATATTAATCGAAAAGTCTGAAGTAACGAAATTAAATAAATAATTCAATACTTTCATCTTATAGCTCTAAAACTTTAAAAAAAATGACAAAAAAATAATCTACTTCATTTTCTGCGAATTTAGTCATCACTTGATTCCCTGAAAAAATGAAAAATGATATTAGTCGAAGTAAAAAAAAATAATATTAACGTTATGAAAATATTAAAAATTTCCGAAATAGTAGACAATTTGTCACCGGTTTTGATTCTTTCAGTTCGATTATTTATATTATCGAATCTGATTGCACGCAAAATAAACAAAAACGTTTTAGTGACATAACAGCTAGGAAAATTCTCTGTCAGTCCCATCATTAGCAATCAACGATTGTAGATCTTCATGACCAGATTTAAAGTACACCATTCATTATCAGAATCCCGATAAAACATTTGAGCTCTGCCATATCCAGATGATTTACATAAATCACTATCTTGGATCAAAATTCATTCAGTTATTTTATCTGTCAAATATTTTTTCGCCATGTTTTTCTCTAATGCAGTAACGTTTCTAGTATAATGGTTCTGTCACTTACAATCCCAGAATTACATTTATCTAGCTCTAATGATAAAGTACACGCACATACTTTTACCAACAACTAGATGATTAACAATTAAAAAGCTACTGAAGTACACCGGTCAGTGCTGCCAACGTCTTAGTTTTTATAGTTAAAAAACCTAAAGTTGGGGTCGGTATTGACCCCATTATACCAGTTAAAGGTTAATTTAGCCAGTGTCAGAACTGTTATTGTGTAATAGTAAGAACAAATTTGTTTTAATATTTATTTGGAAATTTTCTTTGAGCCTTCCTAGTATAGGTTTTAACAATTTAGCTATCATTTTAGGTGTTATTTGAACCAATTTAAGAGATTTAACTTTTAAATCGTCTTTATTTAAATTATAATCGAATCTTCATTTTTGTATTTCCATAGCTGCTGATCAGGGCATTAACATGCTGCTTTAAGATTTCTCGGTTTGTTATGTAGGTTTCATTATTTTACTCTTGTAATTCTAAACTTTGAACTTGATCTTACAAAAATATAAATGAAGCATGTTTTTGAAATGGCTCTCCAAAGATTTATATACCTTTCTTTCAAGTTTTATTTTAATATACCTAAATAAATTTTGACCTATTGTTTTATTTATATGTATAGTTTTTAAATTATCTACTCCACTTTTAACATTTTTTCTATACTATTTTTTACCTACTTTGGTGTTTAAATCTTAGCCTGATATATGTTTTTTTCATTTTTTGTTCAAAAGTTATAAGTTTCATCGCTAAAAAGATTTTTTTCAGAAGTTAGACGATTTATTCAAATATTCTGTAACTAAGTCTTTAGTGAAAATTAACTGAATGAACATTTTTGTAAATTAATATTTGGCATAAAATTGGTTTTTCATTCATTTTAATAATAATTTTGTACACCTGAGCTAAATTAGACTACAATTTTAATTTACTACAAAATTACACAACTTTAACAATATCATTTCAGTGAGTTTTATCAGTATGTCTTTGTTGTTTGTTTGTCTATAATGTTTAAACTATAATATGAACATAAAGTGAACGGCTAACTTTATAAACAAATGTACCTGAATGTACAGATAATGAGCCAAATAAATAATGAATAGTAGAAATATTAATTTTTTCGTGAAATTAATAATATAAAACAATATTTTTTTAAAAATTATATACGATTTTTATATATTTATTAGTAATTTAATATGTTTTTTAGAAATTATCTCTGAAAGTTAAAGAAATATTCATTGATTTGTTCACTAAAAATAATTTGGCCAGATTTAAATCAATCAAAAGATCTTTAATAAAAAACCACTAATCATCTTTTTTTATAATTCGATGAAATTTTAGCAGTATATATATATATATATATATATATATATATATATATATCGATGTTTTGAAGTGTTATTAAATATGTGATACCATTTGTGAATAATTTTGACCATTTATGTAACATCCTGTAGTTATTTATCAGTTAATACATGTAAAAATCTTACATGCAACCAACAATTATTCAATTTGTCGTTGTGTTTTGGTGTCTGAACAAACATTAATTAATTAAATATATTAGAGCGATAATTAAAACATGCATTCAAAAGGGTGAATTAATTATATTATTCAAAGTAATTCGTATTTATATTTTGTCATGTAGTGATGAACAAGTGTTAGAAAAAATATGAAAAATGCTATTTGGACTCCTTCGTATGATGCACTAGACAATTGCTTATTACATCTTAATCCTATTTAATTATATTCTTGAGTCTCATTTCTATTTTAACTAGCAAAAGTGTCTACAAATAACTTTATTTTGTATCGAATATATTATTAATGAATATATTTTATATATTCTATTATTTGTTATTTTTCGTAATATGTATATATATATATATATATTCTAAATACAGTCTTTCAGATATTCTCATAAAATAAATTAACATAAACTACCCCATCTGATTTTGAAAGATATCATATGGAAAATATTATTTGTTTCCACTCTATTTTTTTTACTTTGTAAAAATAAAATAATATTATCTCTTAGGAAAAAATAAATCATCTTATTGATGCATTTTTAATTATTTTTCATCGCTAACGTTTTAAATACCGTTGTATAAAATATAAAAATTTGCAAGTCACGGACAGTATTGACTATCAATAAAAACGAATGCTCACTCATTAGGTTATTGTTATATATTGGAATAAGAAAGAACAAGATGACTGATTATATGGAATACTATGATCTATTGTGACAGTATATATTTTTTTGCATATTGAAACATATGTTTGTTGTATTATCCCATTATTCGAATTTTGATTAGAAGTCCACTCAACTAGGGATTGAATTTGAGGTAAAATTGCATAAATTAAAGTTATGTGGTAGCTTATCAATAAAAGTTAGCGAAAACATTTCATCATAGGCCATAACTTGACTGTTCGGCTACTAGTTTTTAGCTCTGCTAATTTCGACACGTGTGCTAGAGTTTTAAATACACAATTTTAAATTAAATTGATACTTTATATCATATCATAATAAAAATAAAACTTAAATCTCACATATTTTAGCGTAAAAATCATACTTATTACAATTTCACTACGACATTGTACTTGGTGGATACTAAAGTCAGTCAAAACGGAACCGCTCATAAGTTAGTGAGTGGTGTTCTCATTTTAGATCATATCAGATTTTGTTGTCCTGAAAGGCGAATTTTTCATGGGAAACAAAAACTTTCCTAAAAAATATATTGTCCATTTTGTTCAATTTCCATCTTTCAGGCAACTTTATGATTCTGTGCTAAAAAAAGTTCTTATCTTTTTCGGCAAAAAACAATTTCAAGGACAATTTAAAATCCTCATCAGCAGTGAAGATTTTACCATTCAAGGCGTTTTGTAAAGAATGAAACAAATGGTAGTCCGGTGGTGCGAGGTCTTGCGAATATGGTAAACATTCCATCCAAGCTGCAATAATTTTTGACGAGTGACCAAACTTATGTGTGGTTAGCATTATCATGGTGAAACACAACATCTTTGTGATTCACCAATTCTGGACGCTTCTGTTTGATAGAATAATTTAATTTATCCAGTTGACGACAGACGATTCCAATTTAATTGTTTCGGTCCTTGGAAGCAGCTCAAAATACACAATCTCTTTGAAATCCCATCAGACTGACAGCATAACCTTCCTTTGGTGAATATCTGGTGTTAAAGTGCTTTGAGTAGGTTTATCACTCTTACTTCATGATGTTTTTTGTTCAACGTTGTTGTAGATGATCCATTTTTCATCACCTGATATTATACGATTCAAAAATGGATCGTTTTCTTCACTTTTCAAGAGAGAATCGCAGATGTCAATACGCTTAGAGAGATGAATTTCTTTGAGCTCGTGTAGCATCCAATTATCAATCTTACTAACATATCCAAGTTGTTTTAAATCGTTTTCAGCGTTCGATTTCAATGTTAATATTCTCTGCAATCTCTCATATCGTTAAACGCTGATTAGATTCTATTAATGCTTTTATTTTGTCATTATCAACTTTAATTGACCTTCCTGAACATGGTGCACCTTTAGCATCAAAATCTCCAGACCAAAATTTAGCAAACCAATTGTGACATCTGTTTTAAGACATCTTCACCATACACATCACATAATTTTTTATGAGCTTGTACAGCGTTTTTTTTCCTTTTCGGAAGTAATACAGCATAATATGACGAAAATATTCCTTTTGATTTTATATTTTGAAATCGACGATAAACAAACAATTGTTAACGAAATCGTACATTTTCTTTTCCTAAAACAAGCTTTAACTGTCAGCTGTCAATTTACATAATGAATTTTCCGTTTAGCATGAAGTTAGTTACATTTCAAGCCATGTATCTCCATCTACTAGAGAAAAACTCAATTACTTTTTGGCTAACCTAATAGTTTTGGCATGTGCCAGCTTCAAATAAATTTAAGAACCAGATTTTAATTTTATTTACCATTAGGAATCGCACTTCAACTAAAAAGTATATATGAGTAGACTAACACAAAACAGAACTCAAAGCAATCTATAATTTTTTCTTGAAGATAATATTCATGCTGAAACTATTGTCGAGGACAAAATCTAAAATGACCTGAAAAGATTAAAATCAGTAACGAAATGTATCAAAAAGATCACAGATATAAAACCCTGTAATTGTAATAAGTATTGTATATTATTTATTAGTGCAAATTAATAAAAAATATTGAAATATAAAAGAAATATGTATTTTATTTATGATAATTATGAATTGAAAGAAGTAATAAGAGACTTCACTCACTAACTTGTGATCAGATATTAATAGAACTGTTATTATTTTTATGGTTCGATATATTAGGTATATAAATTAATTCGGTGCATTTTTAAGGAAAATGTTTATTTACAGCAAAATGGAATGCACTTTAATCGTCAAAATATATCCCATTATTTTGTATAACTTTGATCCATCTGTCGCGTAACTGACGAATCCCTCGTCGGAAAACAAATGGCAGCTTTGAGTCGATGAAGTCGTCAATGCATTTCCGGATCTCTTCCAATGTTTTTAAATAGATATCGATCAGGTTATGCTGGATGAACAGGGACTGATGATAATTTGTCGGGTCTAGGTCCAGTGAATATACCGCATGAGGGAGAGCTTCCCATCCCAACGAACAAAAGCGTCTTTGGTCCCTTTCGCGACGTACGATCGAGCGTTGTCGTGCTGCAAAATGATTTTCCTCCTTCCCTCACCAGTGAATGATTTTTTCATCTCTAATTCATAACTCCCCGGTTATGATTTTATGTCAAAAATTATTCCTATTGAATCTTGTGTGCGAGGGAATAGACCTATCGCATCTTCTTTCTTTATATTCCGAGCTAAACTCGTGAAATCCACCGGTCTAGCTATTAACACTCGATATTTTATTATTTTTGTTGTTTCACCAACCTTAACATTTGAATACACTATACCTTTTGGCCAGCATTTGGCATAATCTCACAAAACAATAGTGAACATTGTATTAGGAATCGCATACTTTCGCCTTTCAGTTAAAAAAATGCTGCCAAAACGACTAAAAGATTTTTTCAATTTGGAGAAAGTTGCTGTGACGCATAAGACATGCAAAATTTACCAAAATTGTGGAAGAGGTCCGATAATACATTACGACTTTATTGATTCAAAAACGCCATCTTTTTTTCGACAATGGATTCGTCAAGTACCCGGCAGATGTAGCAAAAGTATATAAAATAATGGGAGATATTTTGTGGGTTGAAATTATTTCTCTTTTTCGTAAACATTCATTTAAAACAAGGCACTGAATTAATTTGTACACAATCTATATATATATATATATATATATATATATATATACTTTATTTGCGAAATGTAATTATTTGGTTTCAAGACTCTGTGTAGGTTTTATTCAAATAAACGTTTTTATAAAATATAATTTATTTTTTTTTGTTTCGTTACTATAGTAAATTTCATTTATGTGTCAGCTATTAAATTTATATATATATATATATATATATATATATATATATATATATATGTATGTAGTCATATGAATCTCTATGTGTGTGCTGTGTTATGTTACTATTGTGTGAACATGTAAAAATGTTGTTTTGTTGTCAACTGTCAAAATTTCAAGATATACATCGACCACATTTATTCTTTAGATATGTATTTGTAGTATAATATTGTACTAGAATCCTTGTTGCCTTGTACCCATACTTATACACACACACACACACACACACACACACACACACACATATATATATATATATATATATATATATATATATATATATATATATATATATATGTAATGAATTGAATATTGTTACATTATTAAAAATTTCGAGAGAAATGTGATATTTGTCAAATTACATTTTCAATAGAATCACCCATTTTTGTGACATATTACGAAACGGAAACTGGTTCAGTATAATACATGTAATGTTCTCCTATTATCGTATAGATATATGTATTTAGTTATAATTTAGTTTCACTTATCAAATAAACTACTTGAATTATATTAGGATGCATTGAAGTCAAAATTATATTGATAACTGAATAAGTACAGATCATTTAATAATATTATTTCAATAAAATGTATTTCAATCAATTTATTAGAACTTTTAAATGGATTAGAAAGTGGAATATAAAATAAAAACAATCTATGAACCGAGTTAGTAAGGTGTTTTTATATATGGTAATCAAAAAACTTTTTATGAATTTCGTATCTGAGACTCTTTAAACAGACAACCAAATATTACTTTGGAGGAATTAATTTATTTTCTAATGTTAACTTAATTATAAGAATCATTGGAAATATAATATCAGAAGAAATATCTGAAATTATAAATAACCGAATATATAAATTTTTAAATGCAAAAATCATTAGTAAACATATATGATAGATTTCACTTTAAATTTGAATTTGAAAATGATTAATTTTTTTCTAAATGATCGTTTTAGCTAAATTTATTAATATGATTGTGTCATGATTCGAATGTACAAATGCCACGATTTCAATTTAACGATTCATTTCTTTTGAATTTAAATAATGTTATGTGTTAAATTAAATTAATACGAAATGGTTATATATCAATAAAAAGTATATATATATATATACCTTTTCCTCGATTTACGTGGTACATTTTATATGCGTTTTTTTTATACGCGATAAATAATCCCTCCGTTCACGCGGACTTTCTATACGCGGTCAGAAAATATATTTGTATAATCTTTAATTAATTTACTATATATCAATGAGGTTCAAATTCTTACTTAACTGTAGTAATTATATTATTATGACCCTTTTTGTTTGTAGTGACCATATTACTGCGTATTACTTTGTGATCACATTAGTCTTATGTCGAACGTTCGAAGCGAAACATTATTAGCAGTCAAAGATAACACGAAGCATAATAACATAAGCCAGCAAGTAAACATAAGTAACCATTATTATATTTTTTCTTTTTTATTTTTTTTTTGTACTGGCGGACTCTTCTTACTCGATTTTCTTCCGTGTATAAAACAGCATAGAACGAATAATCTGCGTAAATCGAGGAAAAACTGTATATATATATATATATATATATATATATACAGTATATATATATATATATATATATATATATATATATATATATATATTTATGAAAAATATCAATATTTAATTCGGGCGCTAATGAACTTAGTTGTCGAATCGCCCTAAAACCCAAATAATCAAACCATCAATGTTTAATATTATTAATTAATACATTTAACATATTTCTGAAGTGTCAAATGTAACAACATAATAATATTCAATTATGATTTATAAGTTGACAGTTGTAAACACTAAGAAAAATGAATTAGAAAATAATAAAGTTTTTCAATTCTATTTTAAGAAATTTTTTTCTAATTCAAATGAATGAATTTGGTGGGAAAGATCCTGTAATATAAACACTATATACTTCCACTAATAATTATATGGAATTATATACTGAAAATATGAATAAAATTTTCCCATAGACGGATAATCAAATTTTTTAGGATAAAACGATTTACATTCACGAAATAAAATCACTCTAACGTTTTTTTTTAAATATAAATGACAATGTTTGTTGATATCAATTATAAAAAGATATTTAAATATGATTTAAAAACATAAATTTATCAAAATTGGTATAAATTAGTTTCATTAGATACGAAATGTAATACAAGATATTTGAATGAACTTCAATCGATTTTGTTTTGCCACCATTTTTATTTTTTATGCAACTATCAATTATAAATTGATAGTGTAGTTTGGATTCAGACAATTCATTATGAAGAGCTTATTGCTATCGAAAATGGTGTCATAAAGTTTTACAGATTAATATAGAGGACCACATTTTTTTTGAAAATTTAATCATGAGTGACGAAGCTCATTCGACATGCGTGGATATTTAATCAAACAAAACAATATAAAAATCACTAATAACAGCCGTTATTAGGGATCGGAAAACCAAAGACTGATTCATGAACGTCTTCTTCACCCTCGTAGAGTGCCTGTGTTTTGTTCGCAATTTGAACTGGTGGCGTCATTGGATCATTTTTTTAAATGTTGTTACGGTCACTAGTGGACGTTATCGTGTGATGCCGCAAAACTTCTTTGTGCCTGCAATTAATGTAAAAGGTCTACAACACATGCGATTTCAATAGGACGGTGTCACATCGCACACAACTTGCACTGCGATGCGAATTTTGCGCAATGCGTTTCATAGTCGAATAATTTCAAAATTTAGTCACATCGATTGGCCATCCCGTTCATCTAATTTAACTACTCCGGATTTTTTCTTTAAGGCTATTTAAATGAAAAATTCTACGCTAACAAGTCAGTAAAAATTCAACAGTTTAGGGACAAAATGCAACAAGAAATCGCTCAAATAACATCAGAAATATGTAGGAAAGTTATGAAAAATATAAAAGTTATTAACAAACCTTCTTACTCTATTCTCAACGGAGCGGCGTTAAACCCACAATGAATTGCCCGCCTCCGAATTACACCAGTGTCAAATTATAATTGACAGCTATACAACAAACAAAAATGGCGACAAAAAATTTATCCAAAGTTCATTTAAACAACCTGTATATTACGCTAATTGTTGAAATGACAACACTACAATTTTGTTCGATTTGATTTATAAAATTACAGTATGAATACAGATTTGTACATTGTACACAAAATAAATTAGAAAGTAGTTAAAAAAATAGTGTGCGAGGAAAAAACAAGGAGTTACATATTTTATTAGGTTGGTAGAATAATTGAGTTTTATGACCTTCAAATTCATTGTGTATCTTTTCGATCAACTTTAAAGACCTAGATGCCAGGATGAAAACATAAACTGTCATTTAGTATTCCAAGAATTTGGCAGAATTTTTTTGTCATTTGGTATTTCTATTTGGACTTGTTCAGCGATAACGTGGAAAATGTTAGTGAAAAACGCTGAGAGAGGTTCCACCAAGATATAGATGTTATAGAAAAGCGATATTAGGGATCATGGGACTGTTATGGGCGACTACGTGTGGAACTTACTTCGAGAAGATATAACTTAAAAATTAAAAAATTCAGAAAAAAAATCATTTTTAATTAAAAACACTCTTAACGATTATTGAATTTAGTACTAAAAAAATATTAAAGTATCAGCTGAGTTATAATTATTATTTTTCTAGAGTTCCGAAAATGCAAATTAGTTATGAAAACATATAAAATCAAGAAAACTGAAGTTTAAATGGCTATAGTTATCACTTAAATGAAAATAGGGGTAGGTTTATGTTTGTCTGAATGCATTTTATTAAAATCAATCAAAAAATCCAAATAATTATTAAAATGTTGTTGCACAGTGTAATCTTAATAACATTTTACATTAAGTTTATCATTTTTTATGAACTATATACACAAATAATTTGAAATAATTCTTTAGTTTTAAATTGTCATATTAGTATTTAATGACGTTATCCCATAAAAACGTATATAAAAATACTAAATTTAAAATAATATTTTTCATAAACAGTACAGGAAATCAATTTGTGATTTTTTCAGATAGCTGTTCAATGAACAAAAGAAGACATATATTTTTATGAATTTCTTAATTTTTTTTTGATTGACGATCGCATCTAAAAAACGCACTGCTGTTTTTGAAATATGTTTAGTTAATTAATGCTAATATCCGTTAAGAATGTCAAATTAAATCTTCTAAAAATGTTATAAAATTAATGAGAAACCATATTTCATTTTAAAATATCAAAGGAAAATAATAGAATAATTTTAATAAAAACTTTAACATTTTTAAAAAATAAGGGGGAAAACTATTTCTAAATATAAATTTGAATTTACAAGACATATGCAGACTCTTGTAACAAAAAATAAGTAACCGACATGAAATCTACGCCGTAATCGAAATAGTTTACGAGCGATCCGTTAATATCTCAATGGCACACGTTCTCCCCTTGAATAATAATACGCGGGACCACGATGGGTGTACCTCCTTCTAACACCGCTGTCGAACGCGGCCCTACGATCATTTCAGCAATCTACCAATAACGAATAACTGTATAACGTGTCAGATATGTTATATACGGTGATGTATCGGAGAGATATATTGAACGGGGAATATCATAATTATATATTCACATCACGAGAGTAGAGGAGGGCGGTTACACCACCGTCCCGGCCACCGTCGCTCCAACCCCACGGTGTATACATTGACGTTGTCGTCTGACAGCTATGCTACTGCTGCTGCTACATGAGACACCGCCACCCTTCTAGATCTGATCAGAGGCAATATCTACAGTATGTTATGGTTACATACACACACACACACACACATATATATATATATATATATATATATATATATATATAGTCATAGGCATATGTACTATGTATGTATTGAGTATGTATAGTGTATTACGGTACGTTGTGTTATGCGAATGAAAAGCAGAAATGGATGAGGTGGAGATGGATTTGACATGCGGTCTGACATGGTTTTGTTGTGAATTTGTTGCAGGATCTCGCTGATACGTACGGAACGTACATTATATGAAATTAAATCAAGTTTAATAACGTGAATAGATCCGGGAAGTGGGAATGCGTTTGTATTTTTCTTGTATTATCATTACGATTATTACTGTATGTTCCTTAGAAAATAAACTGGATACTTTTTGGCGACAAATAAGAATTTATTTTAATTATATTCTTTTACTGCTTCTCCTTCTCTCTCTTTCGTAATCAATCTCTCTCTCTCTCTCTCTCTCTCTCTCTATATATATATATATATATATATATATAATTTAAATTAATATAGAAGTATGAAACATCCCTATATTAATTAGCCTCTTCCTATTTTGTCAATACGTTCACAAGGCCTTCCAAATTATTTTTTTTTATTTTTGGATAGAATTTTTTTCGTACGATTTTTGAATATTAAACGAATGTATTAAAATATTTGATTAATATAAAAGTATTAAAATATTGTATGTTTAGAGAAAAAGTCAATTTTAATAAGATCGTAAATTAGCCCAGTCAAATATACATCACCAGTTATTATCGTTATTTTTTTTTTGTATTTGTCATAATTTAAAAAGTGTCTGTAATTGGTTTCGTTCTTGTATACCTGAAATTTGAAGTTATTTTTTTAACATTTGACATCTAAAGATTTAGAAAGATGAAACCGACAATGGAGAAATAAGAACGGAGAAAAGTGACCTTAAGGAAAAGAATTTAATTTAAAAAATTGATAACTGTAAAAATCTAAAGGTTACACTGAATCATTTTTTTTAAATATAAGATAAGAGGAATGTTTAAATATTTTTTGTTGCTATCTGAAACAAGTCATTTGAATTAAAAAAAACACAATTTTCCTTACGAGGAATGTTTACTATAAGATATTGCACATATTAGGTTAGTAGAAAAATAATTGCAGTTTATGATCGTCCAATTTATATACATTTTCTCAGTTAGCTGTTTTAAGTGGTACAAAACTGTTGGATGACTGACGCCTAACTTTTATGCAAGTTCTCAAATTGTTGTGTGTGGTTCTGATTCAACTTATGCCTTCAGTTGGTCTTTATGAAATGAAGAAGGACGCCCGCAACCTTCTTCATCTTCAAGGCTCTAGTTCCCAGCACAGAATTTTTGGAACCACCATTGCACCATATATTCTTTAACAGTATCTACACCAAAAGCATCGTTTAGTTAACAAGTAGTTTCTGCTGCTTCATCATCCGTTTTGGACTCATACAAAAAATGGCTCTTATTTGCTTCTTTTCCATCTATAATTCAATAGCCCAATTTGAAGTAAGATTAATAATAAAACCAAAGACAATTTTATCAAAATACAAACTGATAAACGCCCTTTAAAATGATATTAACAAACACATGATGAAATGACACTTTCGTTGAAAAAAATAAGGTTAGAATTTGAAAACAAAAAACATGGTCTATTATCGGCGGCTAAAAATGTTTGTGGCTATAATTTCACTTTACTGTGTGGATAATTCTATTATAAATTTTTGGGAAAAGTTAAGAACTTCGATCTTTTTAAGATCGATTTGAAGGATAGATGTCGTTCAGGTAACCTTATCATGGCGAGTGATCAAATTCCATAAAAATGTAGTACTTTTTAATTCGAGAAGGTTGCTGGTTAATTTTGAATATTATTGTTTCAAAACGCCAAAATTACAAAAAATATGGTATATTGTAGGCGTTATAGGTATTATTTGTGTATATGGTGCTGTCCAGTACATATGATGTATACGAATTTGTATCTTCCTACACCCTTTTTACACCACCGTGGAACCATCTACCAAGTGGTTTGAAATTTATCGGAAAAAATTTACAGCGGTAAGGAACAATTTGATTTAAATTATTCAAAATTTATGAGTGGTTTGTATACATTCATAAATGCAACATTATTTATATATATATATATATATATATATATATATATATATGTATGTATATATACGAGTATATATATATATATATATATATATATATATATATAAACTGTGATTCGAGGTGAGTTTTCATATGACAGTGGTTAATAATTTTCAAACGTCTAAGTATTTGTCAATGTTAAATTGGCTTTTGTAGAGTAGAAACGTGTACAAAATTAATAATAGAGCAAAACACGGAAGAACAACTCGTTAAAATGATCATAGTATTATGAAAATGGGCATTCGAAGAAAAATGCAAAGTGTGATCTACGTGAATATTTTGGCATACAAAATCGACTTTCGGAGCGCACAATTTAGAATTTGATCAAGAAATTCAAATAAAATGGATCAGTAGTAAACATCAAAACGCCTCGGCATGCTTGTGCATGGTGCTTGGACGAGAATATTTCCATGGTTCGTGAAAGTGTGGCCGAGGAACCGGACATATCGATACGTCATCGATTGTAGAAATTCTTTCTTATTCCATTATGCAGCAAGGGATTTGCATTTGCACGTTTACAAGATCCAAATAAAATAAGATTTAAACCCTAGATATCAACAATAGCGCCGTGAGTTTGCCGAATGGGTGTGCCAACAAGGAGTGGATTTTTCAGTGAAAATCGTCTTTAATGGCGAAGCGCATTTTCACTTCAATGAATTCGTTAATAGGAAAAATTGCCGCTTTTGGAGATTGGAAAAGCCAACAGAGATTTATGAGAAGAAAATATCATCCTCGAATAGTGACGGTTTGGTGTGGCTTGTAGTCTGAAGACCTAATTAGTCCGTATATTTTTGAAAATGATGAGGAAAACGTTGTTACTGTCAATGTCGTTCATTATCGAAGTATGATAACAAACTCTTTGTGGGATTAATTGGAAGATACTAACATCGAGATTCTCTGGTTTCAACAAGACTGTGTCACCAGTCATACAGCACCAGAAACAATCGTGCAACTGCACACAAAATTTCCACCCTGTGTGATTTCACAAAACGGTGGCATCAATTGGCGGGTGAGATCATGAGATTTAACTCCTCTAGATTTTTTCTTTGGTGTTATTTGAAGAGTATAGTCTATGAGAACAAACCGAACACGATTCCAGAACTAAAACAGGAAATACGATGCAAAATAGTCGATACAGAACTCACGTTGCGCCGCGATCTAACCGAAAATTATGCAAAACGCATTACGTCATGTCACAGGGGCCACAGCGGCCATTTAAATGATATAATCTTTCATACATAATTGAATTGAATTAAACTGAAATACTAGATAAAATATAATATGATTCTTTTTCATTCTTGCTCTTTTTTAATACTTTCATGTAGGAGCCAAAATTGAATCACTCTTTATACATGCATATATATATATATATATATATATATATATATATATATATATATATATATATATATATTATATACGTATATTATGTTTCGTAAACTAGTGATCTTCAAAATACACTATCTTTCGTGGGAAGTAAACTACCACAATGACCTTTTCGAATTCGATTCAATTTCGATTGATTATCAAGCGTTGTCAACCAACTGGAGTTGATTTAAATTAACTAAAATACAAGAACCTTTCTCGCGACGATCGTCTCCCCTAAAAATCATACATTTTGAATCTAAAACAATTTATAGCCGTCAACAGTTCGGAGGGTCGTCGGTACGTACATGTGTTTTTTCTGTTGGTTCGAAGTTCGACACCCGTCGAGAGTTTCCAATTCTGTCGGTAGCGTACACCTCCCGTCTCGTTTCTGTCTCCACCGCCGCCACCGTCGTCATTGCCGTCCGTCCGTCTTGGCCGTCTCGCCCGATTCCGACCCCTATCGCAATATTTCAGTCACGTTCTCGCAATGACATTCACGAAAATTGAACTCCAGAGAATAGTGGAAGCGGCGGGCCCGTTGTGTAACATTGGCACAGCGGATGCAGTGTAACCACTCTTCATGTGCCGTGTCGAGAAGGAAGGGAGACGGTAGCAGCGGCTGCTCCCGGCCCTGTCCTCTCCACGTCAAGTATGTTGTTGTAATGTGTCACACCCTCTTTCGTGTGGACGGGATTTGGTTGCGTATTCACTTGTGGATGTTTTATAATTGGATACGTGTCGGACACTTTCGGGTGGCGTTCGATGTTGAAATTTGAAAGTTAAGCCGTTCGCACTCAACGAGAAATAACGAACAGCCCTTTTTTCAATATACTCTCTGGCATAATACATACTGCAGTTATACTTTCAATTAATGGAAATGTGTACTCGATGTTCGCATGGAGTTAATGTTGAAGGATGTGTAAAGAGGGATGTACCGCATTGATTCTTTAATGAAACGTTTCGAAGATAATACAAATATTAAAAAATAATTGTAACACTGGGTAGGCATAGAAATTTTAATTTCATTTTATGATATCGATCGATTGATAATTAACATTTTTGAAACAATATTTACTTAAAAAACATAAAATTAATAATGTAGAAGTATGAGCTCAGTTTTAAAATAATTCAATCGCTTCTTTCTGGTTTAATAAAATGATACTCATTCTTATTTTTGTAAAACATTTCTTTTTAATAGAAACTATTTATAAACATTTAGCCATTTCATACATTAATAAAATAAAAAATTAGAAATAATATTATAATTCGGCAATAGAACTTGAAAATGTGTTATTTTTAAAACTAACAGACACGTTGCATATTTGTTATATTGAATAGTTCATAACAAAATTAAATATTTCCTACTGTAATAAATTTTGATCAATAATGAATCAATTTGCAGGGGGTCTCTTGTCGTTGATGCATGTACAAACTATGAAATTACATGAAAATCAGATTTAATGGACAGAAAGTCAACTGGTTTTTTATAGAACTTAATAAAAGAAATTCAAACGGGTTTAAAATTCATTACGTTACGATATTGTTACAAAAAAATATTGATTGTTATATTATATAAAAAAAAATATTATAAATGATATCGTGAGTTAAGCTTGCCCTCAATAAAATTTTGTATTTTTATATTAATTATATTAATATTTAATTATAACATTTTTCCTCTCTTTATCACTTTAACTAACACCCTGTGGTCTCTGAAAAATTGTTAATAATCTAATATACCAACGACTTGGTTCTGATATCTATTTGTTTATTTGAGGATTACATCGTAAAATCTTTGAAACTCCTCAGAAAAGGAATATTCTCAAACAATGTATCCCCTACCATTCTTAAAATACGATTTGGATAATAATATCATTCATTATTTTGTCGAATATATTACTGAAATCATTATAGAAATATTTAATTCTCATTTTCTAAATATGTTTTTTTTTTATTTTATATGAACATGTAAAATTTATGTAGTCCAAAGAACCTAACTGAATCAATAAAATAATCAAAAGTATTAACATAAAATATATAATAGTGGAAACCAAAGACACGGTATCGAAAAAAGCGATTTTAAACTTCCTATTGATCACATTTTATTAAATTGAAATATTTTTATGATATAACAGTTAAATATAATATATATATATATATATACATACCTTTTCAATTTGAAAATCCATTAAAAAATTAATAATTAGTCACAGTAGTCATAGACGTAGAAAGTGTAGAATGATAATTATACTCGAAAATTTTCGAATAGAAGATTAAACCCGTGATATACTGTTTAATTATTAGTAATTATTCATATTAATTTGTTTTTAATTTTGTTCTCCATGTCACTATAATAAAGAAAACAAATTTTAGTTAATAATTCGTATATTTCAATAAAATGAAGAGTATCTTATTACACATATCCTTATTTATTAAACTGCATTATAGAAAACTGAGTTATAAAAAAATCTAGATTCAAAATAATCATGAAGTATGTGATATTTCTCAAAAAACTCTGGTAAATGCAATAGATATCTGACATTGTCTACATTGCCAGGTAATCTCACTTCTAATGTTATGTTTGAAACAAACATGGAATCTTTTAATAACGTGTTATTCTACTCAGTTGGTCGAATATGTTCTGGGAAATGTTACCAATCTTCAACTTGTAATCGAGTTGGTGTATCATCGTGCGAGGACGTCTACGAACTCTGTAATTAGGCAATGATAATTGAATTAATAATTTTTCTACAACATCCAAGCGAATACGACCAACACTTTGTTTCACTATATCATTGGTTTTTGAATGAAAAACTTGTACATTGTATATAGCGATGTTTAACATATAAAATTTCTTTTTCTGTATCGCTTTATAAATTTTCTCATAATTGATAAACGTACCAGCAATTGATCTTGTTTATTAACGCCTCCCATACCTTAATTATACTCAATTACACAAGCTGGTTTTCCAACATTTTCCTCATCATTAACTTCCTTTTTCCTTTTTTTCCTGTGTCTCTCATGTCAGCATTTGAATGTTTTGTACTGATTATATATATATATATATATATATATATATATACATACAATTATACTGTGACCTAATGACGTATGTAGCACGTCATTATACAATTTAACATAAAAATTCATGAAATGGTATGTACGTCATTTTAGGTCAAGAAGTTAAGGAAATGCAAATATTTTTTCTATAAATCTAACTCTTTTAGAGTGTAAATTGTTGCCATTTTTTACTAATAAAAAATTATTATTACTTTAACTAATTTTATAATATATCTATTAGAAGAAAATTTGAATTTAATATTATAAAAAAATGTTATTATGCCATCACGAAACAAACCCTCCATAATCAAACTTTATTCACTTTCAATAATTTTATAAAATAAAATTTTAAGTTTAAAAAATACTTTTTTATATGTTTAGAACTTCCAAATCGAGAAAAACTGTATGAAGTGAGTATCAACGATAAGACAAAAATGTAGAAAATGAATGCATTAAATTACAAAAATTATAATCCACTAGTGTTTATAAAAAAAAGATATATATTAGTCACAGGCATAAAATGTATATATATAGAGAGAGAGAAAGAGAGGTTAATAAATTTAATTATACAAATTCTGAATAAATGATTCAAAGAAGTGTAAATATTGTTTCCTATAGAATCATATGTAAATAAGTTAAACAAAAGCGGAAATATAAAATATGATGTTTATGAATAAACTATCCTTGTCAAAAGTTTTTTGACAGGACACTTGGTTCATACAAAATAAAGATAAATTAAATATACTAGTATTAAAGTAGTTAAAAAAAATAGTATTAGAGAAAGAATACATTTTGTATTGATGAACGAAATGCAGATTTTAATTTGACATTATGTGGAGAGTTGTATTTTTTTCTTCTCTTAAGTAAACAGTTTGTGTTTATTTAGGCTAATAAAGATATTTACGTGGGTCGTTTAATAAGTTTGGTAAATTTCTATAAGATGGATGCACCATTCATTTGGTGACGCACGGCTATCAAGTATCACTTTTCAAACTAGCATAGGCGAAATTGCAGGCAGAAGCGATATATGTGTTGTTCACGTTCTACAGATGTTTGAAGCAAGTATTGTATAGAACTTGCCGCAAAAATGAAAAAAATGAGTAGGTATTTTTGGGACGGTTTGTCACCATAGATGAAACATGAATCCATCATTACAAACCTGAGTTGAAGCAGCAATGAAAGCAGTGGACAACGACTGGTGAAATTACTCCAAAGAAGACGAAGACCGTTTTGTCGGCTGAGAAGGTGATAGCCACTGTTTTTTCGGATTCCCAGGGAATCATCTTGATAGTCTACTTAACAAAGGGAAAAACGATAACAGGGGCCTATTATGCAACATTATTGGAACGTTTTAAAGAAGAACTGAAACAAAAACGGCCAAGATTGGCGTACAAAAGAGTACTCTTTCACTAGGACAACGCCCCGTCAAACATATCGACCGCCGCAATGGAAAAATACACGAATTAGGCTTTGAATTGATTCCTCATCCATCTTATTCTCCGGACTTGGCCTCATGTGACTTCTTCTTCTTTCCAAACTTGAAAATTTGGCTCAGTGGGAAGAAATTCTCGTCGAATGAGGATGTCACCATAACCGTCAATCTGTATTTTGCAGACTCAGTGAACCAAGTGTAGCCCTCAATGTGGACTGTGTCGAGAAATAAAACCGATTTTTGCTTTTTTACCATACTTATCAAACAACCCTATATATAATTAATACAATAACATATAAAGTAATTATATTAAATAAAAATAAAACAGTACTTAATAATATAAAACTATAACTCCACCTTTTACAATAAATTATATATATATATATATATATATATATATATATATATATATATATATATATATATATAATTTTCTCTTATTTAGTCTTCTTCTCGTAATAAAGTATATGAATTTATTAATATTAGTACATATCTTAATTAATTACATCTATGACAATAACACATAATTAAATTACGTAAACATCTTTGTTTATGCAATAAATTAGAAACAAAAAAAGTTTGCTTATGAACAGACATGTATCTTATTCTTAGATTGCTAACTTTCTTCCACTTACAGTTTATTGTCATATGCTTGTCTTGAAACTGAAAAATTGATTTATCTTCATTGACTTTCTCTATTTTATATGCGTAAATTAGTAGATACTATGTCATGTACTGTAAAAACTAATGCACATTGTAGTTTTAAATATGTATCTAAAATGTTCTAAGAATGTAAGTAATTGCATTCATTGTTTTGACACTTACGAGGGTCGATATTAGCTAAACTGCGCTAACCTCTAGTTAAGATTTACTTTCATATTCAAGACGTGGAAGTCATTCTAGCAGAGTTCTACAAGACTTAAGTCTAGACATTAAGACTTCAAAGATTTGTTGAAGATTTTTAAATCATATAAGTTAATTTGGTTCAGAGAAAGTTAGCATCTGTTAATTATTATAAGATTCCTTTTATAGAAAAACTGAACATATTTTTATTATTTTAATATATATATATATATATATATATATATATATATATATGTATATATATATATATATGTGTGTGTGTGTGTGTGTATTGCTTATAAAATTGCGAACAAAATATGCTTGAAAATAAATCTGAAAATAAATATAAAACTACACCCATACACACGTCGAGATATATAAAAATATCTGCACATCTAGTTTCAAAATGTATGCAAATGATCGAAATTATAATTTGCAACTATTCACTATGGAACTCGTATGGAATTCCATAGATTGCAGCGAGTGCAGAACCGTGTGCATTTGTATACATTTCATGAGCCGCACGTTCGCCGCATGCAAATGCTTCTCATTTTCGAATTGAATAAGCTATTTTGTGCGAGGTCGATACCATTTTACAACACGTCCGATCGCATTTGATAACTGTTTAAAATCACTACACATGTTCACAGGCAATCATTTATTTTGATTTCAAACGAAGAATAATTTTCTTCATAAACTTATTAGGTGTTACTAAATGAAGATAAGCTTAGTATTTTCATTTATTTATTTATGGAAAATACGAACAAAAATATTATTGAGATGTACTTTTAATGTAGTAAAATTGATTTATTTTTTTAAGTAGAGATAAAATATACTTCTTCTTAGTTCAAACAGACGAATAAAAGACTTTATGTAATATTTATAGAAATTATTAAACAGGGGTTCGTTTACTATACAAACTGCATAAAGAAGTCAACAGTCTTAATAAAATAATGTACGCGATATTAAGTGCAAATTACATTCTCTCATTACATCACCCCGATCACCGCCATTACATAATACAATATCATACGAAGGGATGACAAAGAGCAGACCGAGGGGGTTTCAACACACCAGAATATATTAGTTGTTGTCTATTTATGTATGTATATATATATATACATATATATATATATATATATATATATATATATATATATATATATATATATGTGTGTGTGTGTGTGTGTGTGTGTGTGTAAGTTACCCCACAAGAGGCAGTTGACTCTTTTTTGTCGAATATTCACAGGGGACGTGCGTACGATGAATAGTAGCAAAAGAGCTCTATCGTAAGGGTAGACCGAAGTGACGCAAGGGGATCGGGTACGCGCTACGCGTCTGATTGGCCACCGACGGTGTTCCCTCCTCCAGGCTCCATGTAGCGTCGATAACAAAGTTATCGTTCATACCGATCGGGCGCGTCACTGTTACTGTTACCCCGGTGGCTGATGACTATGAAACGTTATAATATTCTATTGTTGTCGATCTGTATTGTCTACTTTATACATACATATATATATATATATACATGTATGTGTATGTGTATGTGTGTATTCGTGCGTATGTGTGAAAGAAACATGGTTGGTTGGTCTGGCGGTGGTGTAAATGGATGGTAATTTCGGGGTGCGATATTATTGTATGCAAGATTCAGGGTGTACGGTTAGTTAACGATTCGAGTGGTGTATGTGTATTAAAGAACGATTGCGTCATCTCAGGGTTGGACTTCCGGTTCGAATGTTAGTGATTTCTAAACTGCTAGACTCTGAATAATTTAAAATCAATGTTTGAAATTCATCTTCTTTTTAGAATATACATATAAGATTATTTATTCTATTGTATTTTACAATTACATGAACGAAGAATATTATCTGTTAGACGATGATCTAATCTAATTAGAAGTATAGCAATAATAACTGGAAATTAGTTGTAAAATTATTTTTTTTCTTGAGTTAACCAATAAATTTTCACAACTAAATTCTTTTCCTCGCACAAACCCTGAAAACATTCTAATCAAAATTGTTCAATTAACTATTATTGATCATTTTTGATTCCTGCTAATACGCATTTTGATGATGATTCCATCATATTCAAAGAGCAAAGGTACAGAACAATTTAATTGTTAGCAGTTACATTAGCCAAAAATTAAAAATAATCAATAATGATTAATTAAAAATTGAAACAAGAATTTTTTGTATGGTTAATGAAATGAAAAAGACGTTTTTGAAAATAAATTTAGTTACAGTATAGAACTAACTGTTTGTAATTGAGTTTGAAAATTGGTTGTTTATTCAATAATAACAACAATAATTAAATTTGTTAGTACACATGTTTAAAATATCAAATCTGAATAAGGAATTCTAAAAAATAACAAAGCTTTTATTTGTTTACTAATTTTCTACTTTAATCTTTTCTAGGCGGCTTTTACTAATTAAAACAGTGAATTTAATATGGTGGATTATTATTCATTCTACGAATGATATATTTCATAAAAGGTCAAATATTCAACCACCTGTTTTTTATTTCTTTATGTTAAGTAATTTTTAACGCAAAATTATTTATTTCATGAAAAGAATACATTTTTCTTCAATTATATTTGAAGTATATTATACACCCGACACGTAATGTAATTATTAGGTTGGTAGAAAAATACTTGCGGTTTATGACCTTCATATTCATATACATTTTTTTAATTTTAGTGGTTTGAGTGGTTCAGAACTATTGGATGACTAATGCCTAACTTCTGTGTAAGGTCTCAAATCGTTGTACGTGGTTCCGATTCAGTTAACGCATTCAGTTGGTCATTATGAACTAAGGACGCCTGCGACATTTTTCATCTTCAAGAATCCCGCCTTTAGCACGAAATTTTTAGAACCGCCATTACACTGTACGTAAAATACCCACACCAAAAGTATTATTTAGTTTACGAGCAGTTTCTGTCAATTTACCACCCGTTTTGAACTCATACAAAAAATTACTCTTATTTGCTTCTTTTCCATACTTAATTCAATTACCCAATTTGAAGTCAAATTAATAATAAAACCAAAGTTTATGTTACCAAAATGCAGACCGGAAATGCACTTTAGAATTATATTAATATTAACACGATTAAATGACACTTTCATCGAAAAAGTTGAGAGTCAGACTTTAGAGAACAAAAACCGCAATTATTTATTATCAACCTTATATAAAAATCAAAATTACCAGATTTTTATATTCTCTATTTTTCCCAAACATTGAGGGTTTTGTGTAAATGTTTCACAAATTAATAGTTCACTCACCCATCAAACCATAAACATTTTTGAATGGTTTATTGTTCCTCATAAGCATTTAAATAGCAACGTCGTTGTTTTCAGAGTAGTAAGGTACAGAAAAAATTGATTTGATACAATTATTTTCCTGTGCCTTAGCGATCTGATGATGATTGGGCATAAGCTTTAATTAAAATTATTAATAATTTTTGTATATTTTTGATCACGAAAAACTTTTGTGGTTTGTGGGGCGTGTAATCAATTTATTTGTAAAAAGGAATTAACCTCAATACCGAACTATATTTTAATTATAGTATAGATGACTTAAAACCATAATAACATTTTTATAGATAGAAACATTATTTTGATTTCAAGTATTTTTCATAACTTTCGAAATGATCACAATTTTTTAACAACGCGAGTCTGAACTTCAGTTTTTGATTCTCTTAGTGAAAAAAATTCACAGGTGACTCTCAGTTACAGTGTACTATTTTTTACTATTATTTATTATAATATTTTTGAATTGCATAAAGATAATTAGGATAATTATTTCATGATTAAATTTTATTAAACAAAAGTATTTAAAATTTTTTTGTCGATAATTTGAAAATATTATTAAATTTATATTTATAAAAAAAAACTTCAAATTCGTTTTTTATAATATTATATAAAGAACAAAGATAAAAAGTCTGTTAAAATATATATTTATAGTTATAATATATATTAAAATTTTCTGTTAAAATATCTCTATAATTAGAAAACAGTCCCGTGTACACTTTTTCGTGTTCTGATTGGTTAATAGAGATCGCGTGGTCTCTGTTCTAATTGGTTGAAAGTAGTCACATATATGTAGCTCTCTTATAGTGTACAACGAAAAAGAGTCGAAGATTTCAGTGTAAAACTGTTAAAAAAATTATTCAAAATATTGTATTCACTAAAGCTTTAGAATAAAAAATATGTTACACATTTTAACATTGTATTTTGTTGTTGAGTTTTATAAACATTTCCAATAAAAAAATTACGACCTACATTTTACGCCGATTATTTGTGTGTATAATTTGTTAATTTCTATTATTTGTTATGGGAGAACGAGCGTCAGCGAGTAGGAAGCGAAGCCCTCTTATATAAATAAATAATTATATTTCATATGCGTTTTCCACAAAATGTCTCAATTTTATATAGAGTTTTTATGGTCTCTTGTATTAAGCTTAGTTAAATAAGTAGAGAACTGGATCTCTGTTGAATTTTAACTCCTTAGATTTAGTTATGTTGTACCATTAATGTTTTATTGGTAGTATGTTAAGTAAAGCTAAATATATTTGCCAACTTCACATTAATAACATGATCCACTAATTTTAATTTTGATGTTTATTGCCAGTGTTATTATGAGGGTGATTAGTGGAGAACGACCTTTAACAAGCAGGGAGTGAAGCCCCTTAGAGTGGAAAAGTGCACCAAGTATATTAAAATATATATTAATATTATGTATTATTTGAGAAAATAGTATAATAGAATATGAAAATGCAACGAATATGTGTATGTATGTAGCTATTCTTGTGAACATAGCAAAAATGTAAAAATGATTCAGTTTATCCTGTTGCATGTTCAATGTTATCAATTAAAATTTTGATTCCACATTCATAGACAGTTAAATGCCAATTTCCGGACTCTACATCTCATTTTATTATTTTTTGCGTTAAAACGTTTGTCAATGCAGACAGTTAAACTTTTACAATATTGTAAATCGATCCAAAAAAGTTTCTAATTTTTTCATTTTTACATCGATTTACTTAATAACTTTATAAAAATATTTTAAACTTATTAGAATAATATTTTTTACACATATTAAGAATTATTTATTTAGTTTTAAAATTAACCAGACAGTAAATAAATATATTATTAGTAAAAGTCATTTCAAATGAAATTATATATTATATATAAGTAAAAATAATATTTATTTATATATTTCCCTGAGTAATGAAAATATAAATATATCTGCTAATAAATAAACTGATATAACAGAAAGTGGTTGTTATATTCGCTTTAAATTTTAATAAGAGTTAAGGACATATCTGAAATATAATTACAAACAAATGTAATCACAATTTGAATATAAAAAATATATCCACTATGTAAATAGTAAAAAAAGTTTTGATATATAAAATGGCTGATGTTTTAAGCTCGAATTTAGAAATATCTTTTTCTTTCGACGGTCATTTTAGTTAAATTTTATTATTATTATTGTGTTAGTACGGTTAATATAAAGTACGATTAACGAAATCATATTATTTATCAGTTAAAACTAATAAGATTAAAAACTAAATCTAAATAAATAATGTAAATCTACATTTATATCAATAAGTAATTATATATATATATATATATATATATATATACATAAATTATGATTTTTAATATATTTCTCTGAGTAAATTCTTAATAATATTTGTCCTTCTGAATCAACTAAGTGTATCTTCTCCACTATTAGATTCGACAGATGTAAGTAAATATTAATTTTCAGGTAAATATAACAGCTTTTTAGATGTTGTCTTTGACATCTATTTTAAGAGAGCAAACGTTCCAAAACTAAAAGTGAATAGACACTCAGTTGATCTAAATGCAATATCATCAAGACAACATATTAACTAGATTATTGGTATAAACATTTTTAATTATTATTTTAAATAAATATACCTCCAATTTGTTAACAAACGGTATAAAATTACGAATATATGTACATAATTCATAAGATATGTATATAATTCGCTCGCTCCAGGGGAGCGAGCACAGTGAACGAGGGCAGAGCCCACCGAGCACCGATTAGCTTAGCGAGTAGCGGGCAGAGTCGTTTGGTATTTAAAGTACTTAGATGTCAAATATTTTAAAACAATGAACATTCCAAGAAATATTTTATTTATTTTTTAAAACATTATCAGATGTATACACTTCTTACATTAAAAAATAGATAGTTGTTTCTGTCATTAAATTCTAGTTAAATGAATCTATGAACGTATTTATTTGAATATTCTTAAGAAATGTTTCATTTCATTCATTGTTAATTCATCCACGTCTGTATTCTATAATACTTTATACATTAAAAAATAAATAGTTGTGTCTGTCATTAATTCTAATCTAATGAATCTATGAGCGTATATATTTAAATATAAATTAATTATAATTATTATTTTTTGAATATTTTAAAAAGTTACTCGATCGTATAAAACCGAATATTTTCTTGTGTCTATTTACCTACTACTACATTTCAATTTATAATGAATTATAATAAATTTTACGCTATTATTATTTTATTAGAAGTTTTCATTACATGCACTGAAAGATGACAACATGAAATGTGAGCGATGAGGGATAAAGTATATATTTGTCACTGCATACGTTACGAGTTCTAACAAAAGAAAAACCCCACTAAAGCATGCGAATCAATTGTCTCTGTTTTTGGTAAAAGTTCTGTGTCTTATAATATTTGCAAATATTAATTTCGACGTTTTAAAGTGGATGATTTTAATGTACGGTTATAGTCTGGAATAGTGCGAAAATTAAAATTCCATGATTTGCAAACATTACTGAATGAAAATCCATAACAGATATAAGGGATTTTTGAGGAACAACTGGGAGTTGATCAAAAAACAATTACGATATAATTGCATGAGATGGTAAAAAATCAGAAGTTTGGAAAAAGTGTAGCACATGAACACTGCGAAAACGGCATTGACTTCCAGTTTAATACATATATCTCGTTTCTTTCCAGGCCAAATAAGACGGATTTTGTGCGAAAAATTATTCCCGGCGACGAAAAACTAATTATGTATGGCAATCTTGAACGCAGATATCCATGAGTAAAGTTCGAACAGCCATCAAAATCAATGAAAAAACTGATCCATGCCAAAAGAGTCCTTCTGTACATCTTATTTGGCATGAAGGGTATACTGTTTACAAGACCTTCCAGCGGAGTGAAACGGTTATTGTCCAACGGTTGTTGTCAATTAAGTCATTTGGCCGACAAAATGGTACAAGATTGGACAAGAGAACCGGAACGCCATTTGACTGTGAACGATAGGTCGCATGATATTGTCTTATTGTTCAGAAAACTAAGTTTAATTTAGGCTAGGAAGTTTTCCCGCACGCAGGGTATTTACCCAAATTGGCGCTTTCAGATATATTTTATTCCAGTGATGGAGAACTATTAAGTTGGTAGAAAAATAATTATGCTTAATAACCTTCAAATTCATATACATTTTTCTTTTTTTTGATTTTCCTGTTTTAAGTGGTCCAGAATTGTTGGATGACTAACGCCTAAATTTTGTGCAAGCTCTCGAATTATTATGCATCGTTTTGATTCAACTAATACCTTCAGTTGTTCGATTAGAATTAAAGAATGACTCCCGCGACCTTCTTCATCTTCAAGACTTTTGTCCCCAGCACGAAATTTTTGGAACAACTATTGCACTGTATGTTTCTCAACAATACTCACACTAAAAGCATCGTTTAGTGTACAAACAGTTTCTGTTGCTTTACCACTTATTTTGAACGCGTACAAAAAATTACTCTTATTTCTTTCTTATCCATATTTAATTCAATAGTCCAATTTGAAGCAAAATTAGTAATAAAACCAAAGTCGATGTTACCAAAATACAGATCGAAAAATACACTTTAAAATGGTATTAACATGAACACGATGGAATAACACTTTCATTGAAAAAAATTAAGGTTGGAATTAAGAAAATAAAAATCTCAATTATTTTCCTATCAACCTAATTTTTAGCTGGACAGCGCTTTCGAGATGTGGCTGAGATAGGAAAATAGATCGATGATTTTATTGTCACTAAGAATTCGTGTAAGAAACCGAATCTTACCTAGAGATGGTAGAAGGTCATAGAAAGTGATGGCAACTATTTTGATTGAATTGTATGTTATATATTATGAAAATAAAGTGGAAACTGATCAAACAAAAATTCGAACTTTTGCATACAGATATAAACTGATAATTTCACTTCAAAATTTCTGTACAGAAAATTGACAAAAACACAAACATTTTTTTCTTATAGATGTATTTTCTCGAAAGTATAAACAAGTAAAAGGAAGGCGAAAAATCAAAATATAATAATGATTTGACACTGATGCTAAATTTACATTCACATATGAATAAGATACAGAAATATCAGATATTTCTGTAGCTAAGCGTTATGTGTATGATGATATCGCTATAAAAAAGCGCATAAATTAACAATCCAAAATTAGTCAAAAATTTGTGGAAAATATTGATCAGAAATAATTGTAGTTAATAACATAAGCGAAAATTTTATTTAGAAATCTTAAGTCAAATTTCATATTTTGTCATATAGAATATATATTTTAAATAATTTAATGTAAAATATTTTAAAAGAAATAACATTCCATAAAATATTTTAATTCTTTTTAAAAAAAAATATCAGAGATATACACTTCATAAATTAAAAAATAGATATAGTGGTTTGTGTTATTAAATTCTAGTTAAATGAATTTATGAACATATATATTTAAATATTCTTAAGAGATGTTTCATTTCATACATTATTAATTCACTCGTCTGTATTCTATAATACCTAAAATACTACAGCTGGAAAATATTTCGAGTATATTAAGATTCCATC
The DNA here is from genome assembly GCA_034766995.1 of Acanthacorydalis orientalis. Taxonomy (NCBI): domain Eukaryota; kingdom Metazoa; phylum Arthropoda; class Insecta; order Megaloptera; family Corydalidae; genus Acanthacorydalis; species Acanthacorydalis orientalis. Next base: position 21,061,759 of record CM068315.1, on the reverse strand, counting down.
TCTGCTACCGTCGCATGGTCTCTGTAACGTAGAATCGATAATATTTATATTTCATCAAATACAAGATCCTATTCAATTTATATAATCGTGTGTTATTTCCATCTTGTAATATTTTCTAATATACATATATATATATTATTTTTTTACTGTTTGGGTAATTTAACTGGTAGTTATTCTTTGTATATAGAATAAATATTTTATTGTAATTAATTTACATAATATGTATTTTTAATTTCATACTTTAGTTTTATTTAAAATCACAAAGTTTGTTGATTTTGTATTTTTTTATAAATGAGTATTTTTTTCACCTCGCAAACTACATAAAAAATATTGATAAAAATGTTAAATAAACGATAATTCATCATTTCTAATTATTTTTCATTATCATTTCAATTATCATTCCCTCGTACTTAAAGTGATAAACTACAGAAAAATCTGATTTTCTTAAAATATGATTTATTTTTTATTATTTAATAAACAATTGTATAACTGTTTTTGTGTCTACGAAATTATTTTCCTACTCTATTTAGTCTTTTTATGTAACTATTGACTATATTTATTTGCTAATAAAATTGTGAGTGGACAGGAAATATAATATTAGATAAGAGTATTTGAAATTAGATCTTGGCAAAAATATCCTACATATATATATATATATAGTAAAATAAATTGCAATCAACGTATACAATGTATGCACTTATGTCTATATAGCCGTCATATTTTTATAATATTATTTTATATTAATATTGTGACAATAGTACGCAACAAATAAAATATAACATGAAAAAGTATCAGTATATTGTATCAATGTATTGTAGTAAGAATATTTTGTACAAATAAAGCAATATATATTCAATTAAGATGTGTCTTTATGTGTATTTAATTGTATAACCCTGGTATCCATACACATTAAGTTTATAGTGAAAATTATTGTTTAAAATATGTTTTAATTTTTATTAACATTCTCAGAGTACTCTCTGGCTTAGATTATCGTGAAGTAATGATAAGTCTATTTTTTTTTGTAAGATTTGAACAAGTTTTTCTTACTTTTCTATTATTATTTTCCACAAATTCTCTTTGAAGAAATCGTGCGCTTATTGATAGATTTTTTAAAAATATAAATTTTCAATAAGCTTTATATATAGACTCTGTGAGCGGAATGGATGTTATGAACTTTTTTAAATAAACCTATTTTTAACCTCTATTGTATGTAGTCGGTCATTATCTTACGAGAAATTTTAATTGTTCGATATTATAATTTTTTTTCAAATTATTTTCAGATAAGAATATTCAGATCTACTCATTTATCTCCAATCTATAAATAAAATAAAGATTTTCCACTCCATTCGATGATATATTACCCATAAATTATTAAATTTCACCTCTATAGTTTGCAGTAGACAGAATTTAAAAGCGGTATTTAGGTTTCTATATACATTGATTTCCATTAAATTTTTGTTTTTTTCTGACTAAGTTACTGAATTCCAGAATTGTTGATCTTTGTTTAAATTTGTTAAATTGCATTTTCAAAATAAAATTTTTCTTACTTATGTAAGGTTTTTTTGGGAAACTCTTGCATTATATTCTGAATTGTTTGATCATTTATCTTTTTCTACAGTTGTCTAAGATTTACAGAATTGGCCTTGGAATTTTTGTTAAATTGATTTAAAATATAGCGCTTGTGTATAATACTAACATGTTTTTTCTCAATATTTTCAAGTTTTTTCTCAAGTTTTATTCAGTTGACAATAGTATACGTCCGAATGAATGGTTTAGTTCTCTGGAAGAAGCTCAAAATAGGCAATACCTTTGAAATCGCAGCAGACTGTCAGCATAACCTTCCTTTGATGAATATTTGATTTTGAAGTGCTTTGGGCAGATTTATCACACTTGCGCCATGATATTTTTCGTTCGATGTTGTTGCAAACAATCCATTTTTCATTGTCTGTTATCATATGTTTCCAAAATGAATTGTTTTCTTCGCGTTTCAATCGCAGACATCAATGCGTTTAGTGAGATGAATTTCTTTGAACTCGTATGGTATCCAATTATCGACCTTACTAACGTATCCAAGTTATTTTAAATAATTTTCAACACTCAATTTCAATATGTTAAGATTCCCAGCGAACTCTTATTAAGCGCTGATTAGAATCGATTAATTCCTTTATTTTGTCATCATCATCTTCGATTGGCATTCTTGAACGCAGAGCATCTTTAACATCAAAATCTCCAGACCAAAATTTAACAAATCAATTCTGACTCTACCGTAGTTTTAAGACATTTTTACTATACACATCAAATAAGTTTTTATGAGCTTGCACAGTGTTTTTTCCTTTTCGGAAATAATACAGCAAAATATGATGAAAATGTTCCTTTTGATTTTCCTTTTTGAAATTGACGGTAAACAAACAATTTTTGACAAAATCGTACACTTTCTTTTTCTCAAGCAAGCTTAAACTGCCATCTGTCAAGTTACATAATGAATTTTCCGTTTAAAATAAAGTTAGATTTGAAGTCATGTACGTCCATCTATTAGAAAAAAATCAATTACTTTTTGGCCAGCCCAATAAATTGTATAGTATCCAGTAACCTTAACTTAAATTTTTAAACGTTTTTCTCCTTTTCTGATGATTAATACGTTTAAGTTTATTATTTATCAGGCAATGTAATTAAATATGACAATGCCTCGATTTGAATTTGATGAAATATTTGTTTTTAATTTTCATAAATTAATCCTTTTTCACTTCACAAGCCATAAAAAGTGTTCAGTATGGCATTGAAGTGTGCTTAAGCAATAATCCAAAATAGGACAATAATCATTTATTTAACATATTGGACCAAAAAATCTTTTGTGACTTCTAAGAGAAAAAGAATTCATTTGTAAAGGTGAACTTAGTCGTAATGTCAAAATTATATCATTACATATTTTGAATTTTTAAATAATATTTAGTGATATAAATTAATAACTGATATTTATATATAAATAAAAAGAGTAAAAATAAGAGTTATAGTTATATAAGTTATGCATGTTTCATTAAAATAATTACTGTTTTGAACATATTTTTCGGAGTATTAAACGTAATAACACAATTCGCAATTACATGCCATTAGTTGATAGCTCTAAAAAACTGTGTTAGAAGATAATAGAGGAAATAGGCATGAGAATGAAAGAGTTCGTTAACATATTATAACAATATTATATTTTTGTTCAACCATAGAAATAATTCCATCATCATTAGCTTTTTCTGTACCTTAGTGTTTAGAGAATAATAGAATCTTCATCAAAATGTGCATAACAAATAATCGAAAATGTTCAATAATCATTTTAATTAATATTTTTGACGAGAAACATTTTTCTTGTCTGTGTAGTGTGAGAAAAATGAATTTTTGTGAGATATTTTTTTATTTTTTCAAACTATTAATGATCATATGTTTCATATGTTTGTTAGATTTTATATCATTTATTAAATTTAGAGATATGATTGAAAATAAATTAAGTAAAAATTAAGTTTTAAACTGAATACGTTTGTATTTGTATGAAGAAACAACTATATATGAAATATGAAAAAATCCAATACAAACTTTCACTCTCATCACATATCTTTAAATAAATGATTTTTTATCAGAACATTTTGATAAAAACATAATTAACAAAATTTGAAATTTGTCTACTTTTATTACTTTTCTTTTTTTTCTCAAAGTGTTGTTAGTTCATTAAAAATATTTTATTCTTTTAACGCAATATATTTTCTTCTCATCAACCACTTTTTGATAACTCATCTGTGATAATATTAATGAAATTTTTCACATACTCTCTACAGATAGTAGAGAAGACTGAGGCTAATTGAGTATAGCGGCAAGTAGGGTCACTCAAATTATTTTTAATACTATGGTACATAGAGTGCCATTTGTTAGGATGTGTATGAAGTGCTTTGTGCCCTATATGTCAACGTAATTATAACGTATTCTGATATAAGACGTGAAAATGATTGATTATTTGGGTTTTTCGAGTGTCGCAAGAAAAATTAAAGCTTTCTCCAATTTTCGTTAAATTGTCCTTTACCTTTCATTGCATTTCCAAAACGAGGAAAATTTTTCGTTGTGTATTCCAAAAACTACGAGACTTTTCTAACCCACAATTGTCTTTTGTCTTTAGTCATTTGAACGTTCTTTATAAAAACGCACAGTCGGGGCTAGTTGTCCCATAGTTTTCGTTACTACTTATTAATTTAATCGAAAACGATGCGTAAATATAGGAAAAAACTGTAAGAGGTAAAATTTCGAAGGAGGTTATGCAACAAGCGGTCTAACAAGTCATATTGAGCAGATTATCAGTGAGATAAGCTGCGTTTACGTTAATATTCCGGATCAAACTCTCAGTAAACACTGTAATGCATTAAAGCAATCATCGACGGCCCTTCAATTGTCAGATTTTTACCCCTCAAGATATCATACCAGCGTACTGTAATCGAGAAATAGTCGACGCTTCAAGTCAAAACCCACGATCAATACTGACGAGCCATTTTAAGATCTGGAAGTTTCCGCTAGAATATCCCGAAAACAGGAGCGGAACATTCAATCCTTCAAGGCGAAGAACAAAAACGAGAACGACGGCGATTTTGACAGATTCGCTCGTGAAAAACGCCCTTCAAACCGAAAAAGTAGCAAAAAAAATGAATTAGAAAAGTCAGAAAATGCAGTAAAATAAGATAGAAACAGGAAGAAGATGCGATCTCGGAAGAAAAACTAAATAATATATGTTAAAATGCTGCGTTAACAGTGTAAACCTAGTGGTAAAACGATTAGGTATAATTTTTCGAATAAAAATAAAAACAGATTTTTCATAAAACAATTTTTTAGATGACTCAACCAGCCCCAAGCACAGGGCTAACTTGCTCCGTGTCCAGGGTAAGTTTGCCCACTTGTCACAGTCTCACTTTAATGTTTTTTTACACTGTAATAATAAATTTCAAGTCACCAAAAATTTGGCATTTATAGCCAAGGGTATGCTCTACGACAAGTAAATAAGAGTTCCAAAAAATTAACTGCAAATTTTTAAAAATTAGGTACTAAAAAGTTATCCAAATAGTTCCGGTCTCCTCTACAGTAGGTAAAAGAATTATCAGATAGTACAATTAGTGGAGATGCAAAATTACATATATTCGATATATAAATCTAATAAATATAGACTGATCATGCTATATGTAAGGACGTATATATTTTTTTTGAAAATAAGGTCGAGTAAGAACGAAATATATTTTAGGTATTGTCTATCCCAATTTAGAGTGCAAAAGCTTGTTAATAAATATATATCTATACAATTAATTATAAAAGATAGTTTTATACCATTCCATTATTAAATAATATTTCATCTTCAGTTAATGTAATATCTATATCAATATCTTTATGAGTAATAAAAATTGAATAAATGTAATGTTGCAGATACAATTTGTTTATAATGGAAGTCTTGACTTTCAAATTGTTAAATTTCCATCTCCATATCAACAGAAAATGATTTTTTAAGGTACCGCTATATTTTGTAACTACCTTAACATATTAAAGGAAATGTAAATATTTAATTTATTCTTTCTATCTTGTGCCAATTCAAATTTTTAATACACTTCTAATAAAAATTGTAAATTAGTCATACACATTACAATTCGACTTTACATCTTTGTTTTACTCGTTTACACTCTAAAGGCGATGAATCTATAAGAAAAATATTTACATTTCACTGAATCTTCTATTGAAATTTTTCGGGTGAAATTATATGTCTACATTTCACGTCTAAGATTTTACATATTTATTATGTACTTCACACAGTTTGGTGTCCATTTTTATATTTAACACTAATAAGGATAAAATATATTCCCTATTTAAACTTACGTATATTTCGAATTCATATAAATAATTAGAATATTTAGAGGTTTTTATAGCACAATATATATATATATATATATATATATATATATATATGTTTTATAAATAAAAAAAATTGCGACAGCAATCCACCCTATCGAATAGATAAAACACTATATAGGATTTTTGATGGTACAACGTCACTACCATAAATGTGTGGCGTGTAATAATAATCCGATGATCTTCAGTCGACCGCACTAGAGGTCGAGAACAAAAGACCGCAGAGTCTAAATATTATTTTCTTGGCTAATCGTTGTCTAAGCACTAAGTGGCAAACGAGAGAGCGAGTCTAGGAGGCAGAACTTTTGGATAACGCTGAGTCATAGTCACTAATGAAGTCTTCACTCACACTCGGATTTTTGTCAGTCTGTTATATAAAAGCATACATATGACATAAATACACACAAACTATATATATATATATATATATATATATATATATATATATATATATATATGTTATTCATGTGCGTAGATCAATTAAATGACAAATAATAATTATTAAATATAAATATTTTGAATTAATAAGAATGTCATTATCTATTCATAATCTTGGCATGTTGTCCACTTCTTCAATTATTTTTTTTCTGATGCGGTTATTTTTTAATGTAAAATAATCTATATCTTCCTTTTTAAATTGTAATTTTTTTTTAAATCTTTTTGATTTAAAACTGTGTCTAATTATTATTTACTGCTTTCTGTATATAAAATTATAAAAAGGTCGTTATTTAAATATTTTCTACTACCGATTTTCACTATCGACATCTTTGGGTTCATAATTTAAAATATTCAGTTAATAACCTTAAAGAAAATAATACGAAACAACTTCAAATCCGAGAACACAGGTGTAGAGGAAATTAAAATTATGTATATTTTTTATTCAAATTCAAAATTAAAATTCGTAACTTTTATTTTTTAGTACCAAAAATATGTCAAATTGCATTTTTTGTTGTATTAGTACAAACTGACGCATTAGTTAATTTCAAAGGATATTCATATTTTCAAATTTGTTTTAACTACGGTGAAAACCCATACTACTTTGTAGTGCTTTGAAATAATTTGTACTGATATAGTTTTGACATTAATGCTATATTAAATTTCGCAAATAATTTTTTTTCAATACAAACAAAAAAACTTTATTCTGATCAAAATTGCTTAATGATTACTTTTTATGAACATGTGGCAATGAAATCGTCATCAAAACGCTAAAAAGAAATCTATTTTTAAAAAAAATGCACAGAATCTACTAATTCAAACTTTTATTAATTACTGCATTTTAAAAAATCACTACCCATGTCTTCAGCCACCACCGTCATTAAGGACGGAGTAATTAGTAGATGATCTTTTAGTAATATTCCTTGAAATAAATTCTAGTCAAATGTATCGCGTTGCGAACTGGCAATTAAGAAAATTGACATTTTTGGGAACATCGAGACAAAGAACGTAATATTTATATACACACACACTTGCATATAATATACATAAACACACACTTAAAGTATATAGCAAATATATTTTGTAAATTTGTTTATAGATTATAGATGCAAAATGAACTGTACTTAAAACAGTTAATCAGATTTTACAAAGTTGATTTGATGCTTGTATTTTAGAAGTGGATGATACTTTCAGCATTTATTCTAAATTTATAATAATTAAAATTCATCATTCATTTAATAATTACATACACTTTAAATATCTTTTAAAAAACATATTTAAAGTAAAATAAAAAACTATTTTCACCTATAAAGGAAGTGTAAAACACTTTTCATTTCTTAATGAATAATGGAAGAAAAAAAATGATAATTTAAACACTGTTATTCTTTTTGTATCCTTGTTCATTTTGGATTTATAATATAATTATCATTATATGAATATGTAAAAAAAGTGATGAAAAGCTAAACAAACAGGAAGGAACATTAATTTCTTAAAAATAAGAACAGATAAATTTAAACAATAAGAATTAGATTTCTTGTAGAAAGATTTTTTGAATAAATGTACACTTATGGAACCAGAAGAGTATAACATAATTCCGACATTACGGTTAAACTCGCTTTTATCATATAAATGACAGAAATTTTCTGGTTGAAAATATTCAATAATTAATTATTCATTATTTTTTATTGTTGCGTATTCGCAATTTGATGAAGAAGCCATTATCAATATCACCATCAGGGCGCTAAAATATAAAAGAAAATATGTTTATAAGTGTATGGGTTTTATACACATATACAAATATATATATATATATATATATATATATATATATATATATATATATATGTACAGTAAACATTAAAAAATGGACAAAAAAATTCAAATAATTGTAGAAATTTTGTATTAAATAATTATTAATTATGACACCCGAAATTACACGAATTTTTCACAAAAAATTTAATATTGAAAAATTATAACAACTAGAACGAATTTTTTTCAACAAATTTTAAAAAAGTGTGAATCATATTATTGTGTGTCTTCCTTTTTGTGATTGTACCTCGGGCTTGGGTCTTTCCTCGAAAGCGACCTTCGTCTTCTTATTATGTATTATCTGTGTATGAATGTGGAGTCTGATTCGTGGAATATGTGGGAAAACTATAACATCTACAACGATGTATGAGACATTATAAAACAACAGCGTTGCAATGTAACTGCGAGAGTGATTTTATATATATATATATATACTAACACACACACATATATATATATATATATATATATATATATATACATTACGATATTGAGCAAATATATGCGATGCAAGCGAAGCCAGTCGGGGGTGCGAGCGTAACGAGTAGGTGGCAGAACTCCATAGTTAATAAAAAAAAATTCGAAATCACAGATGTACAGCTTTCACTTTTTCAAAAGCTGACATAATTTATGTACGGAAGTTGCAAAAATATTCAGAAAATGGCAAAAAGTTGACAGATTTTTCTGTTTTTCATTTTAAAGTTATATATATATATATATATATATATATATATATATATATATATATACATATTGTATATGTTTATGCAGAGCATTACTAATAATTTGTTATTTTTGTACCTTAGTGCCTAGAAAATAAACTGTTTAATCTAGATAATACACAGCGGGACCCAAAAATTTATACTCACTTTAATATAGGTTATGCATGGACCTCCTTCATTGTTAAATCGAATTACGACGAAAATGTGTAGTATGATGTTCTCTCAAAAGATGTAGTTAATCACACAAATGCTAGAGTCACCATTCAACCAGCAAGGCAGTCGAACAAAATGGCAGAGGATCGGTTATCGTTTAGAAAACGCAAGACCGTTTTGAAATGGTATTTTAAATTCAAGAATGTGTGGGAAGTAGAACGACAATAGCGGCGCGAGTTTGCAACAGAACCATGCCTGATAATTGCACGCATTCGTGATAAATTTGAAACCGTTGGCACTATGTGTGATATGCACAAAAAAATCCGAGATCCAATAGTAAGAACTCCTCCTTCCTCCTCCTATGATGTTGGAACGGTTCACACGCTCACCACAAAAGTCTGTCAAACAGTGTGCACGTGAAACAACAGTTAGCATATCAAGCATACAACGCATCCTTAAAAGAAGAAAATGTAAAATTTATAAATGGAACAAAGTTAACAAAATGGAATCTCAAGATTAGTACATGCATGCATGAAGACGACCCTAATCGAAGAATGCAGTATTGGTGGAGTGGTTGTTGGGACTTGTTTCAGAATCCCTAGCTATTATGTAAGATGTATTTTACTGTTTCAGCTGTATATTTTCGATATCGATTTTATTCAAGTGTGAATAAAATATGATATAGAAATGACCCTCCAAGTCTAGTTTAATAACACTTTCTCCTTCATTCTGTTTCAATATGTCTAAATAAATAGAGTGATCCCTCAATAATTATTAAATTACTTCCATAGTATCTGACATACATCTGCACTTCTCTGTGCTAACTTTTGGTACGATATCTTCCATATTTCATTTTTGTTCAGCTTTCTCTGTACTCT
>CM068315.1:20986843-21046843 GCA_034766995.1 Acanthacorydalis orientalis | reverse complement strand
TATAATTTTCGTTTATTAATCTAAAAGTTTGATTAAAGTTTCAATACCATATAATTAGTTAATAAGTATGTTTGTACGTTTTTATCTTTTTTATTTGAATTTTATTATCATGTTTATTATTTTTTTATTCAAGAAATATAAGTTAATCAAAACCAGCCTTTAAAATTTACCTGAAGATACTTCATATGTTTAAACTACTAGTGGAGAACAGAAACTGAGCCGATCCAAAAAAACAAGAGCATCTGGACAGCGTATTCTATTTTAAATTATTTAAATTTGAGATATGAGCTTGGATTTTAAAAAATTCTATATAAAAAAGAATATATTTTACAAAGACATAAACAATGCCGAGTAACCTATCGGCAATAAACTTATGAATAGTATAAATACTAATCAATTAATTGTTATAATGTAGTGAAAAATGTTTGTTACCGAGTAATGTCTCTACTACTATTACGTCACGCGTTCAAATAGCAATACAGTAGCAGAGGAATCGAAGCAGCGAGTATAATAAAGTCACAGGTAGTTAAAGGTTATTTTTTAGAAACAAATTTAAAAGTCTTAGATCAATCTGAAAGATACTAAATATTCTTGATAAGAACAGTTTAATTGCGAGAAAAAAGAAATCTTCTACGCCTATGCGTTGACCACATATTCGTCTAGCGACACTCCGCTGATATTCACATCAATTTTGTTGTGATGATGATGAAGATGTTGATGATGATGGCACCCTGATTAGCACTGCTTATCGTCTAATTTGTTGATCTCTGTTGGCGACGCTGTCCACTTGAGACGGTCAGATGTTATTAAATTATTATACGATTGGGATCTTGGGCGGCCCTCACGGTTCACTGTATACATATATACATATGTGTGAGTTTGCTTTTGTGTTGGGACGTGAAACAACATTACCAGAAGTGGTAGCACACAATACGATTCGTGAAATGTATTAATAACAATGTTGTTTTTGTTGATGTTATTTCTTGAAACATAATAGACCAATAGAGTGTACATATTCACGTACACTCACACTTGTACATGTACATACATACACACACACACACACATATATATATATATATATATATATATATATATATATATATATATATATGTATATATAAGATATAAATATGGTACTAGCACTTTTAATAAAAAAATATGCTATTCAGTAACTGCTACAGAAAAAACTGCCTCTTTTGTGTTTTACGAAGAGAATTATAGTTTTTTTCAATATTATATATTTTATAATATATAATTGTTTTTTTATTTTTTATTTTTATCAGTCTTAAAAGACAATATAACCATAAAATTTTTCAAAGTACTCATTTTTCGCTAGCATTACGTGAATGAAACAATATATATATATATATATATCTTTAGGTGGTTCCAGGTATTGTTGACCTGAGGTTCTTGGGTTTTTCCTCAAATAAAATTTTTTGATTACCTGGAAAGTAACAAACCTCTATAATTTATATAAATCATCTGTGCCATAAAATTATCATTACTTATTTTTTGGCAGACGTTAGAAACAATGAATATTTAGTGAAATCTCAGCGCGATTCAAAAAACGGCGAGTGGAATGTTGCATGTTTTTGGGACTTTGTAGCGGAAAGGAAAAAGAAGTAATTGACTCCACTGTTATGGACGATGAAACTATGTTTCTGTATCACGATCCTACTATGAAAAGGGAGTCGATGGAACGGCATCGAAGAGACAAACCATCCCCAAATGAAGCGAAGGTTACCAAGAATACCTGAAAGGTCATGGCGACAGGTTTTTGGGATTCATAAAGAATCCTTACGATCGATTTTAAAGAAAGAAACACAGTAATAAATGTCGATTATTATGTGTTATTCCTGAGACAACTTCGCAAAAAAATAATTGAAAAACGTCTGGGGAAAATCTCTTGAGATGTTCTTCCTCTGCACGACAATGCATCCGTCTATACCGCTGCTGTTCCGAAGGCTGCTGTTCGATGGTTGGTTGGTTTTTGGTGTTTTAAGGAGATTCGAAGATTTCTGTTCGATAATGCTCTTTTCCAGAAGAAGCGCAACCGCCTTATAGTCCACACCTGGCCCCTAACAACTATTTTTGATTCGCGAAATTGAAGGCTGATCATCGAGAGAAAAAAATTGATAGCGATGAGGAAATGCAAGCAACATTTTTGGCCTGTTTTGAAGACAAAACTTTAGAGTATTTTTTTAACAGTTTAGAAGCTTTAATTAAGCTCTGTAATAAGTGTATATAAATTAAAGGAGAATGTATTGAAAAATAATAGAAAAAGTAGTTCGTTTTTTTTGTCCTTCTATCTCAGCTCAGAATACCTAGGACCACCATCGTAATATATATATATATATATATATATATATATATATATATATATATATGTATATATATATATATATATATATATGTATGTATACATATATATATATATATATATATATATACATACATATATATATATATATATATATATATATATATATATATATATATATATATATATATATATATACATATATATATATATATATATATATATATATATATTATACATATATATACATAAATATACATATATATATATATATATGTATTTGTTGAGAAGATGACATTTTTTTTACGATTTATGAAGTATATTAAATGACAATTTTTCGAGGTAGTATTAAAATACTGAATATTTATCATCTACATAAAAATTAAATTAAATCTATGTCAAAGTATTGTATATATATATATATATATATATATATATATATATATATATATACATATAAGTTATATATATATAGAGAAAGATATTTATTCAATTTAGGTTTCCACATAGAAGTATTAAAAGAAGGCGTAAGGGTTAAAAGAAGTAATACTGCTTTTTATTTAGTATTTTAGTTCAATTCAGTACTAAAATACAATTGAACTAAAATACTAAATGGGGGATAACATATATATTTTTTTAATTTTTGCGTTTTATTTTAATACTTTCGTGTGGAAGCCTAGTTGAATCAACTATATTAAATAAATGTAAAATCAGTTAGTAATTAAATTTCAAACTTAAAAAATAATTATATATGAACGAAGATCGCTTCTTTTTACTTTTTGTTATATAATTATATATTTTTTATGCAATTCATAAGTCATAACAGTGCGATTAAATATTAAATAAAACTATTTTCTTCTTATTATTTCCGAATTGTTTTCTAATATGACATTTACTTATATATTTTTTATTAAATCTGAAACAATGAAATTCAATTTATAAAATCTAACATTTTGTCTCATTATTGTGCAATAATTTTTATTAATAATTTATATACTAGCCAGTATTCTTTTATTGACACTTAACAAAGAACCTTATTTTTTAATAGCTTATAATTTACCCTTTTGTTCACAGTTTACCGCAATTTTTGTAGCATTGAATTCTTAAATTTCATATATTTCGATAATAATCATTTTCTTACATTGTTGATTCATCGATTTAAACAAAAAAGTGAATAAATTAGGTAAAATATTTTGCTTTATTTTTATATTCTTTTCTAGTTATAAAAATAATAAATTATTTTAGCCACGGAGCATTTTCAAGTTTCGTCGATTACAAAATTTTAAATTTTTAGCTATTTTCTGCTTAGAATATGGCATACATTGGAATTGTGTCTCTATTCATTTACTTTTCTTGTCTAAGAAATAATATCTACATTTTTTATTAGAGAATGTAGATTTCTAATAATTTTAATTTTATTTTTATGTAAATGATGACTCTAGTATTTTAATACTATCTCAAAAAAATGTTTTATTCGTCTATTATAGGTACCTACTTCACAAATCATAACAAAAGATGTCCTCTACTCGACAAATGCACACACACACACACACACACATATATATATATATATATATATATACACATATATATATATATATATATATTTAGGGTGATTCAATTTAGGGTTTCATATAGAAGTATTAAGAAGGGGCCCAGGGGTTAAGAAAAGGCATGTTGTTATTTTAGTTAAAATTTTATATCAACTCAGTATTATAATATAATTGAACTAAAATACTAAATGGGGGATAACATGGTTTTTTAATTTTTGTGTTGTTTTTTCTTTAATACTTTCGTGCGAAAGCCTAAGTTGAATCATTTTATACATATCTTGACGTAAAAATGCAATCTAATATATGCCATTCTATATCTACATGTATATGTTCTATATAAAATATGTTTTTGTGACAATTTAGAGCGTGAGTTGATGATAGAAACAAATTTTCGATGTGATGTTAATTATGTGTGCAGTATGAACATTACGGAAGGAAAAAATAAAATTCAAAACTGACAAAATATTAAATCATTCAAATTATCGTGTAGTCAGACTACTGCGACATTGCAGTATATACAATATCGAGGGTTTAGAAACATACCATATATCAATCACAAAAACCACAATTTTTTTCTAATTAAAACATTCAATAAATGATTATTGATCATTTATTGATCATTTTGGGTTGTTGATTATGCGCATTTTAATGGAGATTATATTATGTTCAGAGTGCTAATATTCAGAAATGCGTGCAATCTACCATCAAAAATCAACAATAATCATTTATTGAACATTCTTTTTATCGAAAAAATTTTTGTGATTTCTGAGCTGAGAAAAAAATATTTGTGAAAGGAATTTAGTTACAGTACCAGAACTTCAACGCAAAGATACGGAAAAATTTGATTAGATTTTTTTATGCCTTAGCACACCGAAGAAAATGGTATTAAAATGTGTATAAGCAATTATCAGTGACGATTTATTAAACATTTTCAATCAAAAAAAAGGTAGTTGGTCGGAAAAACGAATTTATTGGTGTAAATTAATTTTATCATAGATAATTATATCAGAATTATATTGTGATAAGAAAGTAAATACTTTTATACCTTTCTATATATATAAAATGAAAATTATCTCTAAAAAATTCGATGATGACTTATTTGTTTATAACGTTGAGGTTTTTATGGTACCCAAATAGGTTTATCTCATATATAAAATAACACGTTGCAATCTGTCTGCGATAATGATTATATGATAATACTAACATGTATATATATATATATATATATATATATATATATATATATATTACGGAGTTTGGCCCACCGTTCGCTGCGTTCGCCCACTTGTCAATTGTAAGCCTGTACATGTAACTGAATGAAACAAAAATATATTTTTTAAAATTCATTTATGTCTATATAATCACACTCGCAAATATATTTCAACGTTGCTGTTATATATATTTATACATATATATATATATATATATATATATATACATATATATATATATATATATATATATATATATATATATATATATGTATATATATATATATATTTGATTTATATGCATATATATATATATATATATATATATATATATATATATGTAAATCAAAATTATCCACAAAAATCTTTTAAAATAACACATTGCAAAAAATAATATATCTGCAAGAATGTTCAGACATACTAACATATATATATTGTATATATATAAATCTATGACGTTGACTTATTTATTTGAACCGTGAATTCTGTTACCCAAATATGTTTATTGTTCCATTCGGTTACATGCATATATTTTTAATTGATAAATGAGCGAGCGCAGCGAGCAGGGGGCAAAGCCCTCTAGTATCATAAAATATCACAATTTAGTTACGGAATTAGGCACAAATTATTTTTTTTTCGCCCCACAAACCAAAAAAATTCTGATAAAAATCTTTAATAATTGATTATCGGTAATTTTGACGGCTGCTTCTGTACATTTTGGTGGTGATGATATATCCTCAGAACGGTAAAGTACAGAAAATATTTTTCTATACTTATCGCCCTGAAAATGATTAATTTCGATCTAAATGTCTTAATTTTCGATCTTCTGGTTATAAGTTGAGTGAAAATTCATTTGTGAAATAAAATCACAAAATGTTTCTTAAGTTATTAGGCGTACAAATTAATTCAGTACCTTTTTTATAGAAAATAAATATTTACCCATAAATGGAATACATTTCAGTAATCAAAATATCCCTCATTATTTTGTATAACTTTGCTTCATCTGTCGGATAATTGGCGAATCCTTTGTCGAAGAAAATATGGCGGCTCTGAGTCGATGAAGTTATAATACATTTTCAACACCTCTTCCACCGTTAAATTTTTTTGCATGTTTTATGCATTACAACACCTTCCCCAAAGCTAAAAAATCATTTCTTTTCAAAATTTAAATTTTCTGATAAACTTCTGTGGTTCTAAGCGCTCAGTTTACTTATAGTAAAATTTGAATAACTAGATATTACCTTAATATTTTTTAATCAAGAATTTTAATAAACATTACAGTTATGAAATTGTATTAAAATCATACGAAGATGGTGATTTTTTAAAATAAACCAATAATTCTTTATACAAATTGATACATATAAAAGTAATTATTTCGATTAAAGAAAATAAATGCACGGAATTTGAAAATACAAATCAATTATTTGATAACAAATGGATCAAGAAAAATAATTCGTGATAAAACAAACTGATCAGCTTTTATTTATTCGAATTTACAATAATATAAAAACTGTTTGAAGTTTCACTATGGAACTGAGTTCATGAAAATCACCGAACAGAGTGCTGTATCGTCGCACGAAATGAACTTGTTAAACGTGCGACAACATTATTTTTTCTTTCCCATTATCGCCACATGACTATACACATAATTGGATTCGTACTTAACGAGCGTACAGTCTTACAACAGTACAAACTCGCTTTTACATGATTGATGACATTAAAAACATCCTTCTTTCTCTCATTTCAGTAATAGACTTACAACATGCAATTACCTTATGATATATACAAAAGATAAACGCGGTTCCGTTTCCCGCTTCAGATGGCGGCCATTATTCGTTCGCAAGCCCCACTTCGGTGCCAATAGACTCTGTCAATCAATTATGGTGCACGGGCTGCGTGTTGATCTCAAGGGAACCAATGAAGGCGGAGCAAACCCGGCACGTTGACTAAAAAAGGCGGTGCAAATGGGAAAAGAGGGGATGAAGGTTACACCTTCTGGAGTGCTCGTTCTTTTGCGCGACGATAGATGGCACGACAGTTACTATTTAGAAGGCGTTTTGATTGTCGGTTGCCGGTTAGTATACCTTCTTAGATTGTAAATTTTCATTCCGCCTTTAGAGTATTTTGCTAGAGATGTATGCTCTTCATATTAAATTTTCTTTTTGACGATATATCAAAAATAAGTGTGAATGAAACGTTTAAAACTATTTTATACATATATATATATATATATATATATATAACAATAATAATAATAAAAATAATACCTTCACAGAAATTCACACACACACTATTTATCTATCTATCTGTCTATCTCTCTCTCTCTCTCTCTCTCTCTATATATATATATATATATATATATATATATATACAATTCTTCCGTATTAAATTTTCTGTATACTCATTATTTTTACACTATAAAAAATTTAATATTAAAAAATCATTTTAAATATTATTTTCATTTAAGACAAATAAAATAAACGAGAATAAAATAAAATAGAAACATAAGAGTATTGTACAATAAAAAGACAAATATTTAATAAAAAAATGTCTTTATGTGGATTTATTTGAACAACACTGCTGACATAATATGTTCATACTGAAAATTATTATTTTGAAGTATATTTTTCGCTGATATTAAATGTATCCTTCGGATTTGATAATGAGACGATTTTTAATAAACTCGGGTAGTTATTTTGCACCATTCGGGTCAATTATTTTTTCCACTTTTCCATAATTTATATCCGTAAAAGTTAAATCTTTAAAAAAGTTGTATTTATAGATGAAGTTTTTTAATTTAAGTACTTAATAGTGTCAAGAATCTAAAGTGGGGTATGGAGCTATTACGAAACGTTCTAAATTGGTAAATTTTATACAATATCTCCTGTATGATTGCTGTTGTTATCTTGGAATTTGTAACACGAGGCTTTTACATTCAAGAATAGCAATATGACGTAAATAAAAATACAATTACAGTTTAATATAAACTTATTTACTTATATAGTAATGCATTTATTTTGTTTTTTCAACTTTTCCGAATAAACAATTAAAAAAATATTACTTGAATGATTAGAAGACCTGAATATTTTGTAAAATAGTTTATTTTTAGAAACTACAGTAGTTTTGTCACTGCACAGATATTTGAAAACACATAGAAATGAAACTATTTTTACTAGAAACTGTTTTATTATACATATATCCATGCATACATACACACACACATATACATATATACACACACAAACACACATACACACACACACACACATATATATATATATATATATATATATATATATATATATATATATATATATATGCGACGGTCGTTTGTAAAGTATGGTAAGAAAGTAAGTTAAACACTGATTATTGGAAAAACTGATTTTATTTCTCGACATAGTCTCCACTGATATTTGTTCCAGCGAGCCTGAAAAATAGGCATTGAGGGCGGTGATGATATCCTCATTCGACGAGAATCTCTTCCCACTCAGCTAAATTTTCAAGTTTAGGAAGAGAAACAAGTCTCAAGGCGCCAAGACCGTAGAATAGGGTGGATGAGGAATCAATTCGAATCCTAATTCATGTAATTTTAGGATTGCGACAGTCAATTTGTGGGACGGCGGGTTGTCCTGATTAAAGAATACTTTTGTGCTCCAATCTTAACCGTTTTTTTCAGTTCCTCTTTCAAACTGTCCAATAATGTTGCATAATAGGTTCCTATTATTGTTTTCTCTTCGTTAAGTAGTCGATCAGGATGATTACTTGGGAATTACAAAAATAGTGGCCGTGATCTTCTCAGCTGACAAAACGCTCTTCACCTTCTTCGACGCACTTTCACCAGTCGTTGTCTACTGCTATGACTGCTAGTTCGACTCAGGTGTGTAGTGTTGGATCCATGTTTCATCGACGGTGACGAATCGACGCAAAAAATTCTGCACATTTTATTCTATTTTTGTGACAACTGCTACAGTGCTACAATCTGTAGAACGTGAAAAACTCGTCGCTTCTGGCTTAAATTTCACCTATGCTAGTTTGAAAAGTGACACTTAATAGACATGACGTTATAAAATGAATGATGGCGCCATCTCATAGAAATTTACTAAACTTATCAAATAGATAAGATACATTTATATATATATATATATATATATATATATATATGTGTATATATATATATATGTGTGTGTATATATATATATATATATATATATATATATATATATATATGAGGGAAGGTGAAAATATTCACGGAATGAAGGAGAAGTGTAAAACAAAACCAGTCATTATTTATCTTTTTCAATATATTTTATCTTGACTTTAGTGCACTTTTCAGATCTCTGAAAAAATTCCTGAAACCCTCATATTAATATTTTTTTCTTTTAACCCAAAATGAGTCGAAAATTACTATCTGATTCTCTTTGTCGACCCTACTTTTTTTCTCACATAACACTTTTACAAATTCGTAATAAAATAAAATTTGCTAGCGGCTAGATCTGGACTATATCGAACGTGGTTCAGGATTTCGAAAACGCATTTATATATAGCAGTCATTGCTCTTGTGATCAGGTGTGGTGTCTTACAAGAATAATACATCATTTTCAAATTATCCCTTCCTTTTTTCCGTAACTGCTGCAGTTAGTTATTCTTTTATAGTGGTGTAGTATTTTCTAGTTATAGTTTCACCCTTAGCGTTGTAACCGATTAACAATACACCCTCTGTATACCAAAAAAAAACAGTGGTCAACAGCTTTCCGGTCCATGATGACACTTTGAAGTTTTTAGTGGGTGGTTTAGCCCTTTTATGCCACTGCTTGGACTCCTGTATTGATTCAGGCTCATAGTGATGACCACACGTTTCATCTCCAATAACTATTCGGTACAAAATTTTGTCAAGTTTGTCTTTACAGAGGTTCTAAAACTCCCTCAACGTTTCAACACTGTCGGATTTGAAGCTGTGTGAACATCCTTAGTACCAATTTTGAGCTGACCTTTGGTATGCCAAGATGGCCATGTAAAGTGTTCAAAACGGTTACATCTGATAGCCCAGCCATTTCTGCGATTTGATTATTCTTTAAATGGGTATTATCCATGATAAATTTCTCTACTTTTTTAAAATTTCCGCCGAAATCACCTCGATGATTCTTCCTGAAGGTAAAGTGTTTTCTATTCACTCTCCGCCTTACTTGAAATAACCATGTATTTTGTAAATCATGGTTTTCTTAAGACAAGCGCCACCGTAAACTGATTTAATCTCTTCCATATTCATTTGAGGCGTTTTTGCTCGTTTTGTGAGGAACTTAATGACAACGCGAAACACAAAATTCTCCATCTGAGGACTTTTTCCATTTTGACATGGTTTTTTAATAATAACTTGTTTATTACTATTCAGAATTGCTTGCAAATTGACACATATACTTCTGAAGAAACCTATGTTCGAATGCGATAACGTAAGATCTCCGTACTCTCACTATCATGACCATAATACTAATATTTTAACCTTTCATCGTATATAATAGGAGGTTGCATTGAAAGCCGGTGTTCACGTGTAAATGGCTCTAGGTGTATATACTATGAGCAGACACAGACATTAGCATAGTGGCAGGGACATCTGTGTGACAGATGTTTCTTATGCCATTTAATGTATGAACATTTCCCACCAAAATTCAGTAATCAGACCCCATTATTTGTTTATACTAGTTTTCAATAACTGAATTAAAATGGAACGCGATAAGTTTTTTCCCCGATGTGTACTTTTACATTACTTTGATTTAAAAAAAAAGTGCAGCTGAAGCTCATCGATTATTTGCGAAAACTTATGGCCAATCTGCTTCATCGGAAACAGTATGTAGAGATTGGTTTCGACGATTCAAAAGTGGTGATTGTGACGTTCAAGTCAAAAAACGGTCAGGTCAATCGAAAAAATCGAAGATGAACAACTGCAAACTCTATTAGAAGAAAATCCTGCTCAAAAACACAAAGAATTGGAAGATGTTTACCATATGAATTGATTAAATATGGCATTGCTAATCGTTAAAACATTTGGTTTTCTTTGTTTGGAAGGCATAAAAAGAAGATTTTCTTGTACCATATCATAACCGGTGATGAAAAATGGATTTATTTCGACAACCCAAAACACAAAAGATCATGAGTTGATCCTGGCCAACCATCAACGTCGACACCAAAGCAAAACATCCACGGTAACAAAGCAATGCTCTCTATTTGGTGGGATATGGAGGTTGTTGTGTATTATGAGCTGTTGAATCCGAATGAAATAATCACCACCGAGCGTTATTGACAATAACTGGAGCATTTGAATGATTATTTGATGTCAAAACGATTTGATTCAATCAATTGAATCAAATCGCCGAAAAGTGATTATTTTCTATGACACCGCTCGGCCCCATGTTGCTATAGCCGTGAAACAAACATTGATGGAGCTCGAATGGGAAGTTATTCCGCACCCAGCGTATTCTTCGGACCTGACTCCAAGCGATTACCATCTGTTCCGATCGATTCAACACGCTTTGAAAGATACACATTTCCATAACTACGGAGAAGTTAAAAATTGGGTTGCTGAATGGATTGGCTCAAAAGACACCAGTTTTTCGTCGCAAAATTCAACTTCTTCCAGAAAAGTGGAAAAAAGTCATAGCTTCCAAGAGTAAATACTTTTATTAATGTATTCACACATTTTGTTATTAAAGTAAATACTCAAAAAACACCAAAAAAACAACGGTTTTTCAATGCAACATCCTAATATAATAATAATAATAAGAAAACATTGTTCATTATCTGTTCGGTTGCTGCCATATTGGAAAAAAGACTAAATATATTTCAGTGTTAAATTGTTACCAACGCTTTGTTAGGGTGATCTCACATATTACCAACAATTAGAGAAGATTTCAGAGCGAATTTTATCTTAATTCGATGTTTTCATGTTTTGAGAATGTTTCCAAAAACATATCTTTTATTCAATATATATATATATATATATATATATATATATATATATATATACAAATCTGCCATTTACAATTAATTGTAAATTAATATTTAATAAGTTTTCATTATGAATTATAGTTTCATCTTTTTTAATGGCATTTCTATAATATATTTATTAGCAAAAAAATTTGGATAAACATATTGTAGCAGTTATAAATTATTTACTTAAAACAAAAAGCCATATTCGAGTTTTAAATAAATGTTAAATCTTTATCCTACTCATTAGCATAAAAATATTTTCTAATTAAGCTTGCATATGTAATGATGATGCTTTTTTGAAGTTAATTCTTGAAGGAATTTGTGATTATCTGCCTGATGGTTTGATAATATGAGGGAAATTTGTTTTAGGGAAGTTCGCTATCTGATAATCACAGACTATGTATCATTTTTAACTTACTTTTATTTTTTAATATAAGCTTCTTGAAGATCAACACACTGTCCAGTGATGCTCTAATGGCTTTATCTTAATCCGGAAGTACGATTCTTTAGAGTCCTCAAAATAGCGGATTATTGCTATATATAGCTTATATTTAGTTTATCATATGAAGAAAATCGCTTACAACTGAGGAATCTTTTGATGTGTGGAAATAAATAAAAATCAGATGGAACTATATCAGGTGAATACGGTTGATGGGTCAGCAAATCATACTTCAATTCGGTTTGAATTCGAATTTATATTCAATGCTTTTAATATCTTCAGTTAGGATATAAAAGGCCTCTTCATCTGAAATGTCGGTAGTCTTATCAATTTCATTTGGCTTGAATCGCCAATTCTCTAAAACAATATCATGCACTTTATTGATGATTTATGGTGTAGTTACATTTTTGTGGTATTCACTACAGAGGTTATCTTTAAGCTTGTACGATTAATTTTAAATTCTGTAGCACGTTTTTGTATAGTTGTGACTGAAGATGCACTATCATTCAATAAAATTTGCGTTTCATTAAAATTTTCCGTTGGTGTTCAACCTTTCTTAACAAAAAAGAAGTAAGTACGTGATACTCTTTAAGATAGTTATGTTATGCACCTTTCCTCTGGAGAACTATCTGTGGAAAAAAACATTAATTTTATTTTTTCAAATCAATTTATGTTATTCATTTAATCATAACATTATATTTCATTGTATGACAAAGTAGATACAATAGGTTTATGATAAATGACATAGTTGAAATAAACTTGAGACTGTAGAGTAACTAAATGTCCCATGCAAACAATGTGCTAGCGAAGAAACGAGTACTGTATGTTTTGACAGACGGCACTGTTGCAATAACATTTGAGTGTTATCTCTTATATCGCTGTAGCCGCTACTCTAAACTGGCGATCATACATACCTTCTGTTCTTATAACTATGTACTACTTCCGGTATTGTTTTAATTCTATATGTATTATGTCTCTTCAATAACACTGTTTCTTTACATTCGGATTTTTCTTTGCGGATTTAATCATCTGGTTTCGGGAAAGGTGCATAGCATCAAAAACTACTCGATGTTCAACTATATCAACTATATATATTTTAAAATAAATTTTAGGATGACTATTAAAATAGTTATTTGCAACAAACTATTTAACAGATTTAATATTTCATAGTTATTCATATGACAGATATGGTAATACAACACAACAAATATTTTAGACAAAGCACCGGCATCTATATGCCAGGTCGTGTTTTCAAATTGTCATCATAATGATAAATCTGTAAAACACTATTAGTTTCCTGTTTTAACAAATGAGAATTTCTGAATTTACCTATTATAACTAATTTTAGTTTTACAAATAAACTTTTCTCCATCGCACAAACCACCTTTTTTTGATCATAAAATTTAATAATTGATAATCAATAATTTTGATAGCAGTTTTGGGCATTTTAATGCCGATACTATTATTTTCAAAGTGCTAAGGAACAGAAAATCTATCTTTCCTTTACCTTAGTGTTCTGAAGATGACAGCAAAGCAATATAAATCCTCATAATTAACAATCAAAAATGATTAATAATTATTCATTAAGTATTTTTAATTAAAGTTTCTTTTTGCTGTTTGCGAGGAGAGTGAAAAAATCACTTGTAAGAGACCAAGCATTAAATGGATTTTAGTTTAATTTTTTTTTCGGGCTAAAGTTCTTCCTATCAAATACCACATTGGTCCCTAAATAAATAAACCTTCATCTTTCTTTGCGAGAATTATTTAAAAAATGCTTCGTCAAACTGTTGAATGTTACAACAATGTATTGTATTAATTTTCGTATATTAATATATTTGATACTATTTGCCTATGAAATTAATGTATGTAATTTAACTTGATTTTTATAAAAAAAATGCACAGATTGTGTTCTTATATAACAAATATTTTACAGACTGTTCATTTTCTTCGAAACATACAATTTTTATTCTAAAGTCAAATTATTCCTTTTACATTTTAACGATAAATTATATCTGTTGTACATTCTTCAGTTATCAGTTAAGAACTGCTAACTTAAATGGTAACATATCTTTCATTCGAGAAGTTATTTTTATAGAAAATTTGATAAAATTATTTCCTATAACATGATATTAATATTAGAGGACGTCTGTATGATTGAATAAATGAAAAGCTAGCTTCCACATGTGTACATTAAAAAAATATTAAAGTATATTAAAAAAAACTATTCTATTTAAGTAATTCTCAAAAAAGAAAAATTAAAGCCGTTTCCAGTAATGAAGTGTAATATTTCATGGATAATTATACCATCGGTTAAACGAGTTTCTACTGTAATAAAAAATAGTAAAATTTAAAGTAGTCTTAATTATTAGGTTGGTAGAAAAAAGTTCATTAGATTGATAGAAAAATAATTGCGATTTATGATCTTCAAATTCATATACATTTTTTTAATTTAAATGGTTTTAAGTGGTCCAGAACTGTTGGATGACTAAAGCCTAACTTTTGTGCAAGCTCTCAAATTGTTGTACGTGGTTCTGATTCAACTAACGCCTTCAGCTGGTCGTTATAAATCGAAGAAGAACGCCAATGAAATTTTTCATCATCAAGGCTCTCGTCCTTAGCACGAAATGTGGAACAAAATTAGGTTATATACCATATGATTCTATTAAGATTAAAGTATTGGAAAGAAAGTTATTGTTTATACGAATTTTTGTTCGAGTTCAATTTGTGATAACACGTGGTGGGATTGCATCGCCAAAAGAATTTTGTTTAGATACTATTAACTTTAATGGTTTGCAACACATATTATTTAATTGTTAGGGATCAATCACGAAATTCATTAAGTACACCTCATATATTACTGCTCGTTTTAATTAGAGGATAAATATCCACAAGACCACTAAACCAGAAACAATTGCTAAATAATATAAACATAAGTAACTAATATCAACAAACTATTAAGACACTTGGAGGAGGAAAACAACAATGAATAGGTAACAATTAATGATAAAAAAGTGAATTTAGTGAAACGTATTTGGAATTATTTCCTTTGAGTAATTGTATTGATTTGAAAAAAATACATTAAAAATTTATTGATGACAGTTAAAGAACTAAGAAAAGTATTCTAGTCATCTTCATCCTTTTAGATCACTCGAAATTTTATCTTCTATCGCCAGTTTCATTATGTGTGCCATAATTCAGTAGATTTACTTCAAAATGGTACATTTGGTTATCTGACTGAACACTGCAAATGTGATAATGGTAGAAAACAGAAACTATCGAAAGGATCAAGACTACAAAGGAACAGCATCAATGGGATAATAGATACAGAAACAAAATATCAACGTTAACCCAATAGCTAAAAGAAAACACCGAAGTTAGTTAATAAGAAGAGGATACGGCTGACAAGATAATTCTTTCACAACCACAATGCGAAAAATCATATAATATGTAAAAAAATTAGGGCTTGAATTAAAGCATTTTATTTTATTAACCATATTTGTCAGATATTGTTCCTATATTATATTAACACATACTCAGGTTTTTAGATCAGTTTTAAAGGATAAATGGTTTCATAATGTAATTGAACTAATAATTATATTACTGCTGTTGTTGAATTGGAATCGATATTTTTTACAAAAAAAAATTGAAAACATGCTTGAAAATTATATTAATATTCTTAACAATAAAAGATGTATATTCGAATAATATGTCAATTATTTAAGAAAAAAATATATAACTAATAAAGTATCGAATTGTTTCTGGTATCCTCAATATTTCATTTAATTATCAAAGTACAAAAATTACAAGAACATAAAAAGTTCAATTTTACATATAGAGTACAATAATTTACAAAAAAAAAACAAAATGAAAATTAAAACGACTTAAAAATGATTGTATAAGTTATGCTTACATGATTTGTTACGAATGCAAGAATCTGGTTTTTCAATTCATCATCATCATATATAAATATATATATATATATATATATATATATATATATATATATATATATATATATATATACATATAAGAATCACGTTTATAGACTTTTAAATCGTCTGAAAGTGCAAACCCGGTCCTGATCAATGCTCACAACACCGTGTGTAGAGATCCACAAATATTTTCGGCTCGTGAGCGCGTCGCAATATCTAATTTGTAGCTATATTTAATAGACTGGAATCAGTTGCTCGCTCGTCGTCTCTTCACAAAAGACTCTGCTGCTCTCTAAGGTTTCGCTAGACGACGACGTTTATCTTCATATCCATCCATCCATCCATATTTCGCCGCGAGCTCAATCTTTCAAATCGAATCAATCTCCCTCGATACCGCGACGACGGAGCGAACAAGAAACTGGCTGGCTGGGATTGCGCTGCAAATCCACTCTGCTTTCTTTAAGTGTCTATGTGTGTATGTGTGTATAAATTCGAGTCGACAAATGATTTCACATATGCAGAGATACAAACATATTAATGTATATATATATATATACATATTAACAGTTATAATTATTATTTTTGAGTTGTAGAAACAATTAATTTATCTAAGATTAAAAAAATGTGATATTCAAAGACACGACAAATTTCCAGCCCCCTCGTTATCACAAAATGTACTAATTTAAAGGTAGCGCTGAATTTTATAACTTCTTTAATACATTAAAGTATACTTGCTTTATCGTCATCTATTTTCCATATATAAATAAAATTTTCGCAGAACTTCTAAAAAGGACAGTCAATGTTTCAGAAATATTAAATTTTGTACCACCATCTTTGTTTAATATGTTAATTGTATATTCTAAAGGCGATAGATGTATAAGAAAAACATTTGAATTTCTTTTAATCTTTCAATGGGAATTTTAAATTTATGAAAAATTATCACATTATGTATATTATCTCAATAATCAAAATTGTGGCTTTCCTTAAATTTTATAGAAATATTTCATTGAAAATCTATTTTTGGTACGTATTGAACAAAAAATAAGTATTTTTGTTTTATTAAAAATAATTTTTACACAAAATTCCGAAATTTTTTGCATAAATAATATAAAATTACAAACTTTGTATTTTTAGTAATATATATATATATATGTATATATATATATATATATATATATATATATATATATACATATATTAATTGAAAAGAAACATATAATTAAAACAAGGAATAGTGTGTAAACATAATATAAAGGGGAAGAAAATTTATGTCATATATATTACTTTTATAAAAATTACGATTATAAGTATTATATCTCTAATTCAATTATTGTGATACGTTGTGATACGTTGTTTGATTAACGTATCGTAACTATTAGAATTTTTTTATAGCAAACAGTTTGATATTCTGTAATATAGAAAAATGATTCCTCAAGTGGGGTGCGTGATGCCATTTGCAGTGAATTGGATTTTATTTTATATAGGATGTTAAATAAATTGTACAAATTCATTCTGAAATAAGGATTTGTGCATGTGCCTGAAAGTATTTTGTAAACACACACACACACACACATATATATATATATATATATATATATATATATATATATATATATATATATGTATATATTAACTTGATAATTACTAATCTGTAAGAATCAACTTACAAGAAAATTAACTTGTTCAATTAAACAAATTTTGTTGTTCTTTGTGAAGAGTTAAACAATAGATTTTATTAGGTTGGTAGGAAATTAATTGCAGTTTTTGTTTTCTGATTTCCAACCTAATTTTTTGCAAATAAAGTGTCATTTCATTGTGCTCGAATTAATTTCATTTTAAAGTTCATTTTTCGGTCTGAATTGAGTAGGATCGTCTTTGGTTTTATTATTAATTTTGTTTTAAATTGCGCTATTGAATTAAAGATGGAAAGAAGTAAATAGACAAATTTTTTGTATGAGTTCAAAACGGGTGATGAAGCAACAGAAACTGCTCCTAAAGTAAACGATGCTTTTGGTGTAGGTACTGTTAAGGAACGTACGGTGCAATGGTGGTTCTAAAAAATTAGTGTTGGGGATGAGAGCCTTGAAGATGAAGAAGGTAGCAGAACCACGCGCAGCAATTCGAGAGCTTGCACAAAAATTAGGCGTTAGTTATCGAAAAGTTCTGGATCACTTAAAACAGGAAAATCAAATAAGCTTGACAAATGGGTGCATACACCGCAATTATTTTTCTATTAACCTAATAATTTTTCTATAAGTTATTTTTTATAATTTGCTTTCATCGGTTAAGTTGCTCAAGTTCTTAAAATTTAAGAGTTTATCAATGAGAAGTTTATTATTATGAAAAACAAACTGCTAATTTTAAAGATTATTTTGATTAATAACAAAATAAATCCATTATTTAAGAAAATGGTCTGTCAAATTACAATTATATTTTTTTAAGAGAAACGATTTTTTTTCATTTTCAAACGGATAATGGTACATTTGGAGGTACTCATACAAAATCTAGTTTAAACACATACGATGATAAACACATAAATGATGCTTCTGTTTTCAATTTAAACACATACACTCGTATATCTAAACGTAGAAATTGAAATATATTATTTATTATCCATCTATAATTTGAAAACAATGGAAGTATGTTCAAAGATGTATTGGAAGTGCAAATATAAAATTAAAAATTATACATACAAACATACACCATTTGTAAAAATAAAAATTCTTTGGTAGTCTCATATATGATAGCCATTGTTTTAAATTTGATATTAGAAATGATTTTCTTCTTTTTCAACGTTCATTTCAACTAAATTTAGTAATAATATTACTTATCATGACAGTACACACGAATTTGAGAATTCCCTGATTTCAATTTAACGAAACGTGTTTTTTTTTTAATTCAGGTGACATTCAGTAGTTATTAATAAATAACAAATGCATTATTTCCTGCAATAAATTAATAATAAATATTAAAATTGAGTAGAAAAAACTTAATACATGTCACATTTATAACAAATATAAATAATTGTTCTTATTAATTATGCTAATCAACATATTTTCTAAAATATTAAACATAATGACACCAAAATAATATTTAGTGTGGATTTATAAATTTATAACTTGCTATACTAGAGAAAAAAACTAGTTATAAGATAGTACATACAGTTATGTCTTACAATCTGTACATTTTTTTCAAATATGAAAATTTGCAATAGGATTGTTATTAATTATTTTTGACGTTGTCATATTTTCACGTGTTAGAAACTCTTGAACTAAGATAGAAGTTGAATTTAAAAAAATTATAATATATTTCTCTAAAACAGTACAGAGAATCTTAATGATTTTTTTTCTATTCATAACCTACACAAAAAATATTAAAAGACTATTATTTTTTTAAAAAAATATATTTATTATTATAATAGATAATGTGATACACTTATATACGAACATGCGTAAAAATACAATAAATTAAAATTATAATTTATTCTAAATCGATTTCAAATGGTACATTTAGCTTGAGAATAAGAAAACAGAGAATTGTGCAAAGTTTATTCGCCTTCTTAGTATTTTTGCAAATATTATGTTCATACTTAAAAAAATCTTTATATAAAATAAAATACATTTTAATGAATTCTGTATTTCAAAGACTACGAGTATTTCAGAATTATTTAGGAAACTAACAATACTTTAATAATTGTCATTATTTCTTAAAGTACTAAGTTGGTAGCAAAATAATTGCGGTTTATGACCTTCAAATTCATATATATTTTTCTCAGCTAATAATTAACTTTAATTATCGAAATAAGCACTATTAAGAACCGACACCTTTTTGCCAATTAATTACTAGTTTATTTATTCCGGTGTTGTATAATTTTGGACTTCTGGAGTTGATAAAACTCGAAATTCACTATCGGCAGCAGTTTGGCTGTTGAACATCTTACCTTGTAAGAAGTTATCGAAATGCTTAAACAAGTGATGATCTGTTGGCGAGATGTCTGGAGAATATGGTGGATGAAGCAATGTTTCATAGCCCAATTCATGCAACTTTTACAGAGTCAATTGTGCGATGTCTAGTTGTGCATTGTCGTACAGTAGGATTAGACCTTTTTGATTGACCAGTGCGGGGACTAAAAATCACAGTTCTTGGTGAATTTTGTCGATTTCTTGACAATAACTTTCAGCTGTAATGGTTTCGGCTATAAATCTGTAACGTCTTACGTTTGTGTAAGTTCTCGAATTTTTGTGCGTAGTTCTGATTTAACTAGCGCCTTCAATTGGTCGTTACAAACTAAAGGACACTACGACCATCTTCATTTTTAAGGCTCTCGTCCCCAGTACGAAAATTTTGGAACTACCATTGCACCGTACGTTCCTTAACAGTACCTACACCAAAAGCATCGATTAGTTTTCGAGCAGTTTCTACTGCTTTACCACCCGTTTTGAACTCATCAAAAAATACTCTTATTGGCTTCTTTTCTATCTTTGATTTGAAACCCCAATTTGAAGAAAAATTATAATAAAACTAAAGTTGATGTTACCAAAATACCGACTGAAAAATGCAATTTAAAATGATATTAACATGAACACGATGAAATTACACTTTGATTGAAAAAAAATTAAGGTTATAATTCAGAAAAACACTGCAATTATTTT
Organism: Acanthacorydalis orientalis; assembly: GCA_034766995.1. NCBI lineage: Eukaryota > Metazoa > Arthropoda > Insecta > Megaloptera > Corydalidae > Acanthacorydalis > Acanthacorydalis orientalis. The sequence continues at coordinate 21,025,752 of CM068315.1, read as the reverse complement.
TCTATCAATCTAATAATTTTATTTTAATTTAACCACTTGTGCTTGTATCTTTTAAAAAATAATGCATACAATATGGCTATTTAAATTGAAAAGAAGTATCAATTGGTTTCGTTCGTTACCATTTCCCAAAAACTTCGTAGAATACATCTAAAACTGAAGCATTATTTTCTAGGCTACGCAGAACTATCGAGTTTATTTCAGTTGCCTATTCATTATTCCATACTTCTGGTTAATTATAAAAATCTTGCTACTGCCAGTGATCTGCATTTTGTTCTGATAAAGAAATATCAATTGAAATATTGCCAGTTTATTTACTGACTAGTCGTTTTACAGGTTTTTGAGTTCTCCTCAAATATTTCTTTCTTTTTTCACTTTCAGTACTTTTATCACTTAAGAACTTATTTTCTTTTTCATTGTCTTCGTTATCAACTTCAATTTTTTTCCTCTACATTTTTTAAGTCAATGTTTCGCAAAAACAAAAACTAATTTACCACTGATAGAATTTCAAAAACGGTACAAAATATGTATCTAATAGCTGAACCCACAAAACATATATACTAACTTGTATAAATATTGCATGAGTCTAACTCGTGATTGATTCATAAAGTGTTCTCTGTAGTTCACGAGTAAGACTTGTGATTCATGCACAAGGTGTTAATAACAGTAACTAAATTTACAGTAATTTTATGTTTTGGTGAAATATGACCACTTCATATGTGAAAATCTAATAGTTTAAGAATAATCTATCTAGTTCATTTTATTCTATTATGTACATTTTGTATCTTTTTGATAACTGCGTACAAAATCGATTGTCGTCATTGCACAAATGAAACCAGAGCTTTAAACGTGATCTCAGATTTAACTTTGACGTAGTGCTTGTACATGTGTACATGTGTGTTTGTGTTGTACATGTAAAGAACACGGCGGAGACGCGATTGATTTTGTTTCGCGTTCTTTGGATTTGAATGTTGACGTGCGTTCGAGAACATCAAAGGTGAAAAGATATGGCAGAGGGGCCGCGGACGGCTCGGAGATGATGCGTGCACCGCTCGTGAGCCGTGAAACGTGCGGTGATTGATGTGTGTGCATGCGTGCGATAGACGGTTTTCTTTTTAACCAGTGTATTGACACTCTTAACGCGGAAAATATAATCAATACACACTCCGTTAACATATCAGGAAAGTCTATGTATGGAATATTACCTGAAACGTAATATGCTTTCTTTATACAAATTCCCTAAAGGTCGACAATGTCGCACACGTGACGACAAATCGTTGATATATCTGATAACATGTTTCGTAATGTATAAAGCTCAGAATGAAAGTTTTAATATGCGAATGAAATAGATTCTATCGTAAAGAGGATGTTAAGATTATTATTATTGAATGAATAATAGTTAGTAATAAGATAAATATAAAAAATAATTTTAATTTTTACATTGTTTCCAAGTTTTAGTTTTTATGAGGTAATAATAGTTGTATAAAATAGAGAAATAAAGACTATTAAAAATAAGGAACTAGATGAAACACTCATTATTTTGAATAAAAATAGAATGAAAATTATGAGTAGTATAATATTACGTTAAATCTTACTTTTATTTTCACATTTTGCATATTTAAATATGATTTTAATAAATTTAATCTCCGTTAATAAATTCGATTTGTGTAAAATTTCCTTTTTTTTGAAAAAATGTTATAATGAATGTATATTATTCTATGTAAAATATAAAGTATTTTTTTAAATTGTGCTGAGTTATTTTATGTGTTGAATGTTATTTTAGGGTGTTAAATTAAATATTAATATTAACGAATTATATTTAATAATAAACCAGGGAGCTCTGCCTTCTACTCGCTACGTTCGCTGACCCCCGGAGGACTCCGCCACTGCTAACAGCCCCGACTCCCTTCTCTCGTATCGCACATATTCGTTTAATATCGTAATATATATATATATATACAGACAATTAAGTCAGACAATTAAGTAATGCAACAAAATTCAAAAATCGAGTATATTTAAAAATTAAGGTACATCGCTGCGATCCCCTTCAAATTAGTTCCCTCCCGCATCTATACACTTATTCCAGCGAGTTTTACAGTTTTCGTAACAATTCTGGAACACTTCTTGTGGGACCTCTCCGAGTACCCTCATCACAGATTCTTGGATATCTTCAACGGAGTCAAAATGTCGACCTTTGACGAATTTTTTCATAGGGGGGAATAGGAAAAAGTAGCAGGGTGACATGTCCGGTGAATAGGGCTGTTGTGGTAACGTTGCGATGCCTTTAGACGCCAAAAACTGAGAGACACTGAACGCACTGTGACAGGGAGCATTGTCGTGATGCAGAACCCAAGTCTTCGCGATCTCTGGACGCACTCTGAGCACCCTTTTTCGTAATTTTTCGAGCACATTGCGGTAGAATACTTGATTTACGGTTTGTCCAGGTGGTACGAACTCTTTGTGAACCACCCCTTTGCTGTCGAAGAAGCAAATCAACATGGTTTTCACTTTGGACTTGCTCATTCTCGCCTTCTTTGGCATTGGTGCTCCAGGGGACAGCCACTGTTGGCTTTGTCGTTTAGTTTCGGGGTCATATTGAAAGAACCAACTTTCATCACCAGTAATAACTCGATCGAGAAGAGTAGGATCACTTTCAACCTGCTCTAGACAATCTTGAGCGATGTTCATTCGGTGGGCTTTTTGCTCATTTCGTGATATGCACTACTCGCGCGTTGTTACAAAACACTAAACAGCTGGCGAAGAAATGATCGTACGAGGGTGGTCAAGGTCTCAATCGAGAGAGTAGGGATCTGCTATTACGGTGGCGGAGTTACAGGTTCGCAGTGTTACCACAGGCCGAGAAAAAAAATCGGTCGCATTACTTAATTGTCTGACCTCGTATATATATATATATATATATATATATACAGACAATTAACTCGTATATATATATATATATACATATATATATATATATATATGTTAGTATGTCTATATAATCATTTTCTAAGAAATATTTCAACGTAGTTGTTTTATATATAAAATACATACATGTTAGTATGTCTATATCATCATTCTAGCAATTATATTGCAATGTGGTTGTTTTATAATGTCGCACATTCCATTGTAGTTGTTATGATACCCATATCATATTTTTTCTTGTAACTTCGAATGTCATCGATAATAATAATTTAATATAAAATTTCGACGTTTTTTTAATTCTTTTGTCAATTTTTTGAAACTGGACGGAGTATTTTTTTATATATAGATATAATATATGTAATTATATTAATGAATAAAAATATATTTAATAAAAAGAATCATTGTATGGTTCTAAACTGAGTCTAAACTTTCGATTGAAAATAAATTATGGGTAAATTAATTTTATAAAATCAATTTTTTCTGTACTTTTACGGTTTGTGTATGTCATAATCATTGAAATGTATATAAGTAACAATCAAAAATGATCGATAATCAATTATTTTATATTTTTGATCACAGATTTTTTTCCTAATTTGTAAAGTAAACGAAGAATTAATTTATAAAAAATAATTTTCATTAAATAAAATACATTTTTTTTGTTTTTTACGAATATATTTATTTCAATTCCAAATAATATCAAATCATAAAATTAAGCAAACATTTTAATAGTTTTTTATTATCTTTTCCTTAATCTCTTGAGTGGAAATGGCGAATATTGCCTGCATTAGATCTCTGTGCCAAACTCGGCTTTGACGAGCTGCGGCCGCTCTATATTTTGCAACTTATTTCTTACTGTATATAACAGTATTTAACAATATAATGTTAAAAACGCATTATTTTGCATCGAAACATTACTAATGGATGCTTTTCTCTGTCCGTGTTCAAATTATCTTCTTTTGTTTAAACCTATTAGTCTTTTTATTAGAAATATTTCCCGGAACGCGTCCACCCAACTGGGAAAAAACAAAATCGTTCAAAAAGGTATCATATGTGCGCCAAACACAATGTATGACGTGAAACAACCTGGCAAAGTAAGCAATTCAAGGCAGCTTTATATTTATCAGAATGTTTTGAAAAATATCACATACTTCAAGATTGTTACTAAAATGCAATTATTCTTAAATGATATGATACCATTATATGAAAATAAATATATTTCTTTAATAATATCAAAATTATTCTTTTATATCAAGAATGATGCTTCTGGTTTCAATTTAATTGCCATTTGACGAGTGTATTTTTTATTGTTTTTTTCGTTATATCATTATTTTGTAAATCCACACTATCAAAAATAAAACAGATCCTCACATTATAAATAAATTTAATGAAAACTAAAATATTTTAGTTTTTTTGTAAGAGCTGCGTTTACAGCACTGCACTAAAATTAAATATTTCCGATAGGCACGCCTGCTCCAAATTAAATCATAAGGCAAGGGATTAATTATAGAAAGTTTTTTTACAAAAATTAGTAGTATGTCGATAAAATGCAAAATATGATAAATAAAAAAGATTGAAAGAAACTTATATTTAAAGTTGTGATAGGTGCTTTTCAGAATTTTTGATTACGATATAACCTCTGGGTTTCGAGACATTTCATAAAAAGAGATATGCTAAATAATTTCGTAGAAAAACATATACTTGTCAACACAAGCATATAATATCGTATAAAAATATCATAAATATAATTCTGTTATTGATATATTTGAAAAACTGTAATGAGCTTATCAAAAATAAAATATTACACTTTCCGGAAAACTTGAAGATGATTTTAAATAGAAATATATTTTAAGTTGTTCTACGCTGAATTGTGTTTTTCCCTTTGCAGAAAAAAATACTATAGATTGTTAATAAAGTAATTCGGACTAGTGAGCATACTTTCTGTTCTTTATTAGTCATTTATTGAATAAATGTATTGCTTATTACAAGTTATTTTTGTAATTAATTAAAGGGATAATGCTGCAATCGGTAGTCTACCTTGTTGCGCTCTTAAGCTAAGTTATTTTTATGATGATTTGTTTGAAATAGTGAGATGTCTTGATCTTCTTGTTAACTGGAGCTTGTTGCTTTTCATACTTTTTCGACATATGTAATAGTTTCACCGTTAGAGCCGTGAAGTTCGATATGAACGCATAAATAATGAGTTATAAACCTAAGGCCTCACATTCTTATATTAGATTCGTAGGAAAATAATTGTTTTTTTTTTTTAAAAATTCTAACCTTAATTTTTTTCAACAAAAGTGTAATTTTATCATGTTCATATTAATAAAATTTTAAAGTGATTTTTCGGTCTATACTTTGGTAGCATCGACTTTGGTTTTATTATTAATTTTGCTTCAATTTGATCTATTGAATTAAAGATGGAAAACAAGTAAATAATAATAACTTTCTGTATGAATTTAAAATGGCTGGTAAAGTGGCAGAAACTGCTCATAAACTAAACAATGCTTTTAGTGTGAGTGTTGTTAAGGAATGTACGGTACAATGATGGCTCCAAAAATTTCGTGCTGGGGACGAGAGACTTGAATATTAAGAAGATCGCGGGCGTCCTTCAGTTTATAACGATCAAATGAAGGCGTTTGAATCAGAACCACGCACAACACTTCGAGAGCTTGCACAAAAATTAGGTGTTATTCATCTAACAGTTCTGTATCATTTAAAACCACTTAAATTAAAAAATGTTTATGAATTTGAAGGTTATAAATCGCAATTATTTTTCTGCCGACTTAATATATTCAGCGTTATACTTGACGCAATGAAATCTTCCAATGATAAAAGTTATAATAATAATATGTTAAATTTAACGCTGAATAAATAAGTTTAAATTTATCACTCAAGACATCGAGTCTTTAATTACATTCAACAAATTGATCTCTTCGTTAAGCTAGAAAACATTTATTTTGTTACATTTTTCACATTTTTTTTCAAAGTATTTTTTTAATAAATTGTTTATGTAGACTGGAATATTTATCTAAAACTCTGAGGAGTACTTATTTTGTCAACGTAAACTAGTGTCCTTTGTATAACCCTCCTCCTTATTAAAAAAAGTTTGGAGTTATCATATCGAAAAATACACAGTCTGATTCGAATCTCCACATATGAAATGATTTGAAATAATCGTTCAATATTTCAGTTTCAGTTATATGAACCCATTTTGTTGTAAGCATGTGATCTGCAGGCTCAATTTATTTTACTTATGCACCAAAAACTATTAATTTGTAGTAGTTTTCATGTACGATTAGTGTATTTGCTCCTAATTTTCATACAGAAATATTTAATATGATGTAGCCCTAATTCGAAAACAATTTGTAAGCGCAATAAAGAATTTTAGATATATTTACTGATTTTTCAGTTCGCTAGAACCAATGATTTTGTTTATTGATGCGGGTACTTAATTTAAAATGAGTTTCATTCGTTATAATTTATTAGCTGGCGTGTATTATTATTGCTGCAGTAATTTTGATGATTTTAATTTAATTCTTCAATTAGTTTTTAATAATTCTTAAAAAAGATTGATGAAATAAATTGCGTGACACTATTAAACTTTTTTAAACGAGGTAACTTTCTTATAAAAATATGCATAAGCATAGAAATTTATATATTCGGCAATTTAATTCCCGGTTCGACTCTACAATATTGGAGTCACAGGAAATTAAACCAAAAATAAAACAGTAAATAATAGTTTATAATTTTGTTAATAGAGGGTAGATGAGAGAAAATTGAACAGCTGTTAGTTTATAGGCAGGCAGATAGCGTGCTTATCGTGTTTCTGTCAGTCATTATGAAGCAAGGAGTGAATATTAAATTTTGCTGTAAATTAGAGAAAACTGCCATAAACTTATCAAATGTTAAAAGCTTTGTAAGATGATAATACCTTAAGTTCTATTAGTGTGTCTGAATGATTTAAACGTTTAAAAGATAGATGTGATGATGTTCAAGATGAAACTAAAACCGGATGCCAATCAATTTCTCGAAATACAGATTCGATTGCAAAATTTCATGAAATTGTGGGAAAAGATCGCCAAATGATCTTGTGAATTATAGCAGATGGGTTGAACGTTAATAAGCAGACGATTCGAAAAATTGTACACAAAGATTTAAGAAAGAGGAAGATATGTGCAAATTTCAGTCTGCATAATCTTAGGGATGAGCAAAAACAAAAAAAAGTTGAATCGTGTGCAGACTTCATTCAGACTTGTCGGGACAATGCAACTTTTCTTAACTGCATTGTTACTGGTGATCAATCATCTGAGTTTCAGCACGGTCCTGAGACAAAACTGCAGAGCAGGCAGTGGATGGGAAAATCATCACTAAGATCCAAAAAGTTTCGTTTGCAAAATCCAAAAGCAAAGTAATGCTGGTTACCTTTTTTGATAAATAGAGTGTAATCTGTAAAGAATCTGTGCCTAAACGACAAACAGTTAATAATGCATTCTATGTTGAGGCAATGAAGATATTATTGCAATGCATTTATCGACTGCAACCGCAATTTCAGGAAAAGTGTAGTTGATTCTTGTTGTATGACAATTCACTTGCCTATTTTGCACTGATTGTGAAGTTATTTCTCATGTAACACAGCGTTGGTGAGATCAACCATTCACTATATTTACCTGACTTGAGAACAGTACATTTTTTTCTCTTTCCTAAAACGAAAACTGTTCTCAAAGAGAAACTGTTTCAGGTGGGAGAAGACATTGAGAAAAATGTAATCTCCGAATTGAAAACAGTTTCTTCGGACGTCTTTATCGACTTTTTTCAAAAACTTTTAAAACATTTTAATAAGTGTATTAAAGTAAATGGAGATTACTTTGAATAAATATCAAGCATTTTTCGTGTTATTTAAATTGTATTTCTTTTCATCGTGCCAATCTGGGAATTAAATTATCAGACTTATATATATATATATATACATGTTGCGAGTAGTACTTGAGGCTATTTGATAATTTAATAAAAAATACTCCAATCGAGCAAAAATCAAATATATTTGAATAAAAATTTGTGCACATGTTGTCGATAAGCTTTTTTATTAGATTATTCTATGAATCCGCCTTTGGCCTTGATGACTGCTTCATTGCGGGTCCCGAATCGTTGACTTCCCTGCACTAAATGGGCCTTATTCATTCCGGACATCATCTGGACAATGGCGGCTTTAGGAGAATCTATGGTATTGAGACGATGTTGATTAGTCTCCCTTTTAACACCGCTCCAAACGTAGTAGTTCACGGGATTTAAATCTGGCAAGTTTGAAGGCCACATATTTGGTGATACATAATCGTACAGATTGTCTGACATCCTTTTTTGAGTTACCTGGGATTTGTTAGAAGGTGCTGAGTTTTGTTGAAACACGTACGGCATTCCGTTACGTACTCCATATATCTAGAGCTTAACAAATGTTTCCAGAACCTTAATTTATCCAGCAGTAATAATTCTAAGACCCTGTGGAGAGATGTGAGGTGGCATGACATGAACTTTATTACTCACTACTTCTAAAACCATCACCGTTGCTGGAAACTTAGTGTGCATCACTTTAGGGACATGAGAAGGATCTGCACATAACCATCTGTCATTTCTCCTGTTATACTTTTTGTCCTGGTCGAATTTTTTATCAGCAGAGAAGAATCAGAGCATGCCATGTTTATGAGGGTTTTAATCTTGTTGAGTAACCACTTGACACAAATTAAGCGGTTTTCCTGCATCTTAGAAGACATGAATGGGCCTCTCCTCAATACACACAACTTTTATCGGATGTCATCGTGCATCAAAGTTATCATAGTCTGCTCAGACACCTGAAGTTCTTTGGCGATGGCCCTCATTGATTTTATAGAATCATAATTGATAATGTTTTGAACCCGTTGGATAAATTGCTGTATCCTTATGGTATTTGAATGTTTAGAATGTTTTTTTTTTGCTTTGATACAATTGAAACATCCTCGCCATAGATTTCCAATTCCATTCGAACTTTGTGTACAAAAGACCTTGCAACATTTAAAAAAGTTGGCAATTTCTAAACCGTTGTGTGCCGTACATATGACAACAGTGACTTGATGTCTTTTCATTTGTTATGCTAGCCTTTTATCTGTCATGGTGGATTATTTGGTTTGACGAGAGTCATAACCTAAAAAATACGTGCTCTCAAATACCACTCGCACCCTATGTATATATATATATATATATATATATGTATATATATATATGTATATATATATATGTATATATATATATGTATATATATATATGTATATATATATATATATATATATATATACACCGTATATCTAGGCATACAAGACGTACATTGAACACTAAAAAAATGGTTGTAATTTTCGGGTGCGTCTTATAGAGCAAGGATAAAAATTATGTGTTCAACAATTACGATGTGGGGGAGCATCTCTCTTGAGTACCCAGTAAATAGATAAGTTAACATTTTATTTACATTATTACATACATTTATTTAAACAAATAAATTTTATTTTAATTATTATTAAATACCACCAATTCAGCCACCAGAAATATAATAACTTGAGAATTAAAATTTCCAGACTGGCCTTAATTAGGTCATTTGGAATAGTCGGTAATAAAAAGTAATAAATAGACCTTTTGTTCGATAGGGGGTCGATATGTAATAAATACAAAATACCTTTGAAATTTCCATTTCAAAATCTACCTACTAACATTATTATATTATTATCATGCATCTTATATCACCAGTATATGAAAAAAATGGAAAATAATCCTTTTAAATTCAATTGCATCTTATACGTGGGGGCATCCTATACGGTATATATATATATATATATATATATATATATATATATATATATATATATATATATATATATATATGAATGGAAGATGGGGGTGTATATGTATGCATATGTGATGTGATGTGAAATTAAAACATGAATGTATACGAATAGAGGGTCGTCGTTACAATTATATGTAGTGATGATTGAGTACTGTTGTGTTTTAATCAACTCGTAGCTCGACACGTTTCGCTGCAATTCATCATCGACGATGACGAACCATTACTCTCCTCTTCGGCCACAATTGCACTCAAATATACACTAGTACATATACATTTATTCGGAGAAAATACGACGTGTCACTTTTGGATGTTTGTTATACACCATCAATCAGATAAATAGATATGCTTGTCTCTCTCTAAATATAAATAAACAAAGATGTATTATTTGCGTGCCGTGATTAAGAATTATGTCTGGCTGTGCAAAAAGTTATTTTATATACCCGTTTAAAAAAAAATTTCTTTGTCACACTTAGAGATAATTCGTTTGATTATATTTTTAGTATTTTTATCTGTTTCAATATTATTTTGATACAGTAATTAAATTCATTTCCACAGACCCATTTTTCACTTACGTCACAAACCATAATTTTTTCTTTTCTAATTTCCGATTTCAAAAATATTTAGATTATTAATCATTTTTATTATTGTTTATGAGCATTTCGATAACAACATAATTATCATCAGAGCGGTAAAAAATATAGAAATTCACTTTTTTGTATTTTATATTTTTTTGTATCTTAGAGCTGATGGCAACGTTATCGCAATACGCACAAACAATAATAACGATTTCTACAATAGTCAACTATAAAATATGTTTGATCGGAACAAAATATTGTGATATGTGGGATGAATCAAAATTCACATGAGAAAGTTCTATTTTATTATATATTCTACTTATTTTACGTAAGTTGATTAGATTATTGACAGAATTAACATTTTCTTGTACAATGTACAAACTATAGAGAATTGATATATCGTATGTTGTAGTTATTAATACATGTAATATGTAACAATCAATCAGCAGGTTTCTTTTTTATAAATATCGGTGATATTGTAGTCCCAGTTTTCAGGTGCAGAATTTTGACATTTTGACATTTATGTTATTAATTGAAGCATAAGTTATATTTTTTAAACCAAAAATATTTTTCAAATAGTTATAATAATTCATTAATATATTAATTAAAATCAACTGTTGATTTCCTATCGCATTTTTCTGGTAGGAAGTTCATTTTCAAAGTTAGTCTGTAATCATCTGTTATAGTAGGATTCCATTAGTTTTAATATCGTTTTTTCTGCAAAAGTGATATCTTACTGAAAGGATTTTCGTGTTTAACACTAATCACGCCTTGATTTTTCGATAAAAGTCCAAATATGAATTAGAAAATGAATTCTAATTAACATACTACACCACATATTCTTGTGTCAATGAAGTTAAACCATTTGTACATAACAATTTGAAAGTTAGTAACTATGTCTGGATAATTTTCAACTCAATAATTTATCAAAAACTTCTTAGCAGCTTTTTTAAATGATTCCTGTCATATTTTTACATTTCATCATTAGGATTTCACTTCATGTATAATCTAGTATTACTCTTATTTGAATGGGTTCTCTCTCTCTCTCTCTATATATATATATATACACAGATAACTCCCGTATAATACGGTTGTTAGGTTCCTAAAAGGTACTACAAAATCAGAGCTAGGTTCCAAAAATTAACAAAACTAGACTGTTTTCTTTTTATGACTAAGGGAAATAGGTTTATTAAAACAATCAATAATTAATCAAAAGTATTACATATTAATATCATGTAATGTTTTTTTCTTCATCACTGCTAAATACCGTTAGACAAGTGAGTATTTTTTTATATCAAAATATTCTCATCTTCAAAGCTTTCTTCTGCAGCATCCTAATTTTTATACTATACTTTTTAGAAAAATTTGTTATTTTCTGTTGTTTGTTTTTATCTAAGAGATCTTTATAAATTTCGTTGTATAAAGCTAAGCATTTGTGAAGTCCTCTCTTAAATTTTGTCCTTATTTCAGTGGAATGATCTGCATTGAGAAAATAGAACTTCAATTGTTCGGCTAAATTTATGCATTCATATATGCTGTTTAGGGTAACATTTTTAACTTCAACGTTTTCATTTGTGCTATCGAATGAAATGTTGTTTACCCTTAAAAATTCTCATCAAATCGCTTGTTATACGAAGATTTCCTCAATTTTCAAACCATGTTAGAGCGAAAACGTATTGCGTGAATACCGTGTTGTACGAGGATTTCTCCCAATTCTTGAATCGAATTAGAGTAAAACCGTGTTGTAAGAATGCTGTGTTGCACGGGATTTCCTTATTTACACATTCGCTTCTTAATTTTGGTTTCACAGATTTACTGAAACTAAATTTTTAAGTGACAAAACTTGCTTCACCTCTATGTGATGTATTGACAATATTTTTTACCATGTAAAATTTAATCTGCAATACCATTTAATATTTCTGAAGCTTCTTTATAACTAGTTTATTATATTTTTCTATCTTGGAATTGGTGTTTTTATTTTTGGTACAATGATTAATAGAACAGCTAACTTTGCATAGTTTTTAGTGGGGTAACTGCACATTAAATTTTAAATTTGACTTAGATAAGTTTTAGATAGCTTTAGAACTTTATCAATTTTTAGAATAGATCAATTTTTCACTCATCTGATAAATCACAATTTTCTTTTATAAAAAAATGTTAATGATTAATTATTGATTGTTTATGATACCTTTTTATGCATATTACAATGGCAATATAATCGTCATCAAGGGGTTACAGTACAAAAAAGATTTGATGGATTTAGGTTATTAGATAATTGTTCGAAGGCAAACTTCGGCATGAAATCACATAATTTGATTCTACCCAACTAAATCCTATCCGTATGCATAATCTATTTTCCTTTCCATACTTTCCTTTCACCATTGTTTGTCTTCAAAAATGTAATTTCTCTGCTAATAAATAAATTAATGACTATTATTTATTTTTAATAATTTATTAATGTTTTTTAAATCATAATTAACCCTTTGACATACAAAGACGTCTCTGATACGTCATGTATTTCTTACGCCATTGTAAACATTGACGTCTTTGATACACACAATGATTTAATTCAATTTAGTGCAGTTATAAAGCAAATATAAGAAAGAAATAATTATGCATATTTAGTGTTAAAGTGTGAACCATAGAAACGAACCCTGCTACATGTCTGTTTTCAATTTGTACGAAAGTGACAGTGAAAGCCAAATGGGCTATTCAAGTGAAAACAGTAAGATCGATATCATTAAACGAATTCGTACGGCCTATTATACGGAAGATTCAAGTTCGAATGAAGGTGTTTTTCAGTTACAAGCAAAACATTGAGTACATTTTCCTGAATGTACGAGTATACCTTCCACTGGTAAAAAATAACATCCTGCAGAAATGTCACTTGCACTCAAAAAATGATATAAGAAGCGAAAGGACTAGGCAGTCTAAAAAAGGTTGGCAGTGTCTAAATTTACTAGAATGTTTCGGAAAGTTTCATACTCTACAGGATCAAGAAATTGTTGTTCAATTTGATATTTAATAATTCTTTATTAATTTTGATTATAAGTATTGAATTATAATATTTTCCAATGTATAAATATTTTTTTCTTTGTTAACCTTACACAAATGTTAAACTGAAAAATAAGTAGTATTTTTGCTCATATCAAATTTCAATTAACTTGTATGTCAAAAAGTTAAACATATCAGTATTTTAATTAAAACATTTGTATATGTGAGTGAGAATAATGTATTTGTGTTCGTTGTATAGTCATAATACTTAAATTATTTTAGTTCAGGTAAAGACATTTTTTTAATCTTTTTTGGGCACATGGGAATTAATAAGAAAATATAAACTTAATCCAACTCTTTCGACCTTGGGACAAACTATAGAAAATATTTGTTTGTGATATCTATTTATGACCGTTTCAGATATATGTCTAAGATTATCTAAGACAGTATGTGCCACTAAGTGGTCGATCGACTTTGAAATATTTTAGTGTGTTAGTAAAAAGAACTCTGTTTAATAGAGAGACAGTCATATTGCATATCTTACACCCAAAATTGAATAATAATTATCAGATATGATTCATGTATTAAAATGTTTCTATTGAACAATTATATCTAATTTTCAATTACAGAGATATTTTTTAAATTATAAATAATCTTTTTTTACATCTATTCTGTATAATACAAAATGATATGATACTATACTATACTAATAAATATCATATTCTTGAATTTTCAAATGATAGTATGAAGTTGTAGCTAAATACGTAAATATAAAGAAAATTTGACTATATTTTTTTAAAAAAGAAAACAGAGTACGTCACTTTAAATCATTTGGTATACTTTACTTATTTGACTGTTATTAGGGAATCAATAAATCTATAATTGGTTATGTGACACAACGCAGTCAAATATCTCCATTTATTTCGGTCTTTTTCCATAATTTCATTTGTAAAAAAAATATAATTCACGTTTATATTTCCTTTATATATATATATATATATATATATATATATATATATATATATATATATATATATATATATATATATGCAAACAATAGAATTTCTACTGATTACAGTGAGCCACTTCTAAACTACATAGAACGCATACAATATAAAATGTATTTAAAGTCAGTTCAACAGACAATCGATCAAAGAGCAACTGTGTGGTAAAAACTCAACAGACAGCTTTATATCCGACAGACGCTGCGAGTGTTTCCAACAGCTGATAGATAGCAGCACTATGGTTCAGCGCGTTCGACGTCGCGACGCTCTCCTCATTTATGGCACCGAGCGTATTTTTCTCTTGTACTGTATATTTTTATTAATATTTAGCGGCTTTGTTTATTTTTCTATTGTCAGCGACGCGTCGACAGTTTTCGATTGAAAATAAAACAATGCGACGTCCAGTCCATTCAGAAATGCAAGTTTCAAATTAGCCCGTCTAAAGTTAGCTCTTAGTCAGTTAAGTGCTCGCTGGATTTATTTTTCTTTTTTCGAAATCGGAGTGCAGACCACGAGAACGAAAACAAACAAATGTGTCGAAATTGAATTCACACATAATAAAGCGTATTCATTTACACGAGAACTCTTTGCCAGTTTGTGTCCTCGTATCTCATCTGTGTGTTTTGAAATCTGGATTAATATTACAGAACAGTAAACATCCTGTCACATGTGTTAAAAATTTATTTACTTTCGCTGTATAATATTGCAAATCACCGCAATTTAAATCAAAGAACTGTATTTACTCTTTGTTAATTATGTATATATGTATATATATATATATATATAAATATATATATATATATATACATACATATATATATATATATATATATATATATATATATATATATATATATATATAATCAGGTAACTAAAAAAGTTCTGTCGTTTTTGTATTGAGAAAAAAATACTTGTGTATTTTTATATAAAATAACTTTATTCATCAAAATATTCACCTCCGCATTGAACAACCCTTTTCCAGCGAGAAGACAATTTATAAATTCCATTTTTATAAAATTGATTATTTTTATTTTCAAAAAATGTAAACATCTCCATTTTTAGTTCTTCTTCATTATTAAACTGTTCACCACGCATATGATTGTCCAAAGATAAAAAAAGTGATAATCTGATGGAGATATGTCTGAGGAATATGGGGAATGGGGGAGGATCTCCCACCCTAAATTCATAATTTTGTTTTGGTCTCTACTGCAACGTGTAGTCGTGCGTTATCTTGCAAAAATAAAACTTTTTTACGATTTACAAGTACTGACTGTTTTTGTTGTAATGCATCGTGTACTCGTCGGAGTTGTTCACTATAAATGTTTTTCATTAACGTTTGATCCACTCGTAGATATTCATGGTGAATAATTCCTTTTGAAGTTTGCCAAATACAGAAAAGTTTTCGTGGTGTTAACTTTCCTTTAGGACTTTGTGGGACAGAATATCCTAATGAAAGCCAGTGGCGAGTACATTTGTAGTTGTAATACATAATCCAATTTTCATCAGTGGTCAACATTTGATTCAAAAAGTTCTCTGATTTTAGTTGTGAAATAAGAGATGTACAGATTGTAAGACGTTGTAATTTGTTATTGGGAGTTAATTCGTGCGGTACCCATTTACTTAATTTCCATATCTTTCCTGTTTTATATAAATGCTTCCGTATAGTTTCGTCACTTACTTTGAACAATTCTGGAAGCTGTTGACACGTTAAACTGGAATTTGTTTCAATCATTGCTTCCAATTCATTGATATTTAAATTTGATGGTCTACCTGATCTGGTCTCGTCTTCAATGGATTCATCTCCGGCAGAAAATTTTTTAAACCATCTCTGTGCCGTTCTTGATGTGACTGCATTTTTTCCAAACGTTGTACGAATTTTTTTCAGTTTCTGTAGCGTTAGCTCAAGTTTAAATTCATAAAGTAAACACGCACGTAGTATACTATTTTTCACAGACATTTTTAAAGTTAAGAATTATTTTTTAAATTAAAGTTAACAATTCGAGATTCATTTAACAATTAATAATAAAACACATCCTAATATAACTGATAAACAATTCTTGGAATTTTATCTGATAATAAATGTTAACAATTCTTGGAATTATTTTGTACGTTATAACGACAGAACTTTCTTGATTATCTAATATATATAAATATATATATATATATATATATATATATATATATATATATATATATATATATATATATATTAGGTTGGTCCATATTTGGTGTCAGTGATAATTGGTAAAATGAAACTATTTTTTACGGTAATTCTTTTATTATAAATTCAATATATAATTTCTTTCGTTTTGTATAACTGTATTCCAACGTTTAACTAATTTTTGTATTCCATTTTGTATAATTCCGGTGATTTTAACCTGAAGAATGATACTAGGAAGGAATTCACTTCTTCGTGTGTTTGGAATTTTCTTTTATCGAGGTTATTTTTTAAGGACTGAAATCAGAAGGGATAATGTGTGAAGAATAAGGTGGGTTAGAAAACCTTCTCAATTCATTTCAAAAAAATTTTTTGCCTTATAAACGCTTTGTGTGACCGTGCATTGCCATGCTGCAACACTATGCTACTTCATCTGGTTAATTACGGTCGTTTTTCTTGTATTGCCTCATTCAATTTGTCAAGCTGTTGACAATACCTATCTGCAGTCACAGTTTATTCGGGTTTTAAAAATTCATAATAAATTATTCCACGAGAATTCCACTAGACACACAGCATTATATTTTTATTGTTAAGACTTAGTTTTGGAGTCGTTCGAGAAATTTGTCTAGCATTCACTCAACTTTTTTTCCGTTTATTATTACCATATAATATCCACTTTTCGTCCTCTGTTATCAAATTAAACAAAAATGGTTCCTGAACTTGACGAGCCTTCAACGAAACGCACGCACTCATCCTGTTCTCGCGCTGTTTCGCATTCAGCTCGTGCGGCACCCACATATCGACTTTATTTATTTTCCTAATTCGATGAAGTGCTCTCGTTACAGAATTTTTCGACGAATTCATTTTCACTACTATCTCATCCGTTGTTAAACGCGGATCATTTTCGATTATCACTTTTAATTGTTCATCGTCAAACACAATACGGCGACCACTCTTTTTTTATTCTTCAAAGTAAAATCTCCTTCACGATACTTTTTAAACCACCAAAAACATGTGCGAATGTTCACTGCATCATTCCTGTATAATTTGCAAATCTTTTCAGTTATTGTTTTTGCCTCCTTGCATTTACGTAACTAATAAAGGATAATGTGACGAATATTCTCTGGATCGTTACACGTGTTTGAAAGGTAAAATATATACAAAGAATGCCCTTTTGTTAGAAAAATTACAATGAAATATTAGTACCGGAACATCTGCATGAGAAGTGAATGTATTTTCCATTTTTCTCTCTTGATAATTAATTATTAAATATTAAAGTTACTAAGTCAACAACGATGTATAAATGAAAAATTACCGAAAATATTGTATTAATGGACCTTACTGTATAGAAAATCATAATGATTTGTATTTTTTAATATTTTTATCGAGGTAAATTACGAACATTATTTTGAAATTTAAAAAATCAGAGTAAAGTCAAGAATTACATTTACAAATGATTGATTTAATTTTTAAAAATAATATTTTGACCTATCAACGTACTATTACTTGAATAGTAAGGAAGAAATACAATATAAAAATATAATAAAAAATAAATTAACAAATTTATTTGAAATTAATAACTAAATATGTTATTTATCATGATTAAAAAGTATTACAAGAAATTCATTTGCGAATTTTGTTTTATAGCATTTATAATCATTTTCCACAAAATAAAATTATAAAAGCACAGCGCAGTATAGTCCATTTTATCCTTTTTATATTCCTGTCTCAAATAAAATTTACATTATTTTTCTAAATATGTTGAAAATGTGCTAGTATAAAACGTTTATAATTGTGCAAGACATCTCTATATCATTCGGCGTAAGTATATATATATATATATATATATATATATATATATATATATATGTATATATATATATATGTGTGTGTGTATGTGTGTATAAATATACAGTATGTATTTAAAAAATAAATGTACCAAACACAAGTCCATTATTTATATCCAACGCAGAACACATGTAAATGCTGTGTGACAGTAAACAAGCTTAATGTAATACGCTTAAAAAATTCAAACGGTACAATACTTGAATTAACTATCCGCCCATCCCCCTCAGTCTTCACGGAATTACACCATCTAAATTTTTTCCTGACGACATGGACCTTTACACACACCCCTGAGTATTTAATGTGGCGATTAAAGTAAATCAGATCAGAGTTTCGTATGGGGTGGTTGTTTTTGTCACCGTACTTGTTGTCAACGTCGTAACACTGCAGTGTGTTGGCGTTGTGACGCACCCTCTTGCAAAGATCAAAAAACTATTGAACAAAAAAGCGACATGTTACAATAATCGGGGTATGCGACAATCGCCCAATATCAATGCACTACTCTTCTATGCAATACAAATACATGCGACCGAACCTAATTCGATTATGATTTGCTCTGGTGGATCGGATGAATGTTTATCTATGAAATTATAATTAAGGATGGATACTGAAAAGAATAGCAATATGCGTGTTCGAACATATGAATAATTGGGTATTTTTTGAAAAAATAACGTATCTTTTGATACACATACATATATATATATATATATACTTATATGTATATATATATATATATATATATTATATGTGTATTATATGTGTATATATATTTTAAGGATATATTGAAGATGCAAAATCGAACAAAAGTATCCTAAATTTTAATAGGTCAGTAGGAAAATAATTCAGAGAGTTCAAAACTGGTAGTAAATCAACAGAATCTGCTCGTTAATTAAACGATGCTTTTAGTGTAGGTACTTTTAAGAAACGTACGGTGCAGTGGTGATTCCAAAAATTTCGTTCTGGGAATGAGAGCCCTGAAGTTGAAGAAAGTCGCAAGCGTCCTTCAGTTCATAGCTATCAACTGAAGAATAGAAGGCGTTAATTAAATCAGGATCACGCATAAAAATTCAAGAAGAAACAAGACAGGAGTTAGTCATCCAACAATTAAAACTACTTAAAACAGCTAGAAAAATCAAAAAAGAGAAAAATGTATAAGAGGTGTAAGGTCATAAACCGCAATTATTTTTCTATCAATCTAATAAATAGTAAAAGAAGTTTTAAGTAACATACATGATAGTATGTCTTAAAATTGAATTTAAAAAGGAGTTTTTTCTTTTCTGAAAATTATTTATGATAAATTTCTAAATATTATTATTTACCATGGTAATAAATTCGAATGTGAAAATATGGCGCAATGAAAGTTTTTAAATTTCACTGAGTTAACGATTGATGATAAATAAAATAGTTATAAATATGAATATTTAGTCTTAATAGTTGTTAGATACCTTTTTCGTTGTGATAAATGATAAAGGATCGATTGAAGAACAACTTTGATTACTATAATAAATGAATTAGATTATCATTCAAAGACAGAGATTTTAGGGAAAAAAAGAGGTAGATGTTTTATAGAAATCTGTATATATTTACTTAAATATAGTAATCTATAATATTTGTTTTGTCAGCTATTTAAATGTTGCTATATTTTCATTGGTTATAAACAGCTAAACTGTAAAACAAGGCAAATTTCAATGAACTATAATTAATATCTCTGAAAGAGATCATAAATAGTATTAAATTTTAAAATACAATTTTACATACATTTTATTTTATTTATAAATTGTACTTGCAAAAATTTTTAAATTATTGTGTGGTGTTATTTAAAAAAAATATTTATTTACAATCATATTCACCTATGTGATATTTTTTCATAAGATCAAGTGTACAAATATTGAATTAAAATTATGATTTTCGCAAATGCATCCTTTTTTTCATCGCACAAATTACCAAAAAAATATTTGGTCTAAAATATTCAATAAATCATTATTGATTGTTGCTTATGCGCATTTCGATAGTTATACCATCTTCAGAGCACAAAGACACAGAAGAACCGTATGGCACTAAAATTAGGATTTCTCTTAAATGGTGCAGAAATTTGATTTCAGGTCTTATATAAAGCTTGATAATATGTGAAAGAATAATGTTACAAAATTTTATTAACTTTTTAACATTTTTGTAATTAATCGATAGATCTTTAATAGGTTAGAATAAAGACATTTTATGACTGAGATTCAACTTAGAAAAAAATACTAACTATTACAAAGTCTCTACTTTGTTGTTTTTCTATTCATAAATAGTGAGAAAGGAACCGTTTTAGACTGTAATTTATTCTATGTTTTCACATCTTTATTAAAAACAGATTGTTAAGTCATATTTTTTATATAATTTTTAGTTTACATATCGTAATTGTGATTATATTTAATAGTATAAAAATAAGAAACTTGTTTTTGATAATATTTCCACTATATGTTTATCTATTAAACTGATTTAAATAGATAAACTGTGTTACGAACGGTATTCTTTTTATTTGTCAATTTTAACAGATTTTAAATTTCTATATTTTACTTTGTAGGTATGTAGAATTCAAGAAAAAATGAAAATCTCGTCTCAACACTTGAAAATATTTTTAAAAAACGATTAAGGTCAGTTAATTTATTTGTAGTGTTTTTAACTAATAGAAATATTTTTTTTATATATTGATGAATGGAAAAATATTCTAAAAAGTAATTCATATATATATATATATATATATATATATATATATATATATATATATATATATATATGTATATATATATATATATATAGGTATATATGTTTGTATTAAAATTGAATTTGAGCTAATGTATTAAATAGCAACACAACTTTTAGTTATTATTGGAACATAATTAATGTTATAAATATTATACAGTTCTGTCTTAACAAATAATGTTTCAAAAATAAATAATTCTTGATAATAAAGTGTAGCATTGTAGTAGGAAAGACCTTTAAATCTATAGTACAATAATATTTTTTAACTACTATTTCAGTTTAAAGTAATAAAATTAATAATGCGTAAAATAAAAATTATATTCTTATATAAACGCTATAACTTGTAATACTTATTTATTACATTATTACTTTCTATTTTATTTCATTTGTCTATAAATTTATTATATAAACAAATTGATTTCACAAGGAAACTGTAATTTATGTTTGTGTGTGTGTGTGATACAAAAACTGTTTTCAATTTCTAAATAACACATTTGTAACATTAAGGTGTAATTAGCCTATAAAGTTACGGTGTACGTAATGAATGTTACAGAATTAGAACCCTCATGTATATCTTATTTACCCTTTTAAATGTCCATATACATATATATATATATATATATATATATATATATATATATATATATATATATATATGTAACTACTTGTGAATACACTCGTATCGAATACCCTTGTCAATCATTCGTTCATGGATTTTAACCCTTTCGTCACACGTATTAGTCACTGGTCGCGCTTATTATCTCCATTCGTATTTATTTGTTGTATTTATGTACGATTTAACGGTTAGATAAAATGACAATAGAGTCTTTTCACGGGTTTCACACTTCATTTTATGTGTGAGAAATAGTATATGTATATATATATATATACACATATACATATGTTGTTCATCGTTTATCGTTCTATACAGATGTTGTATTTTAATATTATTTTAAAATTTTATTTTTATACTTTAAAAACCTTAGTTGACCTCGAATAAAAATTTTGCAGTGATTATATATATATATATATATACATACATATATATATACATACATATATATATATATATATACTATAATCCCTCCATTTATACGAGTAATTGTTTCCGCCAAAACAGCGCGTAAATAAAAACCGCGTAAATGGAGCCATACAAAGCTGTTCAAAATGGGGATCTGTTCCGTATTCTCAAATATTTTACTTTAATTTGAGTAAAAAAGTTTTAACTAAAGTTTTTTTTTAAATGTACGTATATATATATATATATATATATATATATATATATATATATTATATAACAAAAATACACATTTTTTAATGTAGCTATCATTTATTTTCATAAGGATAAATTATCGCAAAGCTTACAACTTTACAGTTACCTATTCAAAATCACTCTTGCTTTCAATAAAATCAATAACTTTTTGATTCATAGATATGGAATCTTTAATGTTCTCGGTTGCAAACAAGTAAGGTGCTTCTTTTCATCATCTTCTTGCTCTCCTTTTTCAGTGTTCTCTTCTTGGTTTAATTCAATAAAATCATTAATTATCAATTCAGAATCGTACGTATTTTAAAGTTCTTCAATATGAGAACCATTCAAATCACTAAATTCTTTAACTTCTAATCAAATTCAGTAGTTGCTTCCTCATCGGCACTAGCAGCTTCACCCACAATTTTGATGTGTAGATTGTATTTTTTCTTGAATTTGTCAAACCAACCTTTACTGACAACAAAGGATAATGACGTTCTTCATCTCCTTCATTCTTTTCTTCATTTTGCTTTTCATTATTTTCTTTTTGAATTGATTAAAAATTGACAAGCCTTATTTTATATGAAGTGTGAATCCATACCAATGTACTTTTTGTTTTTGTCTTCTATCCATTGAATTAATAACTTTTCCATTTTCAGCATAATAGTATTTCTTGCATATTTCACTGTCTTGGAACTTGTTGGTATGGGTTCTTTCACTGCCATTTAATAATGTTAGATTATTTTTAATCATGCGAATTTTAGACTCGTTAAGATTGTACATCTGACCAATATTATTAATTTTTTTACTTTTTTCTAACATTTGGATAGTTTTTAGTTTTTAATATCTGGGTTCATGTCTTTTTCTTAATCATTTTATTTAATGTATCTCTTGATGATGTCATTATTTATTAATATATCGCGTATCTACAATTTATAATGCACAACCTCCACAAATTTTTATTACACTACATATTTTTACTACATAATTGTAAATAAGATTAATGAATAAATTAAATTGGGGAATTTTCAAATGTGTATAATTACAATGTGTATACAATATGTGATATAATATGATAAATTTATGCATTGTGATGACATCTGTTATCTATTGATTATTTTAAATTTATAAAATTTTCAACCACGTTAAAGTAAATTCGCGTAAATGACGACCGCATAAATGGACGGATTATAGTTTATTTAAAAATAATATGATTAGATTAATTGTATACTAAACTGAAAAATTTGTATAAATTCATGATGAATTTTTTTGTAAAATGGAATTGGACTCGTATATTAATTTATAAATATCTCTATTTAAAATGATATATTTATTACTAATTGTATTAAAAACGAGCTCTGACCACTTGACTGATATCTTCACAATGATACTGTACAATCTTATAATTACTTTCATAAATAGTGGGATTCGCAATATTTAATATTAAATTCAATTTTGATGAAGTAATAGTGGAATTTTATAAAATTTCTTAAAAAATATTTGATTAATCTGAATAATGACAGAACAAACTAAAAAGAAGGCAGCATCAGGAACAAAATTCTTTTTGATTAATTCCATTATAAAGGATATTTCTTCCTACTATTAGAACATTGTAAATAAAAGTAAATTTACAGTTCGGAGCATAATTAATCTATTGAAAAAGGAGATAATGTTTTAGAAAATCGTCCCGAACTGGAAGCTCAAACATTCTTTCTCATAAAGAACATAATAATACGCTTACTGAAAATCACTTAAAAATTCCAAAAAAAGAGTTCATTAGATATAGCTGCAAAGTTAAGAGAAAGTTTTGACAAAGATTTTACCTCTAGAACGGTACAAACTTTTTTTCATGCCGCTGGTTATAATTTTAGAGTATCCAAGAAAATGCTATACATAAATAAAGTGAATAATCGAAAGAAAATAGATTTTTTAAAAATATTTGTACAAAAATGCTATCTTCTGGTTTAAGGCAATATTTTTAGATGAAAATAAAATCAATATTTCATAATTGTGAGGATGTAATTAGTATGGCAGAACTCCAAGACTGAATTAAATAAAGGAAATCTATTACCCATTGTTAAATATTGGGGTGGTGCGACCATACTATGGAATTGTATTCCGGAATTTATTTTTGGGGAATTTGTGTTTGTATTGAAAATAATGAATAAGACAGGCTATACAAATATTTTGAAGAATAATCTAAAGAAAACTTCCGAAAAGATGAATTTTGCAAATGATTTTCATTTCTATCAAGGTAATGATCTTAAGCACACCGCTCATATAGTGTGGGAATGGATTTTACATAACAATCCGCACATATTACCCCCCCCCCCAATTACTTATATAAATCCCATTGAATATTTATGGGATATACTAACTAAAAGAACAAGAAAATATTACATTTGTGATAAATTCCAATTAAGAGAGACTATTGCAGATGAATGAAAAAATAGAGCAGGAATTGACGGAAAAATTAGTTTTATCAATACCAAACAGGCTAAACGAGGCGATTATAAGAAAATGATTGCCAATATATTAACAACTGTAATATTATATTTATTGATTTGTTAGTTAAGTTAATTGGAATTATGCCAATAATTTTTCGCAGAACAAATGAATTTCTTTAGTAAAATATTTTTTTTAATTTACTGATTCAAAATTGTACATATTTTAGGTTAGTAAATATAGAACACATAATGAGATATAAAACAAAAAATTTTTGAAAACAATAATTTCATATACCGAAGTTAGAATTATTCTATACGAAAATCTTTACTTTGCTAATACTTTTTTTAATCAGCATAAAGTTTTAAGAACAAACGCATAAATATTCATGTAGAAATGTCAGTTGCCTAAATCGTATCGATTTTCAAATTTTCTCCAATGTAATAAAATAGATATATTTTTGTAGGAATTAAACAATATCAAAACATATTTTAATACGCTTACAATCCAACTGATCAAAATATAATTTTTTTAATACTTTAAATTGTATTTATTAGGTTGATAGGAAAATAATTTAGTTTTTTATTTTCTGAATTCTATCCTTATTTTTTAAAGTATCGTTTCATCATGTTCATGTTAACATTATTTTAAAGCGCATTTTTCGATCTGTTTTTGGTATCATTGACTTTGATTTTATTAATAATTTTGCTTCAAATTAATCTATTGAATAAAGATAGAAAAAAAGCCAATAATATCATTTTTGTACGAGTTCAAAACGGGTGGTAAAGCAGCAGAAACTGCTCGTAAACTAAACGATGCTTTTGGTGTAGGTACTGTCAAGGAACGCACGGTGCAATGGTGGTTCTAAAAATTTAGTGCTGGGGACGAGAGCTCTGAAGATAAGAAAGGTTGATGGTGTCCTTTTTCAGTTCATAACGACCTACTGAAGGCGTTAGTTGAATCATAACCAGAACCAAGCACAGCAATTAGAGAAATTCCACAACAGTTGGCGTCATACAATAGTTCTGGGTCACTTAAGATACCTAGGAAAATGAAAAAAGCTTGACGAATAGGTCTATAAATCGTATTTTTTTTTCACCAACCTAATATTAAATGATTTACGTTCGTACTAGAAGCGATGCAATTCTGAAATTATTTTTGTAAATGGCATCATAGTTTTTTGTATTTTTATATTTATAATAGTTATAAGAAAAATGAATTTTTAAAACAATAAAACTCACAACAAGAATAAAATTACTAACACTATATTATATTAAACAAGACGAATGATTTAAATATTTTAAAGATCAACGCATTCTTTTAAAAGAGAGAGTGTAATGATCTTTACATTTACCCATTGTATGTTTTAAGTAACGTATTAGAACTGGTTAGTAGCATCAGTATGTATATATATATATATATATATATATATATATATATATATATATATATATATATATATATTATATGTATAGGTGACTAAATATAGACTTTCACATAAAAGTATTAAAAAAATTACAGATTTTAAAAAAAGCATGTTATTTTTTATTTAGTATTCTAGTTCAATTGTATTGAAGATAAACTGTTTTAAGATTTAATATCGAATTGAGCTAAAATACTAAATAAAAATTAACATAATTTTTTTTAATTTTTGCAATTTTTTTAAAACTTTTATGTGGAAGCCTGAATTGAATCACCTATATAATATATATATATATATATATATATATATATATATATATATACTGATGCTATACTTTCATGCGGAAGCCTAAATTGATTCTTTCAAATATATATATATATATATATATATATATATATATATATTGAGAGAGAGAGAGGACATCTTCTAAATGATTCTATTTTCCTTTTGAATTATTTTGGAACATTTCTGAAAGTATATAACTTTTGACTCTTGAATTCGTTTTGAGGTCGTTAGGAAGATACTTTCGTTGGCTCTGTAGCGATTAATTATCTGAGATGCAAGAGAAATTATGAAAAATGCTCCAAAATTTACACAAAAAACCGACTCATGAGACCTACAATCTATTTTTGATATGCAAGTTGTGATATTTTAGGCTTTGATGTCCAGGATTACCGGATACACAAGCCGATAATATGTCTCAAAATCCTTTTATTGCTCTCCTTCTCTGTTTATTACAGTATCTATGTACGTACATTGTGTTACGAAATGAAACATGTCGATGAAGTCGTGTAGTAATTAGTACCAGGTACAGACGCCATGACTCGTACTCTAGTTAGGCGCTCACCCACGTGCGGATTGGAATGTTGAAGCTAGTTATAGTTGAAGTAATATCGAATTCTATTCTATAGAATGCGACGGGGCTGTCGTCTCTAGGCGCAGGAGAATTCATGTCCATTCAACCACCCTAGACGTTCGACTCTCTTATCATTGCTTCTTATATACATATGCATGTTCAATGTCAATATCTCATAAGTGTTATAGATAAGTTCCACTTATAAGACTAGGACTTTTGCTTCCCGAAATTTCGTTAATGAGAGCAGATTTTTAAATTTGCTAATGAAAAGTCATAGAAAACGAACGAGTTGGAGACTTCAGATGCTGCCAAGGGTCGCGGCTTTACTCGTATATCAACTTGTCATATTTGTCCGTCAGTATCGGGTTTCTCAGTTTATATATATATATATATATATATATATATATATATATATATATGTATATATATATGTATATATATATATATATATATATATATATATATATATATATATATATATATATATATATATATATATATTAGCAATATATAGTGTCGTTTGTGATATATTTATTAATACATTTAACTTTTAAATACAATCAGAGTAGTAAATATAAGAATGAAAATCCAATTTAAATACTTTTACATAAAAATAAAACAAATCACGAATTTTTTTAAATTATATTAAAGCTATTATTAAAGCTATTAGTAACTTTTGTCGAATAAGATTTAAACTACTTTATTTTATATTCATGCGGATCATACTCAGCTTAAAGTTTTAACAAAAAACAATTTAAATATAGTTATTATACTTATCATTTTGTATATTTATTGATTGTAAAACCATGTTAGTATTTTCTATTAGAGATACAATATTCTCTTGTTTATGACTTATTTATATTCTCCCTGAAAGCGGAATTTCTAGACGTGTTAATATATATTATTGGTTGATTTGAAAAAGAGTACTCGAAGTAGAAAGATTTATGTAAATTTTAAATATAATGGGTCGTCTTTAAAAATCGTTTAATCATTTTAGAGTTTTATTCTTTTTCTTACTGAATAAAAAGTTATAATAAATACAAGTCACCCCACTTTCAATTAAAATATTTCTCTGGGAATGTAGAGCTCCATAATATCTTAAATTGATCTTATTTAAGAAAAAGTCTCTGTTTGAATATTAGGTTTCATCGCATATGCAACAACGCAACTCATCCTGTAGACATTGAAGACTATGCGTCGTCGACGGTATGGAGCGCCCCCGTATTAATATTATTATCACGACTACTGGGCTGTCGAGTTACTTCTCGCAAGATTGAATTATAAAGAATGTGCTGAATGTATAACCCGCCCCGTTCTCTCTGTTGCTTGCCAGTCGTCTCTGCCGCCCCATACCGCCGTACGCTTTTCAACCCCGTCATCCGCACGTTCTCATCCCGCGGCCGTCGTATTCTCACCGTCGACGCTCGCCTTCACCCTATTCTTCCACTTCCTATGTGTTGTACCGTCGAGGTGAATTCTTTATTTTGCACGGCTCAGCTTAGCAGCATTAGGTTTCTTCTCGTTTTACTTATGAGTGCTGTGTTTGATTTGTAGAAATACGCGAGCTGAACGCGAAACCTATGAATATATAATTTCATGATTTTGTACAGATTTTATTACTGTCGTAATGATACCAGTAAGATATATTCTTTTCATATTGTTTTTCATGAGTTGATTATTTTTTATAAGTAATATCTTAGAAACAAGTATAAAATATAAAAAAAGTACACAATATCTTTTTTAGTATTTAAACTGTCATTTTTCCAAACATTTCAAAATTATTTAGAAATATTTATCACATTTGTCAATATCGATCATAATTTGGTACTACAGTTAAATTCACACACATATATATATATATATATATATATATATATATATATATATGTATATTGGTTTGGTGCAAAATAATTGCGGTTTTTACGTATTGAATGTAAAGACACATATATCACTTACAAATTATATTTATTAATCAAAATAAAGACCATTGGCCTGCACACATTTTTCCCAACGGGAAACAAGTTTGTTTATTCTTACAAAATAGAATTCTGAAATCCTGTAATTAACGAATTCTTCAAAAGCGCTTTGAGATGATGCTTGTTTTTTGAAAACTTTCTCTTATGGGGCATTACACAAATGTTTAAAAAAATGATAACCTATCGGAGACAGGTCCGGAGAATAAGATGGGTGAGGTAAAGTTTCATAACACCGTTTATTTAATGTTTTAAATTAATTTGTGAGACGTGTGGTCAGGCGTTGTCATGAAGAAGAATTGGTTCCCTTCGATTGAGTAATCCTGGCCAAAACGATATAACTTCTCATGCATTTTTTTCAATTTCCTATCAATATTTTTCTGTTGTTATTGTTTCACCAGGATTTAAGAAGTTATATTGAATGATGCCACTTACCGACCACCAAATATTGACCATAATTTTTTTTTCATGAAGATTTGGTTGAGGAAACTGTTTTGGTGTTTCTCCACGGTCTTTGCACTATGATGCACGTTTACGATTGTTGTACAGAATCCACTTTTCATCACATGCGACAATGCGAAAGAAGGAATCATTTTTGTTAAGTAAAATAAGCGCAGAGCAGATTTTCTACCACCGAATTGCTTGATGTTCGTTTAGTTTATATTCGTTCGTTTAGTTTATCCAGATTTTGTGTTTTCCTAATTAGGCTTAAACGTCGAATAACTGTTGAATGGTCAACATTGAGTTCTTCTGCCACTTTTCGACTTGTTTTACGTAAGTCTGCTTTAATAATTGTTTTTAAATCATTATTATCTACAGCTAAAGGATGTCCACGACCCTCCGCATCATCAATACTTTCGTTTCCATTACGAACTTTTTGGAACCAGTGTTGAACTTTGCGTTCACTTATTGTTACTTCGCGAAAAATTTTTTTTTGTTTCGAGCAGTTTCTGTTACTTTCCATTCCAATTTAAACTCATACAATAAAATCATGCGAATTTACTTGATTTTCATGACTAATTTAAGAGGTTATATCCAACAATACCAAAGAATGAAAGCAATAGACATAAACTGAAATAAATATTGCTTATTTTATTGTTTACAATGGTGTATCATATGACTATAACAAAAGATATCGGTAACTAGAAAAATCGGCGCCAAACTTAAAATGATAATAATCGCAAATATTTTTGCACTAACACCTAATATATACATAAACATATACATATATATATATATATATATATATATATATATATATATATTTATATATACATAAACTTTAAAAATCACATTGTTTTTTTTATATAGTACCTCAATTACAGTTTTACTGTTTAAAAAAATGTGTGTGCTATTATAACATGAATCAAAATTAAGAAAACTTCAAATGTTGGGTCATTATTATTATAATATCGTCCTACTGATGCCCATAATTATGAAGTTCTAATTGATGTTCCTCAAAATCCAAATGTCCTATTTTGGTACATATAGCTTGTTATAGTAAGCAACAGGTCTTATACTTAATTACAAAATTTGTTCCAAAGCGGACTGAAAATTTAATATAATGTATTTTATATATTTAATTTAGCTTGTTTATAACTACTTAAATCCTTCCATATAATTAGAAATAAAATATAAATTTGAAAAAGTTTGAAAGTTGGTTGAGTAAAATTTATTTTTTTCAAAACGATCCTTATATAGGTGAACATTAAGAAACAATGCATTAATATTTTAAAATACAGAGCCTTTATTGAAATAAAATTTAAATTATAATATAATGTCAAAAAATAATGTTCCCTAATTTTGTTATGAAAACATATTTGGTAGTACATGTTAACTTTTTTGGACTGAAGCAAAACCGTGAGTGTAACAAAAATAAGAAACGGAAATATTTACGTTATCCTTAACTATATTCTGATCTTGAACTGACTTTTATGCTACTGCTCTCTCGATTCTTTTTTTAAGTAATTAATGTTGATTTAGTAGAATGAAACACAATGTCACATCTCTCATTCAAATGGTTTTAGTTATTTGATTTAAACATTTTAAAAGATTTTTATTTTCTTTTGTCATTTTTATCAAATTGTAAAAATACAAAATATACTTTTAAATATAGAAAAACTTTAAAATTAACAAGAGTACTTAGAAAATGGCCAAAACATCATATAAGAGAAATCCAGCAAATTGTGTAGGAACAAAATTTCAAAACAACCGAAAAATCCTCTCATATTGATGAAAAAATAAATTTAAAAACGTAGAGAATAAAAAAAATACAATTTTAATAGGAACCATATTCTATTAAAAATAATTTTAATAAAAACCAGTTTTTAAGTGCTTTAAAATATTAATTGTGTCCTGATTTTCCTATCCATAAAATCGTTTAATTTTGTCAAAGCTAACGATTTTTACACATAAAAATATCTGTCGAATGTATTTTTTTAAATTTTGAATATAAACAAGTTACAGTAAGCCACATATAGGTTTAATAAAAGTACATATTTAATTTTTTTTAACTAGTCGTCATATAGTTTGAAATAAACTTTACAGTAGTAGATTAAAGAATTGATTTGAGTAATAAAACCCTATTTCTTGCAGACGTAGTTTCTGATTGACCTCTTCTCAGTTTTTTTGAATCAGTTTTGAAATACGAAGTTTACCTATATGGAAATCTAGCTGCATAGAAATAAAACAAGTAAAGGAACTGAAAAATTGAGATGTGATATAAAAAAGCAAAGTATATGGTAACGAAAAGAAGACTATGGAAGGAAAAAAGTAGGTGCGAAGATATTGAAAATAAAAAGATTGACATTTGTTGTGAATTTAAATACCTACGATTCTTTGTAATAGATGATAATAAAATATCTGAAGAAATTATAGGAAGAAAAACGACTGAATACAGATGCTACTTCACTACGAAAACATTTTTAGGTCTCGAAATATGATCAGAAAACCTAAAATACTGATTTTAAAAACAGTTTATAAAAGTGGTTTCTTGTTATTCAAGGCAAATAACTGTTAAGAAAATGCGACAGAAAAATGTTAAAAAGTATGTTCTGTTGAAGTAACATAAATGGAATATTGTTAATAAAAAGAAAAAAGAACTAAGAGAATTATACCGAAATATAGGTACTGCAACAAAAATTAAATTTTATAGAATTCCGTGGCCAGAGCATGTGTGGAATAATGATAATAAAAGAAGAAAAGCAAAGAATAAGAGGTTATAGGATATGAAGATTTAAAAAGACTGCAAGTGTTTTTCTTAAAAAAATATAGGAAACAGATTTTCAAAATGTTTGTGTTTTAAATTATTTAAATGATTATGGTGTACAATTGATGAAGTTATTCTTATTCCATCCTGATTTTTTCTACGAAATTCTGATTTCGATTTAGAAAATTATTAATAGTGGTTTCGGGTTATATCAGGGTTGAAACATGTTGTTATATAACAACAATAGACTTCGAAAGAAATTTCTTTGACATTTTTCTTCAATGTTGACTTCCGGTTGTTTCATTGAAAGAAAATAATATTCCACAGTAATGGCAGCATTTCGATCTTTCAAATCAAGAAATCTCTTTAATTCAAAAATAGTGCTAATATTTTTTGAGTTAATGTTAGCTATGTTTTATTTGGTCGCGATAACGCTATTCATTGACATCCTTTTATAAATTAGCTCATGGAAAAATCATAATTTTATTTCTCGTACCAAAAAACTATTAACTTTTTCTCCCTTTTTTCACAAAGGATTGAAAATTCAGTACAAATTATGATTCATTATTCCAACTGAACAGCAAAAGTACGAGTATGTTTCAGCGCCATTTTATTAGGTTGGTAGAAAAATAATTACGGTTTATGACTTTCAAATTCAAATACATTTTCTCTTTTTTGATTTTTCTAGCTATTTTAAGTAGTCCAGAACAGTTGGATGACTAATACTTAACTTTTATGCAAGCTAATACCTAACATTTCGAATTGTTGTGAGTGGTTCTGATTCAACTAACGTCTTCAGTTGGTCGTTATGAATTGAAAAAGGACGCGGGCGTCCTTTTTCATCTTCAAGGCTCTTGTTCCCAGCACGAAATTCTTGGAACCGCAATTGTGTCGTGTGTTCCTTAACAGTACCGACACCAAAAGCATCGTTTAGTTTACGAGAAGTTTCTATTGTTTTACCACCCGTTTTGAACTCATACAAAAATCGCTCTTATTTACTTCTTTTTCATCTTTAATTCAATAGCCCACTTTGAAGCAAATTAATAATAAAACTAAAGTCAACGTTACCAAAATACAGACCGAAAATGCACCTTAAAACGATATTAACATGAGCAGGATGAAATTACAATTTCATAAAAAAAGTTAAGATTGGAATTTAAAAAACAAAAACAGCAATCATTTTTCTTCCAACCTAATAAAAGCATATGCAAATTTTTAATAAAAATGTATTGGTGTAAGCATTTGCGGGTCAAGCTGATATCGAAACTGACGGCCACCATGGGCCACAGGCTCGGAGGAGCCCCCGATATTAGGGACACTTCCATTGAAAAAAATTAAGGTTAGAATTCAGAAAATAAAAACCGCAATTATTTCCCTACCAGCTTAATACATTATCATATTCATTTTACGACGATGATACAGATTCGTAGCAAGGTTGTTTTTTAAACCAAACTGCTGTTATTTTTGATTTTAGTTTTTTTATCTAATATTCTTTTTGTCTTAACTAAAACAGTTCTTTCGGGATTAATCGCTCCCACTAGACTATCTTCACCTGAGTTCTCTTTAATGGTTTCTCTTCATAAACAAAATGGTTTAATTTATTATTTTACTCTCGTGTATGATACGGGAAAGTTTTCATACATAACATTAATATCTTAAATATCTATGAAACTTTTATCATCTTTCACTAAAAAATTAATTACCGTTCAATACTCGATTGTTTGAAATATATATATAAAGAATGAACAAATGTGTTTAGTCAATGTTTCACGTATAAGTAATTGGATAAAAATAAAAATTTGCTAGAACTAAAAATAATATTTAAGAATAATTTATCGATTAAGAAAATTGTTAATTAATATGTAGACATGATTGAATCTAAAATTTTTGATCCTTAGTACGTATTAGTATTAAAAATACTTCTAGATAATTGTAATAAATTTTGAATAGACTACGATAAATATATTTTTTTATTATTAAACTGAGTTATGTTTTTTATAAATAACACAGATATTTTATGGTAATAATTATAATTTAATTAATTATTTAATAAGTGCTTATGCTAAAGAAATAATCATTTTTACTGTTTCATATATGTGTGTGTTTATACCGAATAAAACACTATAAGTCCGGCTGATACTCGCTCATCTCGCCCATTCACCTTAAAACTTATCAAATATGTTTTCTTTTTTTATCGCGTTCAATTTGAAAGTAGCAAAGCAGCATCAGCAGTGACGACGACGAGTTTTTTCCGAGATTTACATTGTTAGCGTCGGCGAGTTTTTCATCTGTCTTGTTTAAATAAAAGGGCATAGCAGCCGACATTTCATCACGGCGGAGAGTGAGACGTCGGCGTTG
Organism: Acanthacorydalis orientalis; assembly: GCA_034766995.1. NCBI lineage: Eukaryota > Metazoa > Arthropoda > Insecta > Megaloptera > Corydalidae > Acanthacorydalis > Acanthacorydalis orientalis. The sequence goes on along the minus strand of CM068315.1, from coordinate 20,991,135 downwards.
CTTGCCAATACAACCAACCAACCAACCAACCAGCCAGCCAGCCAGTCAGCCAGCGAACCGAGGGTAAATGCAGAACGCGCGGGTGTCGGTGATGTTTTCCCACATCCCTCGATTGCTGTCACTCATTGTTCCACAGTCAGGATGTGTCATTATTTTTATTACAAATAATGTGCAGGCGTTGATTTTTATTCCGCGTTCACCTTGTTTAATTTCATAGAAAAAAATATATAACGAGAGACTCCCGCTCATACAAGAATAGCTGTACAATCTTTGGGGTGATTTTCAGTTAATAGTAATGTCAAATGGGAAGAAAACTTTCTACATAATTAGTTTTCTTTCATGTTGATTTTTCCATATTTTACACGGTTGATGTAGATTGATTGATTTATATATAGTTATTGTTGAAATCAATATATGAATTGATTTCGAAACATCTGATAATAAATTAACTGCATTTAATTGATTTTTCGAAATTAGATCATTTATTGCTTATAATTTTTGAAAAAAATAAACAATTTTAATAATTATTATATTTAATTTTAATCATTATATAGTATTTTGATAATATTTTAATAATTGTCTAATTTGAAGATTTTTGAAAATTATAATTTTTAATTTTTCTGTTTTCAATATTTTCATTAAAAATTCTTTAATCATCTCTATAAGCTAATCTGTTTCTGGCAAACCACCAGTAAAAATTATCACTTTGATATTTATGGCTGACAAAACAGAATTATTAATATTAATCATCATCATTAGCAGCAGCAGCCTCTATCAATCCACTGCTGGATAAAGGATTCTTACATGATTTTACATTTTGTACGATTGAATGCCTATCTTTTCCACTGATTTCCAATCAAATTTTTAATTTCCTGATCACACTAGTTCATTGGCCTCTTTCTTGGTCTTTTTATATTCCTCGATTCTCAATTAATATTTTTTGTTGTCCATCGGTTATCTTCTCTCTTGCAACATACCCCGCCCATTTTCATTTCAGACTCTTTACTCTTCTTATTACATCTGTGACTCCTATCTGATGTTATCCATCCATTCAATTCATTTTCTATCTTTTCTTGTTATTCCTAGCATGCATCTGTACATACTTCTCTGTGTTTTTTGGAGTCTTTGAATGATTATATATATATATATATATATATATATATATATATAAATGTATATATATATATATATATATATATATATATATTAAATAATTGCGATAATAATTTAAATGTTTAGATTTTAAATTCTACCTATAAAACACTATCCGTACTGAAAAATAAAATTAATAATTTCAAGTGAATTACATATAATAATCCAATATACAATAATGATGTATTTTTGAATTGATATACAATAATGATTTCAATTCAAAAACATCCTAATTTTAAATATGAAAGCAAAATTTATAAGAAACATTATTAGAATGTATATTTTATTAAAGTATATTGTAATAACTCTCTATTTTCTGATTTCTTTTTAATTTTCGATTAGTCCATGCTATGTTTACAATTCATGTCACAATGCATTTTAGAAATCAATCAGTAAGTTATTATAAACTATTTTCAGTTTAAAATGTGAAAGAAAACTCTGTTTGTAATAGTTAGTAAACAAATTTATAATATTTATTTGTAAACTTTTTTCGAAAATATTATAAAAACACAATTTTACAAAAAATATATAATGTAGGTTCAAAAATTACATCCTATCACACATAAAAATATATTATATTTTTTTCAAAATATTTTACCTTATTTTTTTTAAAAAAATATGTTTTATTATTATCCGTAACAGATAATTACTTCAAATTTAATACAGCTTTAGAAAGATAGAATTAATAATCGTAGAAATTTTAATCAAATTCTATTTATTTTTAATTATCTTTTATATCCTTAAATGATACATGTATGGTAGTTAAGGTGAAGTAGAACGTTAAGTTTTCATTAACTTAAGTCAAACAATTTCATAGGAAGGACAAGATTCACCCGACATAGGAAATATGTTCTTGTGGGCTATTCTTTCCTTGTTTTCTCTTCCAAAAAAAAGAACTGAATCACACCTCGAATTCAGATTTTATCCATTTTGCACTTTCGCACGAAACGCTTGTGTTGAAACAATTGTCAAACGTAAAATTAAAAGCAGAATGAACTGCAACTTCACATGCGTTACTAAAAGAGATGGAACTAAATGAAAATATATGCAACTGTCCCTTTCTCCCTCAGCGAGAAAACAAACCAAGTAACTCTTGAAACTGTCCTTATACATTTATATTTCAATTTCATCATTATTTATTTATAAACGTATTTTATTCAGTTGTAATTTTGAAAAAAAAGAAACACAAAAAATAAATATTAACTTTTAAAATCGAATAAGATATTAACAGAAATATTTTTAACATATCTCAACAAATTTATAATTCGATCCTTTATTCAATATGAACGTTTATTCCTCACTTACTTACTCTCTTTGAAACCTATTAAAATTAGTAGTCGAGTTCGACTTGCTCTATTTTCGCATAAACAAGATCTTAATACTGTTTTATTCGACAGAATTCTCTCCCTTTTATTCGCCGTTCGTCGACCATCTATTAGTTATAAAGTAGATACAAGAGATGCATTCAAAGCCGCAACACCGTCTGTGCACCTACATGTAATCTCCTTATCTGCCGCCGAAGTAGCATCAAATATGTAATACATTGACTGGCGTAGACCGTTAACCGCCAATGAGAAAACTTTCTAGATACAAACTTATTCGGATCAAAACTTTAGCCGCACTCCTGTGTTCTTTACTTACTATATAATTAAGTTTGTTTCATTAGTTGTTGCTATTTTTTATTCATGGCTGCCTGCAGAAAATCATATGAAATCTCAGTGACATGTATATATACATATATATATATATATATATATATATATATATATATATATATATATATATATACGAGGTCAGACAATTAAGTAATGCGACAAAATTCAAAAATCGAGTATATTTAAAAATTAAGGTACATCGCTGCGATCCCCTTCAAAGTAGTCCCCTCCCGCATCTATACACTTATTCCAGCGAGTTTTCCAGTTTTCGTAACAATTCTGGAACACTTCTTGTGGGACCTCTCCGAGTACCCTCGTCACAGATTCTTGGATATCTTCAACGGAGTCAAAATGTCGACCTTTGACGAATTTTTTCATATGGGGGAATAGGAAAAAGTCGCAGGGTGACATGTCCGGTGAATAGGGCGGTTGTGGTAACGTTACGATGCCTTTAGACGCCAAAAACTGAGAGACACTGAACGCACTGTGACAGGGAGCATTGTCGTGATGCAGAACCCAAGTCTTTGCGACCTCTGGACGCACTTTGAGCACCCTTTTTCGTAATTTTTCGAGCACATTGCGGTAGAATACTTGATTTACGGTTTGTCCAGGTGGTACGAACTCTTTGTGAACCACCCCTTTGCTGTCGAAGAAGCAAATCAACATGGTTTTCACTTTGGACTTGCTCATTCTCGCCTTCTTTGGCCTTGGTGCTCCAGGGGACAGCCACTGTTGGCTTTGTCGTTTAGTTTCGGGGTCATATTGAAAGAACCAACTTTCATCACCAGTAATAACTCGATCGAGAAGAGTAGGATCACTTTCAACCTGCTCGAGACAATCTTGAGCGATGTTCATTCGGTGGGCGCGATGTTCATTTTCGTGACATGCACTACTCGCGCGTTGTTACAAAACACTAAACAGCTGGCGAAGAAATGATCGTACGAGGGTGGTCAAGGTCTCAATCGAGAGATTAGGGATCTGCTATTACGGTGGCGGAGTTACAGGTTCGCAATGTTACCACAGACCGAGAAAAAAAATCGGTCGCATTACTTAATTGTCTGACTTCGTATATATATATATATATATATATATATATATATATATATATATATATATAATGTAGGAGTTCCATTTATTTTTTATGTTATGTAATCAGAAAAGAGAGAGAATACAGCAATAACATAATTAAAAAGAATCCAAATTCATATATATATATATATATATATATATATATATATATATATATATATATATATATATATATATACATTGTTTGATTGTATTAATCGATCTTTATTCTTAATGCTCTGTTTCTTTATATTCTATCTATGTCTATTTAATCTCACAATTAATAACGATAGATAACTTATATTTGAATTATATTGTAATAACTGTAAGAACAGAAGATTCCTGTTCATGTTATGACTTCCTTTATCATAAATGTATAAATTAGTATTAGATATAAATAAATTTTGTTATATAATG
>CM068315.1:20731843-20981843 GCA_034766995.1 Acanthacorydalis orientalis | reverse complement strand
TTTTATTGAAATAATTTTGTTTTTTGACAAGTTTTCTGAAATGAAATTTGATTAAAATACAGGTATCGTTGAGGTTTACTACTGAAATTTGAACTGAAATAACTATTATCTTTTTAATAAAATTGTGGAAATATTGAGTTACAAATTGTAATATAAAAATGACTAGTCATTTATTTACCTACGTTTTGTCTATGATTTAGTTCATTTGGCATATAATTTATTTGACTATGTGTATTATTCACATAAGTGTAGTATGATTTGCCTTTAATAATAGTTATATTTATTTATAATAATTATTATATGTATAGATTTATATGATTTATTCTAGAACTATGAAACGTTAGTTTACTGTTATAATACGTATATAATACGAATGAAATTTATATAAAAAGGTAGTAAATGTAGTATTTTATTGTATTGATATGAAAGACTGTGTTCAATTTTACTAATAGTTTTTAGGACAAAATTTTGAAACATTGAACCACTAAAATAATTACTATTATAACAAGAGATATTTGGTACTTTCTAATCACTAAAGTGTGCGAGTATATATAACGTTATTGAGTATATTAAACTCTATTTGTGTTAATAAATAAGAAAATAAACGTATTGAATTCTTGGTAGAATGGATGAAATATCTAAATTATTGTTACTATTAATATTATATTTCAATGTACAATATTGAAAAGAAATATTCGATTTTCATGTATTTTATCGACTGTGTGATTAATTGATGGATTTAGTACATTCTCTACAAAATTTCGATGGTGCAAATGAAGTTCTTACTTATACAAATCAATCCAACTGTAATGTACAATAAACTTCGCCAAATTGCTGCTACTCTAGAAATATCACAACATCGGTAATTAACCGAGCATAATCAGATCGGTTGATCGTTAAGCAAACGAGTCGGTCCGAGTGAACCTGCCCGCTCGCTTGCCTTCCTGTCGTCCTGCATGTCTTCTCCCTCTACTAGTAGTTAGTTGGGTAAATATACAAACTCACGCACACAACGAGGATATTGGATTCACATGAACAGTATCGAGTCCGTTACACATGCGAACGAGCAACTGTATCGAGTATCGAGCACGGGACAAATTACATGACGCTGGTTCGACGATAGCTATTACTGCTGCTCTGCAATTAAACTTAGGTTCCGTGTAAAAGCGACGGTTGCCGTGTCGGGATGTCAGGGTATGATGATCACCCGATGGAGGAAATTAAAGGTTGTGTCATAGTCGGAGCAGCAGCAGCAGTCACCTCAGCAACCCCTGTGTAATCGGCACGTTCTTTCACTCCGCATATCTGCGGAGATGTTATTCATATTTGATACTGATTTTAGGAAACAGGTTCGGTGATTGAAACAGCAAAGTTGAGTCTAGAAATCAATACATGTCGAATATGTCAAAGTTCAGCATATTAAAGCACTGTAATGTAAATGTTTTTATTTGTATATAAAAATACTTCTAAAAGTATGGAACTAAATATAAAAATATACATTTTTTGACATATCTATATAACAATTTAAACATTCATACTGTAATATGATGAATGAAAGCTTATAATTTTTCATTTGTTATCGGTATTTTTTTAAAAAAATTTCGACAAAAAACAATAATAAAATAATCTGACATGTTTGAAACGTTCTAAAACATTTATAATCATTATAGGATATTGCTAGGCATTTTAATAGTTTTTGCGTTATAAAACAGAGTCTATTTATATATAATGCTAATTTATTGGTATAAGATGGAGATAGTAAACGAATATAAATAAATCTCTCAATCAACATCCTTACAATTATTCAAATTATTAGAATATAATTTATTTTTTATCATAAATAGTGAGATTAGATATAAGTAGGAAGAAATGAAACATACGAGGGTGGTCCCAGAAGTACCCGTTCTGACCTAGAGATGGCGGTAGTTGTTTGAAAAATATCACTGTATTAGAAAGTACACAATCTATAAAGCATATGTTTTAAGTTTGAGGACTCCACGTTGTTTAGTATTTGTTTGGCAGCCATCAATAGTGAACGTTTTCAGTGAATTTGTGAAAATGGAGAAAATTGGTCATCGTTACGTGATACAATACTTTTATTTGAAAGGCCTCAGCCCAACCAATATAAAAGCTGAACTGGATTCTAATCTGATTGAGTCTGCTCCTTCGTTTACAACAGTGAAATATTGGGTAGCAGAGTTTAAACGAGGCCGTACGAGCTGCCAAGACGAGCATCGCAGTGGTCGACCAAATGAGGTGACGACTCCAGAAATGGTGAAGAAAATCCACAAAGCGGTACTGGATGATCGTCGACTGAAAGTGCGCAAGCTAGCAGACATAGTAGGCATTTAAAAAAGTGCGGTAGTTCGCATATTATCTAAAAATTTGAACATGAGAAAGCTGTGTGCATGATGGGTGCCGCGTTTGCTCACACTCGAGCAAAAACAGTGTCGTGAAGATGTTTCAATTGAGTGTTTAGCGAAGTTTCACAGCAACAAAGCAGAATTTTTTCGCCGTTTCATAACCATGGATGAAACATGGGTCCATCATTTCACACCCGAGACAAAAGAACAATCAAAACAATGGACTGAAAAGGGAGAACCGGCTCCAAAGAAGGCGAAGACCGTTTCATCTGCAGGCAAGGTCATGGCGTCAGTTTTTTGGGATGCGCATGGGATAATTTTCATTGACTATCTTGAAAAAGGAAAATCTATCAACGGCGAGTATTATGCGAACTTATTGCAACGTTTGAGCGAAGAAATCAAGCAAAAACGGCCGCATTTGGCTAAGAAGAAAGTGTTGTTTCATCAAGACAATGCACCAGCTCACAAATTCGTTATTGCAATGGCCAAAATTAATGAATTAAAGTTTGAATTGCTACCTCATGCACCCTATTCGCCAGATTTAGCCCCCTCGGATTATTTTCTGTTCCCAAACTTGAAAAAATGGCTCAGTGGTCAAAGATTTCCCAACGATGAAGAAGTGATGTCGGCAGTTAATGGGTATTTTGAGGAGCAAGACAGTTCTTATTATAAAAAGGGTATCGAACTTATTGAACATCGCTGGGAAAAGTGTATAGAGCTGAAAGGAGATTATGTTGAAAAATAAATATATTTTTTTCCAAAATTTTTGTGTTTTCTTTGTTGGGTCGGGTACTTCTGAGACCATACTCGTATTATATATAAAAAAAAATGATCGAGCACAATCAATACATATAAATTATCTATCATTTGAAATGAATTATTGGTGAATTGTATCTTTATATTGAATATATAACTTAAAAATATTTAAAATTTTTGATATAATTGAAAAATTTTTATATACATATATCTCAACATGTGTTCTGATATACAATATATTTAGCAACCAATTTATTATTTGATTCAATGTAGTTGGTAAACATTCGACTGGAAAACTATGTATGATTCCGTTCTCACATAATTTATAATTTTAAAAACAGTATTTTATATTTATAAACGCAAGATTATTAAAATATAGGCTTTTCTTCTAGGAAAACATGCATTCTTATTTTTTATATTCGCTACACCTACTTGTTTAAATTTTGTTTTTATTTGACTACTTATTCATTTCTTACCCGATTGTTGAATATTGTCTAAACTTGCGAATATGTTTCTTTTTATATTTAAATAATTATACCATAACATTATTCAGAATTAATGAAATTTAATTATTGATAAAGTTCCTACGGTATTGTACATGTAAAATTATTTTCTTTATTATTTTATTATTTCAGTTAACTTAATTTGTATATAATAATTTTTAAAACACATACAAATTAAAAAAAAATTAGAAAATATTAATAAAAAATTTAGTAATACAATTGACAGAACAAAATTATATATATATATATATATATGTATATATACATATAAATATACATAAATATATATACAGATATATATATATATATATATATATATATATATATATATATATATATATATATATATATAGAATTCCTTTATAGCGACATTTACATTACCGCTATCTAATCAGATATCCATTTTGAACTCTCATTTAATTACATTTACATTTCTTCTCTAAGAGGACTTTTAAATATACCAATGAATTTGCTTATAACAATCTAATATATAATAACTACTTTACCTAAAATAGAGAATTATTTTAGACACTTTCATCAGAGTAAGTAATTAATACAAATCCATACATTTATTACACAATATTTGATGTTCATAAATACATGTTCTGCATTAAAATAACAGTGATAAAATACCTTCTAGGATGATCAAGCTACAAGTTAAAAATCTATTCTATAAAACGATTGGCCGGCAAGGGTGTGCGACGTGTTAAATGCGTTGAACGGGAACAGATGATAATGTCTGCGCAATATTTATGCTGGAGATTTAAATATTAGTACCTAGTATATTTTCATATATATATATATATATATATATATATATATATATATATATTCAAATATGTTTAATTTTAACACAATTTTATAATAATTCTAAAATAATTAATTCGAAATAAAATATGAAATTCATTTCTATAATATTATTGTAAAATTGTGTTTCAATTAAACATTTTTGAATAAATGTCAATATATTTTAAATTATTTAATTTTTTTTGCAACTATATTATTGTATGGTGCTTTTTACAAATCACAAATAAGAGAGTTATCTATATAAATTATTTATTTTTAAAAAATATTGAATATATAAAATATTTAATATCAGTCTGTGAATGTGAGGCTTCAATAATTAATCATTTTTGTTATTAGCCATCCATCCATAACCATTGACTGTCGTGATTTCGTGTTTTGATACGACAGAACAGATTGGTGCATTCTGAGTGATGTTTTATTTTTGAGGAAATAAATTACTTTTAGACATTTATCATAATAATTGTTCTCATAAAATACGTGTTCTGCATTAAAATATTAACATAAATAAATACTCTCTAGATGACAAGGTACAGGTCAAAAATCTATATGAAAACGATAGGTTGTGGGGGTAGTGAGTCGTGTTAAGTGGACGGAACGAGAACAGATAATAATATCGGCACAATATTTATATGGGAGGATTATTTATAGGAGCGCAACAAACTTTTAGACTCGTTACTATTGCGTACTAAGGTATTTGATATCGTTCTTACGGCTGTTAGATACTGAAAACAAAAAGAATTTATGCAACGAAAAATTAATTAAAGTTTATTTAATACGTGTTTATTTGGTTGACAATTACATTTGGTACCTGATTTTTAATACTACACATTTTTTATTTAATTTCAATTCTTTTACTCATATTTCACTGTTTTCGCCTTATCAACTGGTAATCTGACGACATAACACTATATTTTCGGGCGCTTATGACCATAGCTGTCGAAGCACCCTAAAACACCAATAAGAAACCTACGACTTTATACTTTCTTTCAAAATTGGATTTTTTTAATCAGACAACTTTGTGGCGGAATATGTTCATATATTTGTTCAATTTTTGATTAGAATTTAATTTTTAATTCGCATTGAATAGTCAATTTCAAATTTATTTGTTTGATGCTAAATATTAGGTCGGTAGAAAAATAATTACGATTTATGTCCTTCAAATTCATAACAAAAACTGTAATTATTTTCCTACCGATATAACAATCAAATAAATTATAAAAATTAAAAACGATATAAGATTCTAAAAAGAATTTAAGTTATTGGAAGAAAAGAATATCTTTTTTTATTTTAGAAAAAAATTAATTTGGAAATATTTAAGTTTTTAACACTTCATTCCTTTAAATGAAAATTCACACTTTGAGCAGAATTGCAATACATTGATTTCAAATTCAGTATTTAAAATTTTTCATTGTGATAATAGTTATGATTCCATCAGAGTATATAAAAATGTTCAACTCAGTAGTTTGTATCTTATTTCACGTCTGGTTTAAGAGAAGATTATGTGACACAGTAGCAGTGTAATGAAATACGCATTACCATCACCGAATAACAATTAGGTGAATAAACCCATTCGTGCTTCACGATTGGACCCCCTCAGCAAGGTGTTTCTTACTCATAACGAGATATTTATTTGTATACATCATGCATTGCACACACGTACACATAATTTTATCTACAGTAAAAGCGATAGAATTATTAGCCAAAATATGACTTTCATCTCAATATTATTACTTGTATATTATTAATTAAACGACGATTTAATTTGAAATTGTTTAATTTTTAAAAGTAGTATTCACTATAATTACATAAATACAAGCGTTGAATAAGTAAAGGCTGAAAATTTAAAGATATCATATCCAATAAAACTAATTTTAGGTCATTTTACTTCTTACTTTTAAATGCATTCTATTGTAATATGAATTATTTTAAAATATTTTAATTGGAGGAATTCATTTTGACTTAAACTTTGCCTACCCACATGAATATAGACATAATTACTTACGCTGTTTTTGAATATCTTAGTAAGGAAAGTTTATCAGTTTATCAATAATTTCAGCTATTCGTTTTTCTAGATTATAACCATTTGTTTCACCTCTTCAGGAACATTTAATTAGTTCTGTATTATACCTCTTATAACGTTTTAAACTTTTAATAAATTTTATTTCTCATGTTCAAACCGAAACAATATATGTATATTTTTATCTTAAAATGTAATAAAATAATATTAAACCAATAAAATATTATTTTTTATTCTATCTTTAAACAATAAAAATAACTAATTTTTTGATAGGTATTCATTGAATTTTATGTTATTCTTAGGTACAAGTAATGTATACTTTATTAAGAAAAGAAAATATAATAAATGTCATTGCACGATATCTCTCACATGTATATAGCACCTTAATTTTTTTTAATATTGTCTAGATCGGGAACGAAATTAAGATCATACTTCACAGGATCAGTTCTGTAGTTGATCTTCACATGCTCTCTACACTAACGTGGAGTAGATGCAGCCATGATGATGAGTTAGAGCATCAGTCTGTGAACGTGAGGTTTTGGATAGTTTAATTACTATTGTCATTAATCTTTCCATCGATGACCGTTCATTGTCGTATCAAGTATGGCAGGAACAGGTTGATGCATTCTGAGTGGTTTTGTTCTTTTATAAAAATTTTTAATACATATTTCCAAAGTGAAATACGTTTTTAAATTTTTTTATTGTATTTTTAAAATATAAAATAAGGTGGTTATTAAAGTACTTTCATTAAGTAAATAATCAATTTAAATCTATTTAATTATCACAATATTTTTTTCTCATAAAATACGTGTTTGCATTAAAATATTTATTAACTTACATATTTTTCAGATGACACTGTAAATTTAAAAACCTAAAGTATAAAAACGATAGGTATGATATTGCGGTGTGTTAACTGGGCGGAACTTAAATATTAGTACCTAGTATATATTTACAATCAAATATGTTTAATTTTAACACAATTATATAATAATTCTAAAATAATTGAATCAATATAAAGTACGAAAGTCATTATTAGTAATAACATTATTATAAAAATGTGTTAAAATTGGACATTTTTGAATGGATATTAATATAATTTAAATTATTTCAATTTTTTGCAACTACATTATAGTACGTTTTTTACAAATCTGAAATAATACTGTCATCCATATATCTTATTTATTTTTAAAAGAATATTTAATGTATAAATACTGATAATAAATAAACATTAATAATTAATACTAAGAATAAATAAAGAAAATTTAATAATTAATGAATACAGTTTAGAGAATATTTTCAAAATTCTAGTAACATCGAAATAACTACCGAATAATGCTAGTCATCTGTGCTGCTAAATACACCTTCATGCTAATGTTAATTTGGGTAATTGCCGACAGAGGACATTGTCGATATCAACTTCATACAATTTTTGTATAAGAGTCTATTTGGCTTCAGCAAAAAATAAGTGTCCTTCAATGTAACTTCACAACGTATATCGTAATTCTTGATAATATTTCATGTGTATTTGAGTAAATGGGGTGGATCAAACACTACAAAAATTGCTCTACCCTGGAAACCAAAAAAAAGTCTTCTTTTTTGATTTTAAGGAATATAACGCTTTCACGTTATTGCATCTCATGTCACAAACCGTGCACATAACCTGAAGTCCAACTGACTCTACTTATCAAATAACTTCAATGACCATTCGTGATAAATGATCAGAAGTTAATTTTCGACAAAATTAGTAGGCAAGGAGCTACTTCCCAGCTACGTCTCACACCTTGCAACATGAAAACCATTATGCTATATGCTTATTCTTTCCCTTTGAATCCGATGTTCATATCAACATGCCCAGTAATTCCGTTATCTTATTAGTCATACGCCAACTTTTCACGAATTAACATTTCGTCAAACAAACAAAAGTTGTTCTTACCCTCAAAATAACTGACCATGCTTATTAAGTACGATATGATATAGTTGTTTATACCTGTTTTCAAAGGAATCAATTTCAAAAGAATATTTAACGCGTTGAGCGATGGTAAAGTAATTAATTTCCTTAGTAAATAATAATCTTTTAGGATTTTTATCCAAAAGGTAAACACAAGAACTTTTCTTCTTGTGTCAACCGTCTGCCAGAATCTGCCACACCCCTGAAACGAACCTATAAAAAATATAGTTATGTTATAATATAAACATTTATTTATTTGAAAAAAATATTACATGTCAGGCCAACATAACAAAGATCTGTGAAAAAAAGATTCAAGTGATTTACACTTCTTCGTAACTACTCCTTTACATTTTTCTTATTTTTTGCACAAATACGTTTCAAAGTACATACATATATATATATATATATATATATATATATATATATATATATGTATATATATATATATATATATATATATATATGTTTTCTTTTTAAAATCTTTATAAATTTAAGTGCACTCGACGTGTTTGGCATTCTTTTTCAGATATATCGATGAGATATTAGAGGCGATTTCTATAATATAAATTACATTAATAGATTTTAAACATCAGACCTATAAATCATGTTAAGGGCTAGCAACTACTTACATGAGATTTTTTTGAAAAAGGAATTACTAAAGACGTTTCTTCCTTTTTAGCACTCATTTCCGTTGAGTTAGTATGGAATGTGGAAATTCTGATTGTTCCTCCAAAGTTGCGATCTAAATTGTACATTATATATCATATATAAAATTTTATACCATATCGAATTACTAGATTAACTTACACGATCGGTATTTATTTTCAAAATATTAATGGAAAAACTGCAGACAGTGACTAAAATTTAAATAGTGCTGATAATATAAATTTTCATTGTTATGCAAATTATAGTATAAAAAAAATCGGCAGGTAGAGTCGGAGTCACTACCCCTGAGCTTTTTGACGAAAAAAGTCTTACCTAAGCGGTGTTGTCGGGGCGTAGTGTTTGTAGGGTTGGTAAAAAAGAAATGAGCACAACAAACTTGTGTGTTTTTTATTTATTTCTCATAATGCTGACTAATTTGTAAAATTTTGTTAAAGACAGGACAATGGTACGAGTAGTACAATATGTAAGACTTACATGCTACACTTATATCTCTAGAGAACATTAAGTCTATAGTGGTATTCTTTAAAGTTGTGAAGTCAGTTGGATCCGTGGGCAAGACCAATCTAAACTTTTCGTTCAGAAACTGTTTCAGACAATCGTTCGACGTATCATTGTTAAAGTCCCCGGCGAGAAGAAGCGGTATGTTGGAATCGCAGGGCCAGTCACTAACTATTGTTCTGACATGCTCTGTGTTGTAAAGTATTAGTTGAAAAAAAACATCTCGATATAGTTCAGTGGCAAGTGTGTTGGCTTCAGCGGATAAGTGAAACCGTTAATTTTACTCAACGTTGGCACCTTTCTTTGCTTTACTAATTTAAGACAGTTTGAGCACAATTTGAATTGTTGAACGTCTTGATCTGCAAATTCCTGTTGTAAGAATTGTTACATAGCTGCATTTGGCCGTTTAAAATTATTTTGGAACCATATGCGGTCACAAACTCCACAAACAGACCCGAACTTGTTGCCGTAAAATGTCTTTTCAAAGTGCTCCGTCTCCAGACGCCAATGGGTTTTAAACGCTAAATATCTATTCTCAAACGTTACGTCTGCTTCTGTTTCGTCTAATTCTATTGGTTCCATCTCACTGTAAACATCTATTCCCTGTGAACTTGCATCAGACGTTACAGCGTACGCGTGATGTTGTTCGCTTCAACTTGTCGACGCTGCTTCATCCTCAGCATTCGTTCTGCTGCTGCCATAGGGGCCTTTTTGGATTCCTTATTAAGTCTTCTTTTATTTTGTAACCGTTTACCATACTTATTTACCTTATTGTTTTGAAGATATTTGGACAATTTTAAAATTTTAGAAAGAAAATTAGTCCAGTTTCAACACTTTATCAGTGTATATCTTTTCAGTTGCTTTCACTATTGTCACTGTTAGTATTTTATTTTATAGCACTTATCCAACTCTGTTAAACGATACCTCACAGAACATCTTACACATACGCACTCTTGAGCGACATTAATTTTTCCGCGCGGTGAACCGATAATATTACATTACAATTTGGCGACAGTGTTGTGGCGGCCTGTGACGTCACACACTTAAGGTTCACATTGTGTAACATTCTTACATCTTTTCTCTATTAAACCATGTATTGCTTATTTGGATTTGCGTTATAGTTTTAAAGTTATAAAGGTCTGTTGAATGTACACAAAATCGTAACATCAACTTTCGCATAGTTTCCACCCATGTTAAACTCGCGGTGTAAGACGTTTTCCGTCAAAAATAATATTAACTTGTGAATACTTACATTTACCGGTAGATCGATTACATTTGCAATGGTAGAATTAATGTATTCCCATCGTACTGATTGATGAAAACTCTGCAAACTGTGGCTAAAATTTGAATAGCACTTATTATACAAATATTTATTATTATCCAGAAACAAATTAAATATTTTCGGATTATTGTATCTCACACATCAGGGTTTGAATAATTGTTTGTTATTTTTCGAAACAATATTTACTAAACCACTTTATTTATTATTGAGAATGTAGATTATGTTAATAGATAAAAGAATATTTTATACCTGTCATTTCAAGCACAGAAACCTCTATTCTGTTTATTTGGTTTTATAGGGAATTGGTAAAATCACAAGTTCTAAAATCCTGCCTACACAATTTCATCACTTTGTATGCTGCATCAACATGTTCCTTACTAATTCCTAAGGCTTGAAGCCAAATAAGTGCACTACAATAAAAATATAATTATACATTAATAATTAATATTAATGAAATTAAAATCTAACACCTGTTTTTCGTTTTTGGACAATAAAATAATTCATTCATCGGGACGTTAAAAATAAAACATCCACGTCTTGTAAAATTCATGCTGAATCAAAAATGCTCTCACAAACATGAAACAAATGTTTAACAGTTGAAATTTACAAACAGTGTTGTGCAAAGTGTGAAATGTTTCTTTGGTCAATAAGGGAGAAATTTATATGTTGCATGTTCTTTGCCAATAGTAAAACAATACACAAAATAATATATAAATCGAACAATAACGCTATCCATTCGTGTCCCACAAAATTAAATTACAATTCATATTTTCTTATTACTTTTACCGGCCTGATTATTAATTTATAATTAATAATTCATTAATATCATTTTTACTGGTATCGAATAATGTAAACTACATTAAAAATAAAGTATCGAGGTGAAAATCTATCTATTTATGAAGTATTGGTAATCACTCATTCAAGCTTAAATATACTGAAGAATCTCACACAATGTAGAAGTGAAGTTCTTGACACCAAAATTATCTAAAAATTCCACTATTTTTTTTTAATTCTCACTATTTACATTAACTCTTTGTAGAAAATTTAAATTTGTAGACTGAATTATCTAAAACAATGTTTTCATGAAAATTTGGCAATCGTACTGTAACAATATTTTTTGGTCAAATGACGGTCTAATAAGTCATAATTGCGAATAAGAAAATTAATCATTTTAATTTATATATAATACTTAGTTTTAATAATTTACTCTTTTATTTTTATGTTATTTTTTTCATAGGCATATAATGTATTTGAAGTTATTTTTAAGTAGAAGTATACTGTAAGAAAAGAAAATATCATTGCACGATATCTCTCACATGTATATAGCATCTCAATTGTTTTTTAATATTGTTTAGGTCTGAAACGAAATTAAGATCATACTTCACAGGATCATTTCTGTAGTTGATCTTCACATGCTCTCTACACTAACGTGGAGTAGATGCAGCCATGATGATGAGTTGGAGCATCAGTCTTTGAACGTGAGGTTTTGGAGAGTTTAATCACTTTTGTTATTATCTTTCCATCGATGACCGTTCACTGTCGTATTTAGGTACGGTAGAACAGGTTGGTGCATTCTGAGTGGTGTTTCATTTATTTTAATACATTCTTAAACAATAAGATACAGAATTATTTTAAATTTTTTAAAATTATTTCACATTACTTTCATCATAGTAAGTAATTAATACAAATCCATATTTATCACAATATTTGTTCTCATAAGTACGTGTTCTGCATTAATAAAATATTTATTAACATAGTTAAAAACCCTCAATGATGACAAGGTACAGGTTAAAATCTATTAATAAAATGTTTGCCCGGGAGGGGGTAGTGCGGCGTGTTGAATGCGCGGAACGGGAACAGTTGACAATATCGGCGCAATATATTATGCTGGAGATTTAAATATTAGTGTCTAGTATATATTCACAATCAAATATGTTTAATTTTAACATATCTGTCTGTCCATCGATAACCGTTCACTGTTGTTGCAACAGATAGGTACATTCTGAGTGGTGTTTTATTTTTAAGAAAAACTATTACTTTAGTAGTTTATCACAAAAATTGTTCTCATAAAATACGTATTCTCCATTAAAGTATTTATTAACATAGATAAAAACAAAATAGTCTCTCTTCTACATGGTTAAACACACACTACAGGTTAAAAATCATATGTGTAAACGCTATCGTTTACATATATTGTAACGATATCTCAATGTATCTCATATGTCATTATAATCATTGTCACAGTTGGTTTGCATAGTTCATTGTCACAGGTTTCATTGCAGTTATTATATAATTATATATTTTTTCTTCTAACTTCATTGATGTCATTAATAATAATTTAACTTGAAATCTCCATACGTCATTTGAACAACATATTTTGTGCAATATTACGTTCAATTTTGTACAAATATTTTTATATACACCAGAGGACTCAGCCTCCCACTTGCTAGGCTTGCCGAGCTCTGGGAGTGTGTACATTACATTCATTCACTCATTCATTTTACTGATATTCAGAGAAAATAAAATATACGGTATAAAACACAAAATATATATAAATACATTTATTAATGAAATCATGAAGAAAAATGAAAATTAGAATCTTAATTATTCTAACACTTTAGTTAAACGATGTTTTTAATTGTTGTGCGTCCCCCTATACAGTGAAACCAAATTCCTTGCTTTGAGATACATCTTGAGAGAGCTACGTATAATTGATCGTGTCCGAAAACAGTATCGTCCGAATTTACAAACAAACCTATTTTATTGAATGTTTGGCCCTGAGATTTGTTGAGTCATAGCAAAAGCTAATTACAGGAAATTTTAAATGCTTTAAATTGAACGGTATATCGAGATCTCCAGATGTATCGAGTGTGATGCGTGGTATATGAAATATTTGTTAGGATTATATTAACTATCCATTATCTCCAGTTAGGATCTCGTAAACTTTCATATTTTTATTCCTGCAATGAATATTTTTTTATTTATTGCAAGAAAACCAGTCTTTTTTTTTCATTTTATTCTTTTTTTTCGTTTGACGTAAAAGATGCCCGGTAAGAAAATTATAGAGCATGAAAGAATCTGCAACTTTCATATTGAACTTTTTTTCGTGCAATAAATATTTATTGTTTTACACCACTGCAAAAGGCAATTTGTACCATATACAGTTCCGTGATACGACAATACAAATAAAACGATACACTGTGTACGATACATGCAGTCTTATACAGCGGCATAAGACAATAAATATTTAATGCGCAAAAAAAGTTTAATATGAAAATTGTAGATTATTTCAAGTTCTACAACTTTCTTACTGGGTATCTTTAACGTAAAACAAACGAAAAAGGAGAAACATGGAAAAAACTACCGTTTTTTGGTAATAAATTAAAAAATATTCATCGAACGAAAAAAATATGAGAATCAAAGTTGTAGAAAATTATATATATATATATACATATAACGGATTGTTTACGGCTGTCGCCGCCTCTCCGTCCCCAGTTTACAATTCCTTCTGTCATAGCACATTTCTTCATCTAGGTTTCTTGTTTCCATTGCCTCGTCCACGTCGTCTCTCCAACTTCTTCTTGGTCGTCTTCTCTTTCTTCTTTCTGGTGGTATCCACTCTAATATCCTCCTTGTCCATCTCACTTCGTTCATTGTTTTTGTGTGTCCGAACCATGTCAGTTGTTTCTTCTCAATATCATCAATGATATCTCCTGCAGTATTCATTTCCCTTCTAATGTCTGCATTTCTGACTCTTTCAAGTCTCGATCTTCTGGAGCTTCTTCTCAGAAAGTCCATCTTTGTGGTTAGTAGTTTTTTTCTACGTGATTTATTTAGATCCCATACTTCTGAGCCATATATTACGATACTTTGGGCAATTGGTAGAAAATTAAATTCCCTATAAAATGGGTTTTTAATTGCTTTTATATATACAGAAAAAAAAGAGATATATTAAAAAACGGGAATTTATTTTTTTCGCGCTAGCCACAACAGTGTAAGGTCTGATAGTTCAAAGTGTAACAATACTCTAACCAACCCCTTTCCCATCATCCTGCAACCAGACCAGGCAATCCATCCTGATATAAGGATAGATTCGAATTTTACCCAGATACATTGCACTATATAGTAACTCTACTGCTTTTAGTATTTTATAGATCGAAAAAAAATTAAGATCGTACTTCACAGTTATTTCTGTAGTTTATATTTACATTATATTTTCTACATAAATGTAGAGTGGACATACCCATGATGATGAGTTGGAACATCAGTATGTGAACGCGGGCCGACAGTTGATTAATTTTGTCATTAGTTATCCATTGAGGATCCTTCAATTTTGTGTTTATTTACAAGAGACAGATTGGCTCATTCTCAGTGATGTATATTGTTTAATAGAAAAAAAAACAATTACTTAGACATTTATTACAATACTCATAAAATACGAAGGTACTTTCCCATTGGTATTGATTTTCACTGTCTTGTATTCGGTTATATATATTTTAGTAAGAATCTGATTTGTAAATTTAATCCTTTAAATATTGCGAAACTCTTTGCATTTATTCGTTTCGTTAATATCTCTTTTTATTTTTATATATTTCAGTATTCTAAAATATTTCACTTTATATCTATTCTAATTTTTATAATTTGCATTGTTTTACTTATATCTTTAATATTACGCCTATTTATAATTTACGATTAGTGAATATTGAATCAGTTTTATTATGTTTATTGCAATTTACATATTGTATTTTTATTAAAAAAACTGTTCGTTTGACGGATACATTTTTTATTATACGAATTTCATATTAGTTTATAAATTCCGTTTAGACTATAAATATTAGTGTTTTCTATTTGGGTTGCAAGATATTTTTAATGTTTTTTTAACCCTTTAAGTGGGTGCTTTCCGCAGATAACAAGTGAACAAAATGGATATATCCGTCATACACAATTAAGGGGTTAAAAGATATTTTATGTTGTCATTCTTAAAAAACTTTTTTAACTTATATATATATTCTATAATATATATATATATATATATATATATACATATATATATATATATACATATACTCGTATATATATATATATATATATATAATATAATATATATATATATATATATATATATATATATATATATATATATATATACGAGTATGTATGAAAAGCTTACCAAATTTTTATTTTCATCGGTTGAATTATATTTATTTATTTTTATTATGGGTGCTCTATTTACCATGCTTTTGAAAAATGTTATGTAATGGTTTTTAAGACAGTTAGACAAATAATGCTAATAAGTCAGTATAATTAATGGCCAGTAATTTTTGTATTGTACTTTCAGTTATACTTAGGTTGAGGAAGTCATATGAATTAATTATTTCTTCTTATAATGTGAAATTTATTTATTAAAAATGTAAATGATTTTGAGTATTTGCATTTTGTAATAATGAATTTATTTACTAGTTTGTAGGTGCGAAATGTTTTTTTATGCTTTTTCTACTTCTACACTCCTTTGCATAATATTTGTAAAATAAGCATATAATGTATACATATTCTGGAAAGAGACTTTATTTCTGAACATATTTGTCTAAAAAATATTAGTTTTTGCACTTTGCTTCTTGGGAAATATTTTTTTAATTGCAACGAAATAAAATCATTGTTTCGTCTTTATTTGATTCTAATTCGAATAGGAATCAAAAAATTTTGAAATAAAACGCCTAAAAAGATCATCTACTTGTGATAATAAAGCTCTCTTTTTATAATTTATTTAATAAAACACAATTTTTATCTTTTTTTGAACTATAAATGCACTTGTATTTTTTTAGAAAAACCAATTCTATCTGTTTGAGTTTATTTTTTATTAATTAAATAAATTTTTAACGTGATCGAAGTTTAGTAGTTGAAAATTTTACTCAAAATATAAATATTATATAAGCAACAGCCTATTAAATACTTTTTCAAATCAAATGTTTATTAGTTAAATATTTTCTGATAAATATTTCTATTTATAAATATTTGTTTATTTTATTAGAAATCAGATGCAAAAATAATTGTGATAACAGACATTTTTTGACAGATATTTTTTGTCAAAAAAATTGATAAAGTTTACTAATTTAAGTGAAAAAATCACGTCTTTTTCAGAAATCCGATCATGTAATCATTTTTGTTCACAGTTTGTGCAGCTTTTAAAATCGATTCGCAACAAACACCACGAATTATGTTCCGAGCAACTAACAAACTAACTACCAAACTACCGCTTCTCGTCCGATATCTCCTGCCGGGTATAAATGTCTTATTACACGCCGTACGCTCATGACACGTGTCACACAGGGAACCGAACGTCCGATCTCTACACTGTCATTAGCAGTTAGTATCACGTGTCTGTACAGTAACTATTTTCTACTGGATAAATAGATGTACGGTTGCTTGCTCTATACTCTGTATACGCTCATATATATACACACACATATCCATATACATACATATGTCGTCATCGTTAGAATTAACTCAAGTTTAGTGTTTCAAAGAGGTTGTAAGTTTCCGACTTAATTTATTTGCGAGTTGTAATTTATTTGCTTGTGAACAGACGAGATTCTAGAATTGTGTTTCGAGCATGTAGAGCAGGTCGTTTGTATCACATGAAATATAAGTTACTGTCAACTAGTACCAAATTTTCCTCGTTTCGTTCATTATATTCATTTAACGTATATGCTTATATATATATATATATATATATATATATATATATACTGAAAAGCAAACGTATTATTTTTGAATTATATTTTCTTTTCAAAAGATATATCTGAATATATTCAGTAAACAAAGAATTACCTTTTTGTTTTTATACAGTTTTGGTAATTTTTTAATTATATATTGTAGAATTTTATACCAAACAGAATTGCACAAATGATAAAATAACTTTCATAATCATGTCAAAAATATGAACTTATCATTTATTTTCATGGCATATGTTAAATTTTATCCACTTAACGACACCACGACGGAATCGTTGAAAAAATCACTGATATCATTAATGAAAACAACTGAGTGAAAATTCGTGAGATTACTAAGACTACAGGCATCTCAACTGAATGAGTGCGCATATCCTGCACGAAAAATTGTACAAGATAAAACTATGTGCGGGATGGGTGTTCCGATTGTTGACTGTCGACCAAAAAGTCACACGAAAGGACATTTCGAATCCAGTATTTGGCGATGTTTATTCGCAATCCACAGGCCATTTTGTATCTATTCGTTACCGTGAATGAAACCTGGATCCATTCAGTACACATATGAGTCGAAGTAGTAGTCAAAGCAGTGTACAACGACTGGTGAAAGTGGACCAAAAAAGGCGAAGACCGTTTTGTCGGCTGGAAAGGTAATGACCACTGTTTTTGGAATTCCCTAGGAATCATACTGATCGACTATTTAACGAAGGAAAAAACAGTAACACCAGCCTATTATGCAACATTATTGGACCGTTTAAAAGGAGAGCAACGTGCTGTCCCATAAATTGATCGTCGAAATGGCAAAATTACACGAATTAGGTTTTGAATTAATTCCTCATCCACCCTATTTTCTGGAATTGGCTCCATGCAACTTATTACTTTTCCCAAACTTGATAATTTGGCTCGATGGGAAGAAATTCTTCTCAAATGATAATGTTATCGTCGCCGTCAATGCAGTCTTTGAGAAAAGCTATTTTTCCGGTGAGATAAAAAATTGAAAACTCGTTCGATCACGTGTACAGCTCTCAATAGAAACTATGTTGAGAATTAATTAAATCGATTTTTTTCAAAAAACGGTGTTAAACTTCCTTTTTTACCATACTCAAAAAATAAACCTGGTAGCTGATACAGAGTTAACAAGCGTAGTTTAAATTGATAGTAGACTACGGCCCTCCCAAATCAATAAATCAAAAAATTATTTGAATATATTAGTATTTTAACAAAATAAGGAACCATACCTAAGAGTAGTGCAGAAAAGAAGTAGCTTGAAGAATAATGACTTCAGATTATGACATAGCTCTGTTTTAATCTACATCCTAATCTCGAAGAAATACTATAGCATAAAAACCTTTTATAACTTAAAAAAATTAGTAATCTAATAGTCAATTAAAATCTGACACCACAATTAAAACAAATATAAACGAACATAAAACAGAATTAAAATCAAATTTTAGGCCAATTATAGGGAGCTTTAGTGGAACATGGAGTTTCATTAGCTGCATTTCGAGAAGTGACCATGTCTGTATTTCACGAAAAGTGCTCAATATCTTAGTGCTTCGAAATAGCCAGTTAGTTCTTTAATCATGAACAGGATATTAGTTAAATACAGTTGCGACACACACTACGACGAGAGTAAGGTTAATGTTTAAATAGATACACAGCATAAATTAAAATTAATTTTATAAAATCTATTTTATGATCACTAATGTACCCAAACTAATATTGGAAGACAGAACCTTAATTGATCTTAGAGAATGATGAGGACTAAAACTATGCATTGGGAGATATATGGAAAATATTGGGAATAATACATGGAATAATATGTTAGAAATATTTGGAAACATTGATTTGGATTACAATACAATTTGAACAATTTTTTACAACAAAAATTTACTTTCACAAATTAATTATTGTTTTATCCAACAAATTAATAAAACTTTTCTAATTAAAAATGTTCAATAAAGATGGATTGATCAATTTTTACCGTTGAAAATTTATGTTTATATTTGTTTATCTATTTAGTTATTTTTGAAATCTTGTTATTAACATGGAAATTCCAATTTCAAAATTAATTAACCAAACGTAGAATTACATCTAGAGTAATTGAAAGGTATGAAAAAACGCTGTCTTTATTCAAAAGGGTCAGGTCTCGTAAACTTGCTTCTATTATTCAGTGTCAAAAGGTCCAAAAATATTTTAATTTGTCATATATTGTAAACTGATAGTTTTGAATCTTTAGTATTGTAACAAAAGAAAATAATACCTGGAACTGTAATTGTCATGTCTCTCGAAACGATACATAAGTCGACCACGCCATGCTCTAAGTCTGTACGCTGTCCCCGTGTGGCTGCCCATCTGCCAAAACAACTGGAGGAAGTTTCAAGTACTTCAGAACAAATGCCTTCGGCAGATCATCGACCTGCCGATCAGCACTCCCATCACAGAGCTGCATCGTCTCTGCAGCTTAGGACAATCTCCGATTTCGTGGAACACACCTACCGGAACTACTCAGCGAGGTGCGCCAAGCACATCAGTGTGCACGTCAGGAGCACCATCGATCCACTTCCGAGGACGAGGTTGACCCTCTCAAAGATGGCAATGAAGAAGCTGCTTCCTCATGAAGTCAGTCTTTGAGACGCGTGCCCTGCATCTCGCTAGTGTGTTCATGACATTTAAACTTTGACTCAAACTTCTACACCAGTGCATTGAGTGCTTCATATACATTGCCTTGCTAGTGCTGTGTTTAGTGCGTGATCCGTTCACACTTCACGTCGCGGAAATGACGTTCTCGCTCCCAGACCTTGCTTTGGGAGGTTGTTTACTTTGTTTCTTTATATATTTTTTTGTTGTGTATGCATGTTTGTCAATTGTCTTGCATGTTAGTTCTTAAGTTTTATGTTAGTTTTTAAGTTTTGTAAACAACGTATACTGCCGTCGCCGGTTTTATGAAACTTTTTCCCCGGCATTCCAACTCGTAAGCTTACCTAAATCTCCGTATATAACTCCTATCTTCCTTTCAAAACCGGCTTAAAAGCCAAGGATTATATCCCGGACCCAATTCCGTATCTCATCAGTGTACTATTACACTGTATTTTTTATTCAGATCAATGAAATTATTTTTGATTTTGATTTTGATTTGCTCTAAGTAAGTCAGTATCCAAATCACGTTAGGTTTAACTTATAACGTACCTTTATTCACTATCAATAAAAATTTAAAATAAGAACAGACTTCTTTTCATTAAATTAAAAAGGGGTCGAGTTCTCACTACTTATTTCTATATTAAGTCGGAAGTGCTACTCCCATACGAAACATTTACTGTTACTTATGTACATATTTATGGCAATTCTATTAGGTAGATACGAAAATAATTGCTGCTTATGATCTTCAAATTCACATACATTTTTACTTTTTTGATTTTCCTAGCTGTTTTAAGTGATCTAGAACTGTTGGATGACTAACGACTAACTCTTGTGCAAGCTCCCGAGTTGTTGTGCTTGGTTCTAATTCAACTAATGTCTTCAGTTGGTAGTTATGAACTGAAGAAAGACGCCTGTGACCTTCCTCAACTTCAAGAGTCTTGTCCCAAGCACGAAATTTTTGGAACCACCATTGAATCATACGTTCCTTTACAGTGCCCGTATCAAAAACATCGTTTAGTTTTCGAGCAGTTTTTGCTGCTTTACCACCCGTTCTGAACTCATATAAAAATGCTCTTATTTTCTTCTTTTCCACCTTTAATTCAATAGCTGTTTGAACCAAAATTAATAATAAAATCAAAGCCGATGTTACTAAAATACAGACCGAAAATGAACTTTAAAATGATATTAACACTAACACGATGATATGATACTTTCATTGAAAAAAATTAAGGTTAGAGTTCTGAAAATAAAACATTGCAATTATTTTCCTTCCAACGTAATATTTTATACCGAGATTATCAACCTCGAAGCACAAATATATTGAAAAATGTATTTTTTTTTTGATCTTAGTTTGCTGAGCGTAATGACATTACCGTCTAAATGTGAATAAGTAACAATTATATATGAACAATAATCATTTATTTTGATCATTGTTGATCAAAAGTTTTTGTACTTTTTGAGAGAGAAAAATTCAATATGTTTTCCAAGTGTATTCTATAAATAAGTTTAAGACGTTTAAGAATATTACTATATTACATAGTATGTATTTGTGTTAAATGATTTGCAAAAAGTTGAACTATTGTTTTAGAAAATAATGGGAATATTGTTTTCATTAAATAGAAATAAGAAAATAGATATTTCTTATAGTTATCTATTAATAAATTAAATTGCGTTTTTCAATTATCGCAATGTACGCTCAGATGAGCATATATATATATATATATATATATATATATATATATATATATAAATATATATATATATATATATATATATATAATATAATTAAAATTATGTCAGTATCCACTGAATATAGAGCGAAAAACAGTACTTAATCGAAACAAAATAAAACAAGTCACATCGTTCACTCACTCGCGACACGAAGTTCATCACCGTGCTACGTTCACATGCGAAAATTGAAAATTAACGACAATGTTAATTATCATTAACGTAATTCCCTGCTTTATGTGAAATTAAATATCATTTTGATTGCTGTATCTGTCGTTCGAATTACCGCACAGCTCTGCACATCGCATCGCTAAATCCATTTTAATCGAGTCGTCGCCGCTGTAATATTTTTTAAACAGTTTATTCAACCCAGCTGCTGCTGCTCGGTGGTCTTTAACGTTGCGCACGTTTTTTTCTCTTAACAAATACTTTTCACATATTTATAAGTCATTAAAGTCTTGTCGCCGGTGTTAAAGACTTTATACGTATAATGTAACATTCGAAATGGAATACAAGAGAGATTGAGTTCTTGGATGACAGGGCTGGATTCGATTGAATGTTGTGTTAACAATAGAGACATTGAATAGACTAATAGAGAGTTAAAATATAGTTGAATAAGTTATGTTTTGTACAATATTGGATAATAAATAAATCCTTTTTTTCATATGATTTACGAATCTAAGGGATAAAAAGAGAAAATACAATTACCTTACGATATAATTCTATTATAACTAATTACACAGTTATTTGATGTTGTCTTTGCTGGTCTCAGTAAATGCTCTCAGAAGTGTTAGGATAGAATAAGTAATGTTTGTATTATGTCCCTTTGTATAGAACATATTTTATCACCGTTGACGAAAATATATAGCAGAAATTTAAAACTGCGCATTAAGATATATTTTCAAATTCAAGAAAATCGTACTTGAAACTTCCATTATGTAAAAATTATCCTGTGGTGATGTAAGGTTTTTTCACGTTTTATTATTTGAGATGCATACTTGGTATAAAGCAGTGTTCTTCGAAGTGTGTTTCGCAAAACCGTGGGATTCTGGGCAACCTCTTCAGGATTTTCGCGAATCAATGTCAAAATTTGAAAGAATTTTCTTAAAAAACCCAGAAAAGTTGAAAATTCAAAATAGTTAATTCATAATAATTTCTTTTATTTGTATAATCACCTATTATTACCTATTTATCGTACACTAAAACTATATTTAAACCTATTATGTATTAAAACTCTATTTATGAGTATATATTACGATCCCACTCAATCAGATATAAATAATAAAATTTGGTCATGCAAGATGCTTGATTATTAAAACTTGTGGGGTATGTATTGGGGTATCTTGATTTTTCTGGGAATGGTAGGGGTTCCGCAAAAAAATAATCTTAAGGGTTCCGCGAGTCGTCAAAGTTTGAAGGCCATTGGTATAAAGTATTTTTGAATGATCAAGTAGATACTGGTACAGTCAGGTGAACCGAAACCGTAAAAGCATTACAAATTGAGAAAATTGGTACAAAATGATTTTGACTGTTTGGCTAATATAAAGGTGGCTGAGATATTATACATAAATAAGAAATCAATTCAAAAGATCTTGATCAACGATTAGGGTATGAAGAAGGTGTGTAGATAAGAATGATGCGCGAGAATTCTAAACCACGGGTAAACAATGAAAAGAGTTGAAATATGCTCTGACCTTTTTTATAAATTTGACCTTCTTTCTTCAGGAAGGATGGAGAAGCATATTAGACCTAAAAGATACTACTTTGCAAAGGACAACCTTTGAATCTTAGATTTTTTAATAGTAAACGTCTAATGATATAGTTTACTTTTTTCCAGACGCTGTAAATCACTATGCAGTGTAATACTATGTAAGAAAAGTTCTAGCGCCGTGGCTAATTCACTTTTATAAATGACTTTTTCAATTAATTCACATACAAAAAAATTTTTTTCATCAAACATATTTAATAATTGATTATTTCTTTTATGGTAATACTATCTCTAAAACACTAACGTACTGGAAAATATTTAAGTACAGATTTATATATTGCTAAGGTATATATTAGGTTGGTAGGAAAATAAATACGATTTTTCTTCTGAATTCTAACCTTAATTATTTCATGAAAGTGTTATTTTATCGTGTTCATGTCTGTGTTTTGGTAACATCGACTTTTGGTTTTCGTTAATTTTTCTTCAAATTGAGATATTGAATTAAAGATGAAAAAGAAGAAAATAACAGCATTTTTTTATGAGTTCAAAACGGGTGGTAAAGCAAGAGAAACTGCTCCTAAACTAAACAATGCCATTAAAAATGTATTTGAATTTGAATATCGTAAATCGCAATTATTTTTGAAGTGAAACTTTTATAACCGCGGTGTAAATTTGCTCGGGCGATACGAAAAAGTGAAACGCTTCCCCCACCAAGAAGCAGTGAGTGGAGTGAGAAGGACACGTTCCTACTCTGTCTACCTCGTATAAGTCACGCGCTTGCGCAGTCCGTACTGTCCGTAGGTAGAGTGTGTTTTGTTTTGTGCGCAGGACTACTCCAAACGCTACGGGCTCATTGATTTCACAGGTGCAAACAAACCCTAAAAACTGCAATCGGAGTTAAGTATGTTGCACTGTACTAGCTCGTTTTTCAAATCTGTGAATATTTAGCTAGCGACAATTACTATTCTCACCCCCAATTGCACAACGTAATGTTTTGCGGTCACTGACGCATGTCGGATACACTTGCACAGAATTATACTTTTGCCATTTGTTATTATTTCTTGTACATATTTTATGTAGCAAAACGCTAATTTTCTACCTATTGTAATGGACCTATCAGTAAAATCAATGAAAATTTGTTATATTTGCAAAACTAGTCTACAAAATAATTTCCATATCGACCAAACATTAAATGCGGAGGTTAGTTGTCAAATATCAAAACATTTATATTTTTATGGCAACCTAATTCTTGATTTTGATATTTAAAAAATGGTAATAAAAAGTTTCACTTCCAATGCGCGAGATTTTCACCCAATATTTTTTCTACCAACCTAATGTTTTTCTGTATCTTAATTCTCTAAAAATGACATCCGTATTAACAAGCGCATAATCAACAACCAAACATAATCAACAATTAATTATTGAATATTTTTGACCAGAAAAGAGACTTGTATTTTGTAAGGTTAATGAAAGGATAAATTAGTACAGTGTTGTGCTAAATTTAAATATACATTGATATTTTCTGTACACTCTAGATAATTAAGTGAGCAGCAGTTTTATATTTCAACAAATATACTGTTACAGACTACTATATTAAATAAAATATATAATAGATTCTATTGATTGACCGCTGTATTTTGGCTTTGAATCGCCTCTCTCTAGTGTTAAAAAATAGTTACAACTGTATTGTCTCTGTTTCTAAAATAGAAATATTTCACTGGAAAATTTGTTCTTTTTGCGAAGGAAACATTTTATAGTTATTAAAAAAATTCAATATTGTACAGTAGTTTGGACATTAACATAATTCAAGATATGTGTGTTAAACAAATATAGTAATCCAATGAATAATCCTAAGGTGTTACTTTCATGCTAATAAGACTTTAAAATAGTTTTCACGGTAAAATACTCAAGTACCTTATGTGTTTAAGTTTTTTTTTCTATTGTTGTTAACTTATTCGTCTGTAATACCATGAGTTTCTAAAATGATTTAATTTTATATGATAAATAATTAAATTATGTCACTTGAGTAATCTTGTTAATTATTAAAATTCTTAAATTTGTATTATTGTAGGACAGTCACTCTTGTTACGGAAAAAAATCATTGTTTATTATTTTGTTATCGCTTTAAAAGATATTATATTATATTCACAAATGAATTTTCACTCGCCTCAATCAAAAAAAATCTAATTCAAAAATGTTAAATAACTGATTATTTTTGATAATGCTAGTGCACAAATCAAATCAATGGAAATGCCATCATTCTCAAAGGTCTAATATATGGAACATTTCAAATTCATTTGTCAAACTTTTATGAAAGCAACGAACTCTTGGACTCATCACTATTGCGTTGTAAGATATATATGATAGCGTTCTTACGGCTGTTGGATACTGAAATCAAAAAGAATTTATGAAACGAAAAAAAATTTAAATGTAATTAAAACGTGTTCATTTGGTTGGCAACTGCATTTGGTATTTTTCAACTGATTTTTAATTCTACACATTTTTATTTTATTTCTATTCTTTTAAAATGATTTCACTATTTTTGCCTTATGAACTGTCAACCTATACTTTCTTTTAAAATTGGATTTTTTTAATCAGACGACTTTGTGGCGGAATATGTTCATATATTGGTTCAATTTTTGATTAGAATTTAATTTTTAATTCGTATTGAATAGTCGATTTCAAATTTATTTGTTTGATGCTAAATATTAGGTCGATAGAAAAATAATTACGGTTTATGTCCTTCAAATTCATAACAAAAACTGCAATTATTTTCCTACCGATATAACAATCAAATAAATTATAAAAAAAATAAAAACAATATAAGATTCTAAAAAGAATTTAAGTCACTGGAAGAAAAGAATATCTTTTTTTATTTTAGAAAGAAATTAATTTGGAAATATTTAAGTTTTTAACACTTCACTCCTTTAAATGAAAATTCACACTTTGAGCAGAATTGCAATACATTGATTTCAAATTCAGTATTTAAAATTTTTCATTGTGACAATAGTTATGATTACATCAGAATATATAAAAATGTTCAACTAGTAGTTTGTATCTTATTCCACGTCTGGTTTAAGAGAAGATTATATGTCACAGTAGCAGTGTAATGAAATACGCATTACCATCACCGAATAACAATTAGGTGAATAAACGGAGTCGTGCTTCACGATTGGATCCGCTCAGCAAGGTGTTTCTCAGTCATAACGAGATATTTATTTCTATACATCATGCTTTGCACACACGTACACATAACTTTATCAACACATAAGAGCGAATTATCAGCCAAAATATGACTTTCATCTCAATATTATTATTAGTATATTATTAATTAAACGACGATTTAATTTGAAATTGTTATTTTTAAAAGTAGTATTCACTATAATTATATAAATACATGCATTGAATAAGTAAAGGGTGAAAATTAATGATATTGAATACAATAAAAATAATTTTAGGTCACTTTACTTCTTACTTTTAAATGCATTCTATTGTAATATGAATTCTTTTAAAATATTTTAATTGAAATTCATTTTTACTTAAACTTTTACGTGAAATGTATATAATATATAATATATAATATATAATATATATATATATATATATATATATATATATATATATATATATATAATTATTTACCCAGTGTTTTCATATCTTAGTTAAGAAAGTTTAATTTTACCGTATTCTAAAAATCATCCACATCATCAATGATAATTTCAGCTATTCTTTTTTTATGATATAATTACTTGTTTCACGTCTTGAGGAACATTTTATTAGTTCTGTATTATGCTTCTATAGTGTTTGAAACTTTTGATAAATTTTATTTCTCATGCTCAAAGTGAAACAGAATATACATATTCTTACCTTACAATATAAAAAGATAATATTAAATCCATAAAATAATAGTTTATTGTTTTATCTCTAAACATTAAAAATAATTAATTATATTTTAATTTTTACATAATACTTAGTTCTAATAACTTATTATATTTTTATATATTTTTTTTTACAGATTTTCATTGATTTTATGTTATTCTTAGGTACAAGTAATGTACACTTTATTAAGAAAGGAAATGTAATAAATGTCATTGCACGATATCTCTCACATGTATATAGCACCTCAATTCTTTTTAATATTCTCTAGGCCTGAAACAAATTTAAGATCGTACTTCACAGGATCATTTCTGTAGTTGATCTTCGCATGCTCTCTACACTAACGTGGAGTAGATGCAGCCATGATGATGAGTTGGAGCATCAGTCTGTGAATGTGAGGTTGTGGATAGTTTAATTACTTTTGTCATTAATCTTTCCATCGATGACCGTTCATTGTCGTATCAAGTATGGCAGGAACAGGTTGATGCATTCTGAGTGGTTTTATTATTTTATAAAGTTTTTTAATACATATTTATAATATGAAAGTATTTTATTTACTTAATTTTTAAAACGTGAAGCAGAAAATTATGAAAAACACTTTAATCAAAGAGTAAATAAATAATATAAATCCATATGTTTATCACAATATTTGATTACATAAAGTACGTAAGCGTCTGCATTAAAACAGCTAGGAGGGTGCTTTGCCCTCACTCTCTACTTTCGCCGATTCTAGGCTCTTTCCTCTTACTTCGCTCGTATTGCATATATTTGCTAAATACCGTAATATATATGTATATGTATATATATATATATATATATATATATATATATATATATATATATATATTACATATCATTCTCATATAAGATTGCGCCGTTTGTTTTATGAACTAGCACATTTTATCGCACAAATTATTCCCGGTTTTTTGAAAATTTTTCCCGGAACCCAAGCATGAGACAATAATAAAAATCACATAAACACCACACACAACCTACACACCACACATGCGGATCAATACCGGAAAGGTAAGGGCACCACACCAATGTCAATAGCATAAGGCCAAACCCGGCCCTATACAATATTTAGGAACAATAAAATACATTTTTATTTTATTTTATTATTTTATTGCACAAATTAATTCCCGGTTTTTAGAAAATTTTTCCCGGAACGCAAGCATGAGACATTAATAAAAATCACAAATAACTCTACACACAATCCACACACCACAAATGCGGTTAAATACCAGAATGGTAAGGGCACCGCACAAATGTCAAGAACATAAGGCCAAACCCGGCCCTGTATTATTTTATTACCAATAAAATTCATTTTTTTTATTTTTTTTGCACAAATTAAACAGTTACTTCTATATAAATCATTTATTTTGGAAATTATTGAATGTATAAAATATCTAATATATAAATGATAATAATAAATACATTAATAATACTAACAATAAATAAAAGTATTAATAATTAATGGTATAGTTCGGGAAAGATTTTAAAAAGTATAGGAATGTCAATATAGATACCAAATGGTTCATCATCTGCTTCTAAAGACACCTTCGTACGTTGCATATGTGGAAATATGTGTTCTATATTAAAAGTGTTCTATAAGTTATAATTAAAAATTAATTAATATCATTTTTGTTACGAACGTATAATGCCAACAACATTAAACATAAAATATCGAGCTAAAAGTCTATCAATTTAGGAAGTATTGGTAATCACTCATTCAAGCTTAAATATATAGAAGAACCACACAATATAGAGGTATAGTTATTGACTCCAAGATTATCACAAAATTCCACTTGAACTTAATGACAACGGATTATGTAAGAGATTGAAATTTCATTGACATTACTGACAGGATAAAAAACCTCTGTATGGAAAGTTTTGTTATGAAACTGTTGTATGAAATATTTTCTAAGAAATCAATACAATGTGTAACCAGAAAAAAATACTACTACATCCAAATATAACTGTGAATTAACGCAATTTTGACTCAAAGTAATAGTTTGGTATGAAATGAGTTCAAGTTAGTTTATTGATCAGAATTCATTACAAGATACCAGAGTATGCAGACAATGCTATAGCATTTCTTAAATTCAAATATTCAAAGATAATTTTAATATTATTATAACGTAGACAGCAATAAATAATCTTTCGTTCGCTTAAAAAACGTAATAATAAAAAGAAAATTCCATATACTCTTACTTTCTCTCTTTATATATATATATATATATATATATATATATATATATATATATATATATATGTATATATAAGTGTATATATATATATGTATGTATATATATATAAGTGTGTGTATATATATATATATATATATATATATTTATATATATATATATATATATATATATATATATATATATTGTGTTGGAGTAAAAGTTCATAGCGTTTTTAAGGTGAAGTTAAACGGTAAGGTTATTTATTTGTACACATATTTATTCCAATACATATGTGTCATTTTGATCTACCACCTTTCGCCATCTTTCAGGTTGTTTCATAATTCTGTCCTCCCACGACTTGGCATCTTTCTAGGCGATGAATTGATCCAGGTGGCTTCTGAAGGCTTCAAGGGAGTGAAGTTCGTTCCATTAAACTAATTCTGTAGGGACCGGAACGAATAGTAATCTGAAGGTGAAAAATCAGGTGAATATGGCGGGTAAGAATTGGCGTTCTATCCAAACTGCACCAGTTTCTGCCGGGTCTGCAAAGAGACGTGAGGTCTAACGTTGTCTTGGTTGAAAATGATTCCCTTCCAATTGGCCAATTCTGAATGTTTTTGATCGATTTCCGCCTTTAATTGGTCCAGTCGAGCATAATAATACTCAGTATTTATAGTATGATTATTTTGGGAGAAGCTTATAATACACAACACCCTTCAAATCTCACCAGATACACAACATCCTTGGATACCCGTTTCCATCAGTGACTCACTCCTTAAAAAAAGAACCAACCACTGATGGAAATGCGTTCCATTAAATTTCTCTCAGTAAAGTTATAACTTATAAAGCTGCCTTATAAGGCTCTCAGACATCGAAGCAATTCACATAACCAGGGTCTCTAAAGGCCTCACAACACTCATATGAGACACATGCAGTATCTCGGCAATGCCCCGTGTCGTATTATGTTGATTTTTTTCAATAAGTGTTGCAATTTTGTCATTATCAACGAGCAGGCCTACCAGAACGCTCTCAAATTTTCCATCTCTGTACTGAGTAAACCATTTTCGAAAAGTACTGCTAGCTACGGCACCTTCTCCATAAACGGCGGATATTTTTTTTCTGTTTCTGCAGCACTTTTTCCTTCTGGAAATAAAACAGCAACAAATGATGAAAATGCACCTTATTTTCCTACATTTTCAATTTTAAATTTAACATACTTAAAATTCACAAAATTGCACAAAAATAGCAGATAAAAAAAACATTGAAATGCCACCTGTCAAAATAATACTTGTGGAGTTATATCATATAATCGAGCTGTGAGCGAAACTACAATTAATAACATCTATTGTAAAACGCTACGAGCTTTTGTTCCAATCTAATTTATATAATATATATATATATATATATATATATATATATATATATATATATATATATAGGTACATTACATCTAGTATTGCATACATACAACATTTATTCAACAAGTATTAAATGTCATACAAATGATTTTTGTTTTCTCATAAATTTGACGCAGTGCATTTAAATGTTTATGAAAAGCATATAAATAACTGCTGTATCTATTTTTTCTCCGACATGTGAATATGAAGGATCCATAAAACGTAATATTCTATTGTTATTGTTAAAAACAGGATTAAGGAACAATTAATTACTTTTTAATGTTCACGCATACTTAATTCTTAATGTCTGTACATTTAATTTGTAAAGATAACCTGATTCCGTTGTAAGACCTCACCAGTCGTCAAAATAATGTGAAACAATCTTCCCGTATATCCACTGTAAACGTATAAATATAAAAGTTATTAGTGGCTAATAATACGGTTATATTTAATAATACAACGGACGTTACAATGTAGAAATGGCGTCGTAAAAATTTAATAATTACCGCGGACACAATAACCGGATCCATTTCTAAAAAGGTACCGCAGGTGCGTTTCAAAAATCAAATAAAATGCGAAATTTATGGGAGTGCAGTGCGTGCTCCCATCCAGACGTGCAGACGGATGGACAGACAAAACGAACGGACAGATAGCACAATAATTCGATGCTCGCGAACTGCAAAGGAGACTGCAACCGCATCTGCGTCGTAAAAGTGAATCGTAAATCATACGAAATTGTACGCTCACGCATCACAGGTGTAACTGGAAATCACCGGCCAGATGGAATTAATTAAAATTGTGTCGAACGTAACAATGCGTACAAGACATTCATTACTCCGTTGGTGTTCTGACGTTGACTGTAATGAAGATCTGTGTTCGACGACAATGTTGTACTTTCTGCAATATATGTCATGTTTTAAATTAAATAAACACCAACACAATATCGTAGAAAAATCACAAAATCGTATATTATATATATATATATATATATATATATATATATATATATATATATATGTAGTTTTATATCCAGTTTTTACACATACTACCTGATACGCAGTATATTATTGCTATAAAATACGTTTTGATCTTTCAGATAATAAAAGAATAAAGTTAAATATCTGTATTTTCAAATTTATTGTGAATGTGATAAATCAATTACTAAATATTCCAGAAAGTGTTAATTCTAAAAATTACATTATATAAAAATTATAAAAAAATACTTTAATGCTACAAATGAAATTAGTTGTGCAAATCACATCTAATAAAACTCTCCTTGGGACTCGGAAGATGATCATCGAAATATGTATAAACCTCATAGGCTGTAAATAAATGATATGAAGAAAATTCCATATTTTCTTACTTTCTCTGTTTATATATATATATATATATATATATATATATATATATATATATATATAGTGTTGGAACAAAAGTCCGTAGGGATCTTGAGGTGAAGTTCAAAGATAGTTTTTATTTATTATTATAAAAACAAAACTTATTTTGAGAAAATCGAAAAGTTGCCCCATATGGGAAGCTAATGTGGGTACTAAAATCGTCGTCGTTTGATTAGTTATGTAAATTTCAATAAGATGGCACCACAATTCATTTGTTGATGTTACGACTATCAAATATCACTTTTTAAACTTGTGTAGCCGAAATTACAGCCAGAACCGACGCATTGGTTACGTTCTACAGATATTTGAAGCGAGCATTGTAGCATTTGCCACAAAAATTGAAAAACGAATTCCGTGCAGTGATAAAACATTTTTATTTTAAAAAACGGAAATGGATTATGTTTATGGAGACTCTACACTAGCGTTCAAGTCTGTTTATTTCTGGATATATGAGTGTAAGCGTAACTAAATATACAATGAAGATGAATCACGCTCTGTACGAATAGTTAAGGTTGTCACGAAGGATATCGTTGAAAAAGTTCATGGTATCGTTATGGAAAATCATCGAGTGAAAATGCGCGAGATTGCTGAGACTATAAGCACCTCAACTGTTCGAATGCACAATATACTGCACAAAAATTGCACATGAAAATGGAGTCTGTGCGATGGGTGCCGTGATTACTGACTGTCGACCAAAAACGCACACAAAAAGAAAATTTTAACTCAGTGTTTGGCAATGTTTAGTCGCAATGCGCAAGCCTTTTTGCGTCGATTCGTCGTCATCGATGAAACATGGATCCACTACTACATTTCTGAGTTGAAGCAACAGTCAAATCATTGGACGACGACTGATGAAAGTGTCCTGAAGAAGGCAAAGATCATTTTATCGGCTGGGAAGGTGATGGGCACTTTTTTTGGGATCCTTAAGGATTCATTCTGATCGACTACTTAACGAACGGAAGCCTATTATACAACATTATTGGATTGTTTGAAGGAAGAGCTGAAACAAAAACTGCTAAGATTGGTGCACAAAAAATGCTTTTACTTGGTCAACGCTCCGTCTCACAAATCGACCGTCGGAATGGCAAAATTGCTCAAATTAGGCTTCAAATTGATTCCTCATCTACGATATTTTCCGGACTTGGCCCAGAGCGACTTCTTCCTCTTCTCAAACTTGAAAATTTGTCTCGGTGAGAGAAAATTCTCGTTAAATGAATATGTTATTGCCGCCATCAATGCATATTTTGCATTTTTTGAGAAAAGTTATTTTCCCGACGAAATGAAAAAAATGTAATCTCGCTGGACCAATTGTATAACTTTTAATGAAGGTTATGTTGAGAAATGAAATCGTTTTCTTTTCCAAAAAAATGGTCTTTAACTCGCTTTTTTTACCATACTTATCAAACGACTCTAGTAGTATACAATTGACTACTTAATAGTGTAATTTGTTTTTTGTTAATTTTAAAATTTTATGAAACATGTCTGGCACAAACCAGATCAAGTTATATGTGAATAACACTAAAAATTTTTGACAATTTTAATAAATTAAACGATATTTTTTATTTCAATATCGTTCCACTGGCAAAAATTTTAAATAACTGATTTAAAAAAATGTTAAAATATATTCTAATTTCTTACACTATTTATCCTATATATAACTATTTTAACAGTATATATATATATATATATATATATATATATATATATATATATATGTACTAATTATTATCATATTTGTTTAAATGAAAAGTGATTAATAATAAAATAAAATATTTCTATTTGAACAATCATTAATAAATTTTAGTCGATAATGATTCATTTGTGTTTTATTAAAATTGTTGTGCGTTAATATAATAGATGACAGCATGAAAGCTTAAAAGTATTAAATATTATATCATGAAAATATTAGGTTGGTAGGAACATAATTGCAATTCTTGTTTCCTGAATTCTAATATAATTTTTTTTCAATGACTGTGTAATTTCATCGTGTTCATGTTAACATCGTTTTAAAGTGCATTATCCAGTCTGTATTGTAGTAACATCGACTTTGGTCATATTATTAAATTTGTTTCAAATTGATTTATTGATTTAAAGATGAAAGAAGCAAATAAAAGAAAAAAATTTGTATGAGTTGAAAACCGGTGATAAAGCAACAGAAACTGATCATAAACTAAACGATGATTTTGGCATGGGTAGTTTTAAAGAACGCACTATACAATGGTGGATCAAAAAAGTTCGTGCTAGGGACGAGAGCATTGAAGACGAAGGTCGCGAACGTCCGTCTTCAGTTCGTAATGACCAGATGAAGGAGTTAGTTGAATCAGAACCATACACAACTATTCTAGAGTTTGCACAAAAGATAGGCATTAATCATCCAACAGTTTTGGATTACTTATAACAGCTAGGAAAATCAAAAAAGAGAAAAATGTATATGAAATTGAAGGTCATAAACCGCAATTACTTTTCTACCTATCTAATGTCCTCATGAGATTATATATAAATCACTTTTCAAGAAATCTATTAAATTAACACGTTGTCCATCCTAGAATATTGTTGTCTTAATATTGCCTTATGATGCCAGGACGTTTAACATTTTTCTTTAGAGTTAAAATTATCTACCTAGATTTTAACATCACATGATTGTAGACTGCAGAAAATCATAACTTTTAGTTTACTGCACTAACATTTTCCGACTAATTTCAGATCATTCGATTCATTTCATTTTTTTAGTCAGTATTCAGATTACTCAATAAGCACACATTTTTCTTTACCTCAAATATAGTATGATACAATTTTTCTTCAGAAATATCAAATTTTACAGAAATATCACTTTGAATTATTCAACAGTGTTCTTTAATAAAGAAGCGACATGGTGATGAAATTGGTCATTTACTATGACTGGTGTGCTTAAATAAGGCTCGTTCGTTAAATCAGCTTTGCTAATATCAAAGTTGTTAACTTTTTCCAACGATTTACAAAACATCTATCCACACAATAACCACCATTAATATTTTTAGGCACCATTGAATATCTACGAGTGACATTATAGAGATGCTTAGGTATGATTACAAAGGGCTACAGCGTCATATGACTGATAGACGTTTATTTTAGTTTAATTGAGGTATTTAAATAGGGTAATAAGTAATGACTTGAGATAAATGTCGCTATTCGCTTCACCCCCTATTTGAAAATAGCTAGTATGAGATCATATGAAAAAATTGTCAGTTACTCTTCTCTCTCTTTCTCTGCATATATATATATATATATATATACATTCACATACACATATGTATGTGTGTGTTTAATAAATATCGATCGATCTTAAAGTAAGTTGTGTTACTAATTAAAACTATTTTTGCTAATACTTTTCTACATTTTTATAGGATGTGTAATATTGTAAATTAGAAAATATGTTAAAATGTACACTATACTGTATATTACTAATATTTAATGAATTTTAAAGATCATAATGAATGAACCTATGAGGGGAAATGTGGAATCAAATAAATCCAATGTCTGTTTTTAGGTGTCTGGTCAGACTAGCCAGGTATATTAATCTTTCAGACTAATATAACACTAGTGACAGAATTCTCAATATAGATCAGAAATAGTGATATGTTAATTTAATATACTGCTATCCAGGAGACACAGTGAATTTGCAACTAAAAATAAGGTACTGAGTTCATAACTCACATGTCACTTGTGTAATCTTGAGTGGTTTTTGGATTAATAGTAACAGAAATGCTGATGTCAACACTGTAAGCTGGTTAGAGACAACAACCAATAATTGCAGATGAAAAACATCAGAAAATCAAATGCTAAATAAACTTCTTGGAGTTTGATAGTACTGATAAACAGGACGTTATCTAATCGTTTATAACAAGTGAGGAAACCATAACTCCATATTTTATTTCCATATCCATAATAGATTAAAACAGATTGAAATGGAATTAAAATTGAACTCTCATTTAAAAACGTAGACTCAAAACAAGAATACGATACTGGAGATCATTTTTTTGGAATTTCAAACGGATTCTTTTAATAAACTTCAAATTATGTAACATTTTTATAAATGTGAACTATTATTCTACTCTTCTTTAGCAGTAATATGAAGCATTTATGGAAAACGGTTGAAAAGAAAGCGATTGTGTAGTTTATCTGTTACATAACAATGCTTTAATTCATAATTCTACCGTAATAACGGTTATTATTAACACACCTGACTTCATAAAAATTTAAAATTGGTCTTATAGCTCAGATTTAACTCTTAAGCGATTCGTTCTTTAATTACAAAATTGGAAGATGAAATGAAAAGATTCAGGTCATCTAAAAAATTGTAAAAACCTGTTTTGAACATTTGAAAAACAAAATTAACTAATATTTTTTTATATTATGTAGGTAGGAAAATAATTAAACTGAACTATAAATAAAATTGAACTCTAACTATCATTCTCTTCAATGAAAGTGTTTTTTCATCTTATTCGTGTTAATATAATTTTAAAGTGCATTTTTCGGTTTGTATTTTGGTCATATCGACTCTGGTTTTATTATTAATTTTGCTTTAAATGGGCTATTGAATGAAAGATGGACAAGAAGAGAACAAAAGGACTTTTTTGTATGAGTTCAAAGCGGGTGCTAAAGCAGCAGAAACTGCATGTAGACTAAACGATGCTTTTCATGTGGGTACTGTTAAGAAACGTACGGTGCAATGGTGGTTCTAAAAATTTCATACTGGGGACTAGAGAATTGAAAGATGCAGAAGGTTGTGGGTGTCCTTCAGTTCATATCGACCAACTGAAGCCGTTAATTGAATTGGGACCTCGCACAACAATTCGAAAGTTTGAGTAAATGTTAGGCGTCAGTCATCCAACATCTCTGAAGTACTTAAAACGGCTAAGAAAATCAATAAAACTTGACAAATGGGTGCATAAACCGCAATTATTTTTCTAGAAACCTAATAACAGTATATGTATTCTTATTAGAAATATGAAAATGAAGAAATTTAATGTGTTATAATAAAGAAATATTGTATTGAAAAATAAATTGTTTTTAGTCGCAAACTTCATTTCTTGCGTATTGGAAAGAAAGGGTTTGGCAAACATAAGGTTAATATAAGTTGAAAAATCATTGATATTGTTTTCAATTTAAATAGTAATGAGTCGATAATTTTTCTGAATAACGTCAGTCAGTGTGTTTTTGAATCACTATATCATTTCTCCATATTATTAAAAGTCGCACCTGCTGGTAATCCAACGATATCTAAAACACACTGATAAACTTGTACATCGCTCCCGGAATCACTGATATATCTGTAATTCACGAAACAGTAGACGATTTTCATACCACTTTGTAATTTCATCCGCACTTACACAACTACCTCGTCTTATGATACCTTTGATCGATCGAGTGCGAGAACTCCGCACAGTTCTTCGACGAACGTAGCAGTAAGCGCAACAGGGACGAAATGAGAGCGCAAAAGGATGAGAACAGCGTGGAGCAGCCGGTGGTGCACGAGCGAATGTCGGAAAATAAATGTAACGCGGTGGACGTAAACGAAGCGTAATATTAATGGTCCGCTTGTCTTCTACGGCCGTATCGTTCTTTAATTTACAGCCACTAATTGGCGGGATCGGGCAGGTCTTCGCGACCACGCCCCTATCTATCTTCCTCGCGGCGCGCATACATTGCCTGATTGTGTATCAATGGTGCGGCCGGCGGCGGCGTTTCGTAGGATTTCGAACCAGGACTCCGTTGATTAATATGATATTTATTTAAATGACGATAATTATTGGATCGACGGAAATAAATTATACAGTCACATCTAATTTTTTTCATAGCAGAGATGTTTGTTGTTGGTGAAGATTACCGTGTTCTACACATAAACTCTAAAATTGTATATCTGATGAAACTAAACACTAAGGAAATGAGGCAAACAATGTTGCCGATTCACTTTCTATTAAATGAAACTCAGCTTTAGTTCATTGAGACGTTGCTATAACTTTTAATTTAAATATGAGCAAAAATGCTAATATTTCAATAATAATAAAGTAATATTTTTTTTATTTTTCAAGTATTTTTTCAATTAAATAGAATTATTTTTTAATTTCTAAGTATTATATTGTCTTAAATGCATTTTTCTCGTCTGAAATTAATAATTCATTTTAATACTTTTCACTGATTTTTACGCCACAATATTTAACACAGTGTAAAAATTAAATTTCGTGTACAAAAAAAGACAAAAACTGTTAATATTGTATAATACAAAATTTTACAACAATTTAATTCACAGTACTGAGAGATTATGTGTATTTATAAAACTATATTGATTTTAAAACTTTCAAGAAACTGAAGATAGGCAATAAAAAGTTTGATCTGTTAAACTTAAGTTGTAGAATTATTGTATTAGGTGTACACATTAATTCGATTTCTTTTTTATAAAAAATGAATGTTTGCGGAAAAATGGAATACATTTCAATGTTCAAAATATCACCATTATTTTATGTAATTGTTTTCTATCTGTTGAGTAACTGACGAATCCTTTGTCCAAAAAAGATGGCGGGTTTGAGTTGATGAAATCATAATGCAGTTTTGGATCTTTTCTACTATTTTAGTATTTCTTGCATGTTTTATGCGTCACAACACTTCCAAAGCTGAATAAATGATTCTCACGGCTTCAGGAGCATTTTTTTTAACTGGAATGCGAAAAGTATGCAATGCCTAATAAGCTATTTTTCGAATACCATCATGTTTACTACTGTTTTGTGAAGCTACGTCAACTGATTGTTTAAGATATATAGTGTTTTTAAATATTATAAGTTTGGCACTTCAAAGTCCTAAAAATAATTAATAATTGTTTTTATTTTGATAAAAAAATGGGTTTTGTCATAAACAAATAGTGATTGCGTGTTGTGTATAATTTTTATGTTATATTATACATAGAATAAAAATAAAGATGTAGTTGTAGAATATTTGAACTGAATGATTGGGA
Organism: Acanthacorydalis orientalis; assembly: GCA_034766995.1. Lineage (NCBI taxonomy): Eukaryota > Metazoa > Arthropoda > Insecta > Megaloptera > Corydalidae > Acanthacorydalis > Acanthacorydalis orientalis. The sequence continues at coordinate 20,942,355 of CM068315.1, read as the reverse complement.
TAAAAGCTTTTGGATACATATTAGATTTTTCTTTCGAAGGGGTGAAGTTTATTCTGCAATTTTTAAAATAACGCAAATATTTTTGTGGCACTTGAACCTGTGCTTTATATTTTAAAGTCTTATAATTGATTTAAAACTTGGGTAGTATTTATTGCGATACCGTCATATTTTTTTTAAATATTTCTCAAATCTGAAGTACGTTCACTTTTGAGTGAACGTATTTCAGATCAAATAGTATGAACATTGATATAGTATGTTTTGATACTATATCAATCAACTATTAATTTTTTTCCGCTACGACTACACTAGCATTAAGTTAGCGAGTTTCGAACTCGACAGCGATCTCAAATAACTTAAGTTGAAAGGTATGGAACTCTGCGTACAGGAAATACCCGTTCTCAGCCTTAAGAGAGCATTCCATCGATACGTTCAGTATGCAAATGACATCCGACCTAATCTGCATGCACGTCGTCGATAAATAAAACACACGGGCGTGCGTCATGCATCTCTTCGAAGCCCCTCATTACCTAGATAATATTTTTTAATCACGCCACCGTACCGACACAAACACTAGAATAATATCTTTAATTACGTACATAATTTCATAATGTACACTGTAATTATGACACCGATAATGGCGGGATTCACGTTTATAATTACAAGGCATATTTATGTGGTGCTGGTGGCGTACGTTCGAACGAATCCATATCTTGATATATTTGTACATATACACGTATCCGTACATACATATAAATACAAATATGTGTGTATATAAATATATGTACATATACATACATATATATATATATATATATATATATATATATATATCGACACATATAAATGTTTCGGGCGTGGTTAAGAAAATAATCTGTATCTGATACTACAAGGTTGTAGCGCAACTGTGCTGCTGCTATCAATATCAGTTGGCGGACATACAGACATGTAAGAGCTATTTGTATATATAATATAAGAGAATCGATATTAGTAAAGGTTCACTTAATATATGGATGCGAATTTTAAAAATGTCAGAAGATATTAGTATATCTTCTGACATCAATACTGCTGATATATTGTGATCAATAATTGAGCCGATTCGTAAAAGAAAATTTTTCCATCGTGAAATTTTAGTGAATTATATGCATTGTTTTTAGTAGAATATAGAACTATATATATATATATATATATATATATATATATATATATATATATATATGTATATATGAAGGTCGTTCGATAAGTATAGTAAAAAAGAAAGTTAAACACCGTTTTTTTGGAAAAAAAACATTTTCAAAAGCCAAAAAAGTTCCATGGTGCCAAGCCTGGAGAATATGGTGAATGAGGAATTAATTCAAACCCTAATTCGTGCAATTTTGCCATTGCAACAGTCAATTTGAGGGACAGCGCTTTGTCCTGATTGAAGAGCAATTTTTTTGTGGGTCAATCTCGACCGTTTTTGTTTCATATCTTCTTTCAAACGGTCCAATATTGTTGCATAATAGGCTCCTGTTATCGTTTTTTCCTTTGTTATATAGTCGATCTGAAGAATTCCTTAAAAATCCCAAAAAATAGTGATCTTCACCTTCCCAGCTAGCAAAATGGTCTTCGCCTTCTTCAGCCTACTTTCACCAATTGTTGTCCATTTCTTTGATGCTGCTTCAACTCAAGTGTGTAAAGCAGGATCTATGTTTCATTCACAGTGACGAATCGACACAAAAATGCCTGCAGATTGCGATTTAACATTGCCAAACACTGGGTTGAAATGTCCTTTCGTGTGTTTTTTTAATCGACAGTCAACAATCGCGGCACCCATCCCGCACACAGCTTTTCATGAACAATTTTCCGTGCAAGATATTGTGCACCCGTTCAATTCAGATGATTACAGTCTCAGCAATCTCACGCATTTTCACTCGGTGCTCTTTCATATCAATACCATTGATTTTTTCAACGATATCCGTAGTGATGACCTCAACTGGGCGTCCAGAGCGCACTTCTTCTTTAGTGCATGTTCAACCACGTTTAAACTCATTTATCCAGAAATAAACAGTCTTCAGCGCTGGTTCAGAGTCCCCATGAACTTAAATCCAACTCCGTTTTGATCTGAGCGGCCGTCTATTTTTTCAAATAAAAGTGTTTTATCATTGCACGGAACTCGTTTTTTTCCATTTTTGTCGCAACTGCTACAACGCTCGCTTCAAATATCTGTACAACGCCAATAACGTGAACAACGCATTGCTTCTAGCTAAAATTTTGCTATGCTAGTTTGAAAAGTGATACTTGATACCCGTGACGTTACTAAATGAATGGCGGCGCCATCTTATAGAAATTTCACACACTTATTAAACGGTCCTCATGTGTGTGTATATATATATATATATATATATCCACTAGCTGGCATGTGGTATTATGTTGCCGATGTTTTATTTTGATCTTTATATTTTATTAATTGAATAGTTATTAATAAATAAATAAATATTTCTCTATAATCAACTATTAATAATTTTCATTTAATAATAAAATAATTTCTATAATTTTATTGTTTTGCAGCTAATCATTGTTACGTTTGCTGATACATAAGCATAAAGTGTAAAAAAAGTAGCCAAGGTTAATAATTGAAACACTTTGGATTCATTTTGGAAATTATTATAAATTAAATAATCATTTACTATGAACATAAAATATTATTTTCTTTAAAAAAATATATTTTCAGTTCATATTTTAGATTTAAAATTTTTAATTATATTATTTTGCTTCAAATATCCATTCTTGAATTAAAATATTGTAAGTGTCTCTATTTAAAATCAGTTTTTTATATTTGCTATGAATACATAGTTATATGACCTGTCAAAATTAAATATATTTAATTTTGACATTTTCTATATTTTATATTGAGCAAAAAGTAATACTATATACACGTAGATAAGTAACTTCGAATCTTGCTTTGTAATTGTTACCATTAAAATATAATTTTAACTATTTGAAGTAGCTTTTTCAAATCTTAACACATTTATTCCAGTCTACTATCTGATATGGTATGTAGCTTGTTTATTTAGTATCAAAATCTAAAAAGGATAGTTGAAAAATTGAAATCTAGCGTAAAATCCATCAGTCCAAAATAAATTTGACATTAGTCAGGAAATTAAGTTTTTTCTTTAATACATCTTCAAAATTTAAAAAATAAAATGTATCGAATTTGTAATATACATTTTGAGATAGTAGCAAGTATTGGCTCTTTGAAATTTAAAGTTCTGTCCGATAAAAATTTAAAGAATAAATCTGTTTTATCAGCATTAAAATATTTACTTATCTTGCATCCTTTTGAAACTTTGAACATAAGCATATGAAGAATGAAGTCATGCCACTTCATTAAAATATTGAGCAGACTGGCGCCATCTATATGTAAAGCCCGGAACTTTTCATCATATCATCTTTTAGTGACTAATATAAACACCGTACAAAGTACAATAAATTATTTACACATAATAAGAACAAATATTTAATAAAATGTCAATAAGCAGAATCATTTAAATATTCTATTATGGTTTATTTACTATTAATACTTTATTTATCCGCTGATATTTTAGATTTTTTATATGAAGGACTAATTAGAATTTCATGGGTTTGTGCTCTTTTATATAATTATCGTCATATTTTTATTAATTTACATAAGTTTAAAAATAGTTAAATTATTTTTTTTTAGAAAAAATCGATTTTATTTCTCAACATAGTCTCCAGTGAGGGCTATAGACCCGCTGGACCAGAGTCTGCAAAATACGCATTGACGGCGATGATGACATCCTTATTCGACGAGAATTATTTTCTACCGAGCCAAATTTTCAAGTATAGGAAGAGGAAGATGTTGAACGAGGTCAAGTTCGGATAATAGTGTGAATGAATAATCAATTCAAAGCCTAATTCCTTCCTAATTTTGTTATTGCAACGGTCAGATTGAGGGACGGCGTGAAAGGCGTTGTCCTGGTGAAAGAGCAATTTTTTCGTACGTCAATCTTGGCCGTTTTTGTTTCAGCTCTTTTTTCAAACAGTCCAATAATGTTGCATAATAGTCTCGTGTTATCGTTTATCCCTTTGTCAAGTCGATCAGGATGATTCTTTGGGAATCCCAAAACAACAATGGCTTTCATCTTCCCAGCCGACAAAACGGTTTTCACCTTCTTCAGCGTATTTTCACCAGTCGTTATCCATTACTTTGACTGCTACTCCGACTCAGGTGTGTAGTGGTGTTTCAATCACGGTGACGAATCGTTGCAAAAGTCCTGCTCGTTTTTTTACATTTTTGCAGCTACTATTCTCGCTTCAAACATTTGTAACTTCTGGCTGAAATTTCGCTTATGCTAGTTTCAAAATTGATACAAGGGGAGGATACGCTCTCAGAAATTGACTTTGGGACTAAGTGTAGTGGCAGGGTACCCCAAAAGTATTAATATAGTAACGTACTAGCTCTCACTATCCATCCATTTTCGAAATAACATTTTTTTGCAATTTTCTTTCGAAAAATGCTCTTTTTAAAATTTTTATAATTTTATTTCAGAAAATGATATTTTTACGATTTTTTGTTATTTTTTGGCATTATTGTGCAAACATATTCGTATATTAAAGTATTGACATGGTATATGATCCTGTTAAAGTGATCACTTGGTATTATCCATGAAAGAATTTTATACCTTTCTCTATACGCAATGAAATATACAACATAAATAATTTAATATATGAATATGTTTTTGGAAAATAATACAAAAAATTAAAAAAATTCGTGAAAAAATCATTTTCTAAAATAACATTAAAAAAAGAGCATTTTTCGAAATAGAATTGCAAAAAATTGTTACTTCATCTTTATTGAAATATTTTTTTCAGTAAAATGCTTTAAATACATTAAATAATTATTCAGGTGAAGAAAAGAAACTGCATGAACCAAGGGATAATCGAACCTGCATTCTCAGACACTTGAAGGTGGTGTGTTAATGCCTAGCTATCAAGTTAGTTGACAACGGGTGAAAACCTTTCTCTTATAAACCGCTGCGGAAACTTTAGAGTTTTTTTCTTCGAAAATGGCTGGATAGTGCAAGCTACTACGTTACTTTATTAATATCTTTGGAGTACCCTACCACTACACAAAGTTCGGTCCCAATCTCAATTTCCGAGAGCGTATCCTCTCTTTGTTAGCCGTGATAGCCGTAACGTTGCCAAATAAATGGTGACGCCATATCATAGAAATTTACTAAATCAAACGACCTACCTGTATATATATATATATACATATTAGTAAGTCTATACAATCATTCTCGTAAATAGATTGCAACACAGTTATTTTATATATGTCGCACATTTCATGTCATAGTCTCTTTTCCTGGATTTGAGCACGAATAGCGCGATTGTATACCGAGTTATATGCCGACTTTGGCTGTTGGAGGGGCACCATTGGCCTCTAGGGACGGCCACCAAAATGTTTAAATATTTTTCCATAGGCTGACCAAAAACATCATCTAATTCGTGCAAAAAAAATGTCATAGTTTATCGTGAAAATTTAGCTTATCTTGAGGTGTCATCGTTAATAGTAATCAAGTATAAAATTTTTACACGTTTTTTTAAAAAAATGTCCATTTTTTGAAATTTTTCGAAATATATTTTTGTATACAGATAGAAAGTATTTTCAGTATCGTAGAGCTAATAACACTTAAATGAAAAAAAGTTGACAATTCGACAGCAAAATTATCTTTTGGACTATATATAGCGGCTAAATCGAGAACAATCACACCATATTAATGCCACAGTAAGGCCATTGGTAAGAAAACCTTTCATGTCTGAATGCAACTTCTCAACCGTACAAATTAACAGATATACAAAGTGAAATGAGACATAACACCTTTTATGAAGCCGTTTGATATTCCTCTCCTGGTCACCGTATCCATTCCACTCAGCAATTAGTGAAATGCGAGGCGTAACATTCGGAAATAATATGGAAATATAGTATCCCATAAATACGAGAAACTGATCTTACATGTTGATTAACCGACGGCAACGTTTCGAGCGTTCCGTACAGATAAAGCGGTCACTTGTATGATTAATTCGTATTGCAATGTCTGAAAATTTATACGCAAACACTAAAAACAACTATATATAATACAATCGTACTATATAATAGAGAACAATGGAAACGAGTAAAGCTATGAAATTTGAATAAAAATCGTTATTGTGGCGTTTTTAATGATTGTGTGACTAATTAAATTAGTTACACGTGTGGTAACGCTGCGTATTAGAAATGTAAATGAGTACATTAACGTTTTTATTATTATGTATGGGTTTCTGTTTCTTTGAAATAATGTGTACACATGAAGCGACTGTAACTGAGTATTTAACACGACAAGCTGCTAACTAACATGTATTTAATTACGGGCTTGGATATTATATATGACCATATTTTATTATCGATTTTTGACATATATACAATTGTTTTGCTCGATATATAAATTTAAAATATAACAACTTTAAAAATACTTGTACATATATAGATCCGTAATTCTTAAATTATAGTTATTTCGACAGAAAATTTCAAAAGTACGTCAAAAATGTTGGGATTTCTAATAAACGGAATCAAAGAAAATTTTGAAAAGAAATGAAATAAATCCTAAGAAAATTCATAAAAGATGTATAAGAACGAATAAAATAATACGATCTTACAAAATAACTTCAAAATAAAATAATATGAAAATAATAATAGCCGAATCTAATAATAGTAAGTCACTATCTAAATAATTTTATCTTCCATCTATCATTCTATTTTTTAAATCATTCTATTTTCACTATATTTCTATTCAAAAGGAATTTAGATTAGTTAAAATACGGTGTCGATGTTGGTGATCTTTTAGAATCATAAAAACCAAATTCATTTTATGCCTCGTTTAAATTAAATTTCAACTGAAAAAATTTTTCGATTAATAAGAACAATTAGTGAATTATTGAATCATTCTATGGTACTTAGATTTTAATGTCAACACAATCATCGAATTTTATACTAAGTGATAATAAAAAAATATTAAAATAAAGTTTGATTTGATTTAGGCTTTTAAATGAAAGGATAAATAAATACAAAAATTAAAAAAACCTTGTTAATATTTATTTAGTATTTTAGTTCAATTCAATATAATTATGTATGAAAGATTTTTATTAACAGTTTTATTCAGTACATTTTTTACATACAAACTCCATTTTAAATGTACATTTTCCGCATACATACTTGTTACACTCAATACAAATATTATTAGACCTATTTTTCTTATATAATCCGATTTGGCAAGATTTTCGTACATTAAGATTTTGTATAACTGGCAATGAATTGGAACTAGTATTTTGTTCGTCGTGAAGATCACTTCCTAGTTCTTCAGCCAGTTGAAAAATAAAATTCTTTCTAGATATGTCTATTCCAGTGGTCTCTTTATACAATATCCAGGCATTGATTGTTGCTAAATCTAAAATGTTATAAAACACTTGAAGGGACCATCTACGAAACCCTGCTTTCTCGCTATATTTTCTAGCCATTTGGTCTACAACATCCACCCGAAACTTGGGGTTGTTGTAAAATATGATTCTTTCAGGGACACTTTGCCATTACCTTCTATTTCGACATTTTCATGTTTAGAACTGAGCAATAACACCGTTTTGTTTGGCTTGGATTTGTAAACTGTGAGAACGTACTCATCTGATTTATAAAGTTTTGTGGAAAATCGGTTCATATTATCCTTCTTTACAATTTTTGGCAATTCTCTTCTGTTTGCACGTATAGTCCCCGTAAGAGTTGTTTTTTTTTTGCAAGCAACTTTTTTTCAAGGGAAATGGTTGTGAAAAATTGTCAGTATTAATGTTTTTTCCACGGCCTAAATATGGTTCAGCAAGCTTGAGCACGACGAATTCGCAGAAAGGTATGTTTGATGATCGAATTTCGTCTTTCCCTAAATATGGGAAGCCATTTATAAAATATTTGCTTGTAACGTCCGATGCCAACCAAAATTAATGCCGAATTTATCGGGCTTATTTGGCATGTACTGTATAAATCGGCATCTAGCTTTAGTTGTGAACAATTGTTCATCAGTTGTAATGTACATGGCGGGCTTATAACAAGCCTGACTATTTTGGATAAATCTGTCCCATATTACAGAAATCAACGTTAGTTCGGTAATACTTGTATCAGAATCCGATCCAGATAGGTGTTCATCTATACTGGTTAGTTTTTTATAAATTCAATATCTTTTCGAGACTTGTCCATAATACCTACCCAAGTAGTCAGAACATAAATATAAAAAAATATTTCTTTATGTATAGATTTTCAAACTACCTTAAAAAATTCAAATCTTTGTTTAGTAAATAAACTCAACTTCCTTTTCTGCAAAATTCACTTTTGAAATAATCACTCGCTCTGCTCCAATTTTATTATAAATAACAAGTTCAGCCTCACTAAACCAAATATCACATAATTTCTCTGCAAATTTCACAGTTGAGATGATCATTCGTAATATGATAAGGTTTGCTCTTTTTGTAAATAAATAGTTCAAAACTGTTCGTTTACGGACTCGCTGCTAAACAGCCGTTATTTATTTTTTTTCCTTACTCATTCTCATTTTTATTTTTGTTATTCCGCAACAATTGAAACGATTGATTGTAAATTAAGCAACCCGTCAATTTGACGAATTTTCGTAAAAATAGGTATACAACATATAGAAATAAGAAAATATAGGTCTTTCGGATAAAATGAGTGGAGATATATATTCACTACATTATATCATTAAAAACTAATATATAATAACTAGAAAATAATATTTACATGTTCGGAATTTTTAAGCATGAAATCAGAAACCCGTAAAATTGACGGGTTCCGTAATCTAGTGTTAATTAGAACAAATAGTTTAATAGTTTATCATACTGTCTTATATACTGGACTAATTTATATAGTTTGGCACACTCCTTTTGAATAAAAATAACATATAAAGTGGCCTTATTGATTATTCTATTGAAATTTCATTCGATAATCTTGGGTTTTAATATAGTCTGAAAATAAAGCAATGAACACGTTTAAATGCACAAGATTTAGAATGAGAAAATAAATTTTATTTATTAACAAACCGTGTGAAAGTAAATGTATTATTTCATAAGAAAATAATAAAAGCAAACTTCATGTAAATCCATTTTATATTTTTCATAAAATGTTATATTTTTTAAAAAAAGTCTTACTTTGACTTCCAGCTACAATATATATAAGAGCAAAAGCTCTATTCTATAACATGACTCCATATGTGTTATTATGACAGGTGACATTTCTCTGCATTTGTGCAATTTTGTGAATTTTAATACTGTTAAATTTAAAATTTGTAATAGAGGAATGGAGGAAATAAGGTGCATTTTTGTGATTTGATGTTATTTTATTTCCGGAGAGGAAAAAACGCTGCAGTGACAGCAAAAAAGATATTTATGGAGAAGGTACCGTAGCTGGAAATACTGTTTGAAAGTGGTTTGCTCGGTTCAGAGAAGGAAAATTCGATCTATAGAATCAAGAGGAAAGAGAGAGGCCTGTAGTAGTTGATAACAAAATTATAACACTTATTGAAAATAATCAACGTTACATGACACGGGACATCGTAGAGTTACTGTGGGTATCTTATATGAGTGTTGTTGATGCATTTGAAGACACTTGGATATGTGAATACTTAAGATGTTTGGGTGCTTCATACTTTAACTAAAATAAATTTAATTGAACGAATTTCTGTCAGTGATTCGCTTCTTAAAAGAAATCTGAACGACCCGTTTCTGAAACGATTAATCAGAGGCGATGGAAAATGGAACGTTTATAATAATGTGGATCGAGAAAGGTCTTGGAGAAAACGAAATAAGCCTCCGTTAGCCACTCCAATGCGGGTCTTCATTTGAAGAAGGCGATGTTGTATATTACGGGTGATGAAAATGAATCGTCTACAATAATGTGGATCTAAAAAAGTCTTGGGGAACACGAAATCAGCCTCCTTAGCCACTCCAAAAGCGAGTCTTCATCCGAAGAAGATGATGTTGTATATCTGGTGGAATTGAAAGGGTGTTGTATATTACTAGCTTCTCCCAAATAATCCAACAATAAATATGAGAAGTATTGTGCTCCGTTGGACTAATTAAAGACTGCAATTGATCAAACGCGTTCAGAATTGGCCAATCGGAAGGGTAGTTTCTCAGCAAGACAATGCTAGACCTCACGTCTCTTTGCAGACCCGATAGAAATTGTTGCAGTTTGGCTATGACGTCTTACATCATCCTTCATATTCACCTGATCTTACACCTTCATATTGTCATTTATTCCGGTCCCTATAAAATTCCCTTAATGAAAAAACTTCACCTACTTTGAAGCCTTTAGAAACCGCCTGGATCAATTCCTCGTTCTGGAAATAGCCAAGTTCTAAGAGGATAGAGTTATGAAACTACGTGAAAGATGGCCAAAGGTGGTGGATCAAAATAGCACTAATGTATTAGAATAAATATATGTACAAATAATTAAATACTATCTTGGAATTTCATGTTATAGACGTTACAAACTTTTGTTCCAACCCAATATAAAAATTTAATTATATATATATATATATATATATATATATATATATATATGTGTGTGTGTGTGTGTGTGTATGCGTGTGTGTATGTGTGTATCTGTATGTATGTATATATGAATATATAGTTCTAATAATATGAACACAAAGTTTTCTCTTATTGAATACAAGAAAGGTCACGTCTTGCCACCTACCTACCTCTCATACACGTTAATAACATATTTGTGCGTTTTTAAAAAGCCGACGATTATAATTTATGAGACATTTTAAAGTTAGAACACATTTACATCTGAATATGTATATGTTTATTTACCCATAAATATTTATAAATAAATATATTGAACGTATATCAAGCACAAGTAGTTTTATCGCCTTGAAAATGTTATATATGCAATTAAATATTTCCAATCTTTACGAGATACGTTATGTTGGTCGTAATTTTTGTTTTCGCAGTATATCAATTTGCATATTCCATATTGTCGTAAAGTTTATAAATTATTATTAACAGCATAAATATTTATCTCGAATCATAAAATTATTGTTTATATATATATATATATATGAATGTAGGTATGTATTATAAACAATTCTTTCTTATATTACTGGTATTTTTTTTATTATATCCACATTGAAGGCCTATTCTGATGTAAAATGATCAAACCTTGCTTTTCATATTTTGTCTTTAATATCCTTCCCAGTAAAAAAAATTCTGGACGCTCTGAATTAGATTGTATCTAATATTATGTATTACAATACTGGAAAGTCAATATTTACCCTTCGCGGGGAGGGGGGGGGTTAATGATCTTAGCTGTTGAAGCACCCCAATACCCAACCATCAATGTTTCCATATGAATGTTTTCATGTCTTCAGGATGTTTTCATAAAACATATTGAATGGAGTACAACTGTACTTACTTCGTTTAATTATTTAGTAATATAGTAATAATTGAAAAAATACTCCCAAAATGTGATTTATAAAATGATATACTTTTTAGTAAATATAATTTTATATCGCACTACGTTTTACATTTATATTTCCACCTTTGAATAACAATATACAGAGTGATAACTATGAATTATTTTTCTTAATTTTAAACTGTTTATACCCCAGACATAATAATGGTTATTTATATTTTCTTTTTTTATATACATTGATTACAATTATTGCCTTCGGGATAATTTTATTTCGGATAATTACATTTTTTTATTATTGCTAAATGATTATGATCAATGAACAAACATTTCTATAAAACGAATTACAAATACTCATGAGTCACAATTCTTAAGTTAACTCAATATTTTATTTTCTTATAATTTGCATGACTGCTTACATAAAATAGTCCTAGAACAAGATAAAAATCGGTCTAATGCTATAAATATCACAACTAACATGTAGTACCTAATGTTAATAACATTTGTACTCATATTTGTACTCATATTTAAGGTTCTTCGTTTGTTTGATAGTCTGAGCCTACAATAAAATTTTTGAATCATGAAATCATATCTATCTCATGCATTTTCCCTTATTTTCTAATTGTAAATAATTCATTTAATAAAATTCATATTAAGTCATTCAATAAATATTGATATTTTAAAAATACAATACTGTTTTATGGAAATAATAGTACGTATGATGATAAAGCGTCATTTACACCGCATTATTTTTCGAAAACCTAAGAATAAAGTTGTAAAAATTTTTCAAATTGAATAATTAATCTAAATATTTAGGATTACTTTCACAAATGTTGTGTTTTCTAAATTGAATAATATTCAAATCAAACTGCAATGAAAATATATGAATCTAATTCAAGTTCGATCAGTTATTCAGGGGTTCATTTTTAAAAACACCATTGTACCGTATGTTTATTAACAGTGCCCACACCAATAGCATCGTTTAGTTTACGAACATCGTAAGTTTCGTTTATCGTTTAGTTTCTGCTGCTTTACCACCCGTTTGAACTCATAAAAAATTGCTCTTATTTGCTGTTTTTCCATCTTTAATTCAATAGGTCATTTTGAAGCAAAATTAATAATAAAATCAAAGTCGATGTTATACAGACATACAGACACAAAACAGACATACAGATACAAAATACAGACTGAAAACGCACTTCAAAATGATATTAACATGAAGAAGATGAAGAAGATGTAATGACACTTTCATTGAAAAAATTAAGGTTAGAATTCGGAAAACAAAAACCGTAATTATTTTCCTAGCAACCTAATACTTTAAAACTTTAAGTAAAGATATATTATTTATTAATTAAATTATAAAATGAATTCATAAACTTTGAGAAAACCTCCAATACGAAATACGCCAGGGGTATTGTTTTTCAACGATGCGAATCGAAGACTCAGTACAGGATAGCTTAAATACCTTTTGTTTCGTTAAGAAAAATGAAAACCGTTGTTTTCTGTGTAAAATGAAACGATTTGAAGTGTTTTGCTCCATGTGAAATGTATAATCACAAAATACATATGGCATTCTAGTTAAATTTTCATAAATGAAAATTTTACTTACTCTCCAAAATACAAATATTTTTTATGTTTAAACAGAAATTTAGAAATGAGCAATAATCATTTGATTATTGCTCATTTCTGAACACTACTTAAAAATACTTAGATAAAAATGCTATCGTCTTCAAAGCACTGAGGTACAGAATAGCTGGATTCTTCTGTCGAAATGCATGCAAGTAGAAATCAGGAATGACAAATAAATAATTATTGAAAATTTTCGATTAGAAAAAAATATTTGTGACCTGAGAAAAAATTAATTTGTAAAAATATATAATGATGAAAATAATTTCAAAATTCTTATAAACAAAATTGTGAGACATAATTTTCTACTTTCCTATTAAATTATTTTCAAATGTGAAAGTATATAATCTAATGAGGAATAGTTTCATATTTTTATTTTGTAACTATTTACTAATTTAATTTAATTTTACTATTATTTCCGTACGTGAATATCATTAGTGATATATAAATGAGTAAATTTAACCAACAACGAGCTGTAATCGTGAATAAAAATTATTTGTACAAATGAAATAAAAATTCACATTACACCGTTTATTAAGTTTTCTTTAAAAATTTTAATGATAATTTAGTGTCTAGTTGACTTTCTCTTTATATGTATATGTCTCTCTCTCTCTCTCTATATATATATATATATGTATATATATATATATAGTTATATATATATATATATATATATATATAGTTATATAGTTATATATATATATATATATAGTTATATATATATATATATAGTTATATATATATATATATATATATATATATATATATATATATATATATATATATATATATATATATATATATATAGTTCTATAAATAATGAATATAATTAAATGTTTATATGCAAAAGAAGTACTGTAGCTACATTGACACTAAATTTAATTAAACTGTCGGATGTGTTCGGCTTAAAAGTCATCGTAAAAAGACCTTATGATTTGTATGACTCCTTCTGCATTATAACATGCAATTTACGATCTTATTATTGTACAGTTATACGTCGACTTTAATATTCTTCATATTCGTGGTGGATTTTTTAATATAGACCATCATTATATATATATACATATATATATATATATATATATATATATATATATATATATATATTGGGTAGGTATAAAAATAATTGCGGTTTATGACCTTCAAATTCATATACACTTTTTAATTTAAGTGGTTTTAAGTGGTCAAGAACAGTTTGATGACTAACGCTTAACTTTTGTGCAAGCTTTTGAATTGTTGTGCGTGATTCTGATTCAACTAACACATTCAGTTGATCGTTATGAAATGAAAAAGGACACCAGCGACCTTTTTTATCTTCAAGGCTCTCGGCCTCAGTACAAAATTTTTTGAATCACCATTGTACTGTACATTTCTTAACAGTACCTACATCAAAAGCATCGTTTAGTTTACGAGCAGTTTCTATTACTTCACCACCCGTTCTGAACTCACAAAATTGCTCTTATTTACTTCTTTTCCTTTTTTAATTCTATAGCTCAATTTGAAGCAAAATTAATAATAAAACCAAAGTTGATATTACCAAAATACAGATAGAAAAATGGAATTTAAAATGATATTAACATCGCATGAATACTATATTGACTACACCATCTAAAAAAATATTTGTTTGTAAAAATTTCTGTTTATAAACAAAAATGTTGACAAATATGTGTACGAGATGTGGTAATTAAATAACAAGAATTTCTTTCTAATGCACTAACGAGCAACACTGCTGCTTGTTTATTTTCTGGTGGGAATATTCGGCAGTTTTGTATAGGCCTCCGAAGTTTTAACGCGTGAGGTTAAGTTTTCGATCGTCAGTGAGGTTTTGAAAGTTGTTCTAAAATTAGTAACATCGTGAAAATACGTGATAAAAATTTGTGAGAACCCAATGAGAATGAAGGACGCGATTAGATAGAAAAGATTGTTACTGGCGATGAATCATGGGTGTTCTAATTTGATCCCGAGACCCGTTGACAGACCAAGCAATGAATAGAAGAGGATAACGCCCGGATAAATCCAGAATATTAAGATCAAAACTCAAGACAATATTAATTGGTTTTTTCAATATACAAGGGGTGGTCTACAAAGAGTTCTTTACAACGAACCAGACAGTAAACACAGTATTGGAGCATTTAAGACAGAGAATTGAAAGAGTTTGTCCAGGTGGCTGAAGAATGGATTTTGCATCACGATAACGCACCTACTCACTCGTCGTTAGTCCTACTAGAGTTTTCATCAAAAAAAGAAACTCCGGTACTACCCCATGCCCGTTACAGCCAGAATTTAGCGCCCTGCGACTTTTTTTTGATTTCCTCAGATGAAGTCTCCGATGAAAGGTCAGCACTTTGATGACATTCAGGGCATCTAAAGAGTACACGGTGTAGATTTTAAAGATGTTTATTTCAGATTATTTTCGCGGTTGTTTCCAGAAATGAGAGAAGCTCTGGTGCAAATACGTCATGTTTTGAGATGACTGTTATGAATGATATGTTATGACATCATAAACTTATATATTTTTGTTTAATAAAGGATTTATAAAGAAATTCTCGTTGTTCAATTGCCACACTCGTATATGCATAGGTGATTCTCAATTTTTATATAGTATGATGAATTGTGAGAGTTATCAACTATCATAGTAAACATTAATGCTCTAAATACTAGTGTATATATTACACTAGTAGTGTATGTATATATATATATATATATATATATATATATATATACATATATATATATATATGTATATATACATATATATATATATATATATATATATATATATATATAAACGCTATGATAGCTGAAGACGGTTCCCTTCCCTCAGAAATAATATTGACCAGTAATACTATTATACTTAAACGAATTAAACAAATTATTTAATTAAAATATATAGTAAAAAAAGAAAGTACAATACTAATTAATATTTAATATACAACAAACTTATTGGTATATATAAAAGATTTGAGAAAATATTCAGAGCCAAACTAAAATATTGTGGCTTTCGTAATAGTTCTGACACTGTGCCTAAATTTACTTTCTAAATTTAATAGTCTTATTAGTGTCACAAACAAAGAATATTTTTTTTTGATAAAAAATGTTCAATAAATAATTATTGACTGATTTAAGCAATAACCAAAATTATGGTCAGTAGTCATTTATTGAACATGATGATTTGTGGAGTAAAAAGAATTCATTTGAGAAAATTGAGGTTTTCATTGAATATTTTATGACATATTGAAGACAGATGTATATGTATATGTATATAAATATATATAAATATATATATAAATATATATAAATATATATATATATATATATATATATATATATGTATATATATATATATATATATACCTGTATGTGTGTGTATATATGTTTTTATAAAGTACAAAGAGAGAGTCTTGAAAAAATCGATCAGCTATGGACATTCACCCATTTTTGCAAGTGAAAATCGGCCACTTATGAGAAATTCAATTCGTCGAGATGTTTTCCAATAGAACAGATAAGGATAACGTGCAGTTAGAGCGTTTCGTTGCCGATGAAAGGAAAAAAAGTGGAACCGACAGGATGCTCAATCGGACACCATCGGCCTCACCCCAATCACCGTCGACAATGACTTCTGTCCATCAGGTTTTCAGTCGAGTGAGATTTCACAAGTGGCGCTCGACATTTTTCACACAGTGTCAGCGTCAAATCCACACTCAATTTCATCTCAATTTGACATCGGGACAGATGGATATCGGACGAAATTGATTATTGTGCGTCGCGTATAAGGAAACGCGATGATTGATCAGGAATATGGAATTGTCGAGTGGGGAAACGGCGCGTTTTCTCGATTTTATTCTCAGTCTTTATCTCTCTCACACACGCGCGCGATATATTTTTTCCACGAGTGTAAAAGAGTGTATTTTTTACTTGAAATAATTTAAATGGTATAACAATACACGGTAGATTTTTAATTTAATTGATTTTTTTTTGTTTAAAGAAAACAAAGTATGTGATGACGTAAGTTATATTTCACTCATTTGTTATTTATGTTAATTAAATTAATTTTTTTTCTGAATAATTATATGCTAAAATATTTAGTACAACTTTCAAAATAGTCAATAGAAGTATTTTATTAAATATATAAATTTACTTTTAGTTCATTCATTTTTTTTATTTTTGTACTTCATTCGATTTCTGATTAGAAAGTTGTAAGGTGTTTAAATTTTATATATGGCAATAAACAGGCAATAAGCTGTGCTGAGATTGTACAGTACAAGAAATATAAACATGCCAAAAAGTATTTCTTTTCTTATATTTTTACTGAAAAAGAACTTTCAAATATAAAAATATTTTTAACATTAGTTATAAAAAATAGCATGAAAGAAGAACAGGTTTTATATAAAAAATGATACAAGTGTGCAAGAAGTTCCTTAATTTAAAAATGATTTTTTAAATAAAATTTCGGTTGATCAAAGGATGGAAAGTTTCAAAGATTGTCAACAATAAGTGAAAGACGATTTAAGCATATTCAGTTTTCATTTTTCCACAATCAAAACAAATATAAGTTCTAATTGCGGGATACACATTTAAATATTTAGACTTGTTTAAACAAATACGAATTCTCCCTCAATTAAGACCTTTGTCAGTATATATTCAACCAGTCATATGTCTTCGATAATATTATGGTTACATAATAAATGTTAATCATACTTACAATAAAAAATAAAAAAATGTGAAAATATTTTTTAACTGAAACTTAATTTTATATCAAATTTAGTAATTCAATGAAAAAACATATTACATCTATCTAAGATTCACAAAATAGTAAAAATTATTTGTACATTAAATTAACAACTGCAAAATTCCCAATTCTCTTTACATTCTTCCTTAAAAAGAAATAAAAATTGAGAATTTAAGAAAAAAATTATAGTAACAATATTAATAACTCTATTTTTAGTCAAATATCTTTATCGTTGCTAACATTTTTGAATGTACTTAGTTGCAAGGTATTATTTACATCTATTTTTTAATGTAAGAATATTGTATCCTGTTTCGAAAATGTTTTTTTTAATTTTTTCTAACACATATTAGAAATGGACACATTAAAGATATACAGTATATAATGAAATTATGAAAATCTAAAATGAAAGCATAAAATGAAACATTCTGGAAAATTAGTTTCTAAAATCCACCTGAAGATGGCGTACACCTGATGCTGAAATTGTGGCGATTCCAACATTCTTGGAAATGAGATTATCTACAAGAAACACATCACAGGAAACATGACAATTACTTTTAAAAATTCACTAACTGTTTAAAAAAGAATATTTACAACGGAGTCGAGAAAAGATCGCGATATCTGCTAGATCTTGTATTTCATTGTGTTCAATTATTGTATAACATTATTATTGAATTAACCTTGTATTGTAAATAAAATTATTGTGTAGGGAAAAAGCGCCTTTAGTATTTATAAATTAATAACTGTATTTTAGTGAAAACAGGCTAAGAAAACTTGAAAACAGAATATCAGGCGATTCGAAAAGGTGAATACATGCAAAAACTGAAATAAGTAACTTGTTAGAGTCAATATTGAACATTTATGTTTTTCATAATTTTGAAATTTTACAAGAGCATTTATTACCTGTTTATTGTTTGTACCCGGCTGATAATTAGTGGATATAGAAATTTAAATTGATGGAGTATCGGAAGGGTGCTTATACACGTTTCGTACATGCAGTAGCGAACAAAATCTACTACTTAATTTACAAAGTTGGGGCCATATTATAAATTACAGTTTTTATCCTCAAAAAGGTCAGAATATAATTCTGGATTTATGGTGAAATTCATTTCAAAAATGAACTTTTCACCCACCTACAAACTACAAAAAATATTCTCAACGAAAATGTCCAATAATTAGTTATTGATCATTTTTTCCTGCTTATGTTCATTTAGATAGAGATGCAATTATACTCAGAACGTCAAGGCAGACAATTCTGAATCTAATCTTTTTTGATTATTTTGTATCTTTTGTAGTTTGTGAGGTCATCGAAAAATTAATTTGTGAATATCAAACAAAATATTAAAAAAATGCCAATACTTTTTGTATAAAATAATTTATTTATCTATCTATCTACCTATATATATATATATATATATATATATATATATATATATATATAGTATGTCTTGGATTTATAGACTACGAGAAGGCTTTCGACTCCATCACCATCTTGTCGGTAATATCTGCATTGAAGAACCAGGGCATAGAGGGCACATATATCAAGCTGTTAGATAACATATATAAAAAAGCAACGATGTCGGTGAAGCTACATGAAGAAACAAGAAAGATAAAAATCGAGAAAGGTGTAAGACAGGGAGATGCAATTTCTCCGAAATTGTTTACTGCGGCCTTGGAAGAAGTATTCAAATCGCTCGACTGGGAGGACAAAGGAATCGAAATAAAGGGCGAAAGATTAAGCCATCTCCGGTTTGCCGATGATATAGTTATTTTCGCAAATACTCCGGAAGAGTTGCAAAAAGGATAGAAGAACTAAACGATGTCAGTCAAACAATCGGCCTCAACATGAATCATACAAAGACAAAAGTACTGTTCAATGCGTTTGTATGTCCGAAGAAAATTGAAATAAAACGAACAGAAATAGAAGAAGTCACGAAATATGTCTATCTAGGCCAGCTTATCAACAGAGATGGATCATTCACTGAAGAAGTAAATAGGAGAATAAAAATGGGATGGAGCTCTTTTGGACGAAACGCCTCGATATTTAAATCAACAATCTCACTCTATTTAAAGAAAAAAGTATTTGATCAGTGTATACTACTAGTCCTTACCTACGGCAGCGAAACGTGGGTGCTTAACGCCAAAATAGTTCAAAGACTCCAAACAACACAACGAAGTATGGAAAGATGCATGTTGGGAATAACAATAAGAGATAGAAAGAGAATAAAATGGATATGAAAAAAACAGGAGTCACAAATATAATAAGAAGAGTAAAGAGTCTGAAATGGAAATGGGTGGGACATATCGCAAGAAGAGAAGACAACCGGATGGACAAGAGAAATTATTGATTGGGAACCAAGGAATGTAAAAAGACCCAGAAAGAGACCAATGAACAGGTGAGATAAGGATATTAAAAACTTTCTTGGAAATCTGTGGAAAACAGAGGCACTGAATTGAACAAAATGGAAAATCATGGAAGAGGCCTTTATCCAGTAGTGGATTAACAGAGGCTGAAGATGATGATGATGATGATATATATATATATATATATATAAATATTCCGTAAAATTTCAAAAAATGTACAAAATATTGTACAAAGACGGTATAGAGATTTTGTATTAATTTATTATTAACGATGACTCCCGAATCTGCACAAAAATAATGATTGGTATTATAGCAACTACATATCGTGTGCAGCGAGGGTCTGAAGGACCCATGCTTGTTGAGCGCCAAACCAATGGGTTTACGGCTCGCGTTGCTAGCATTGCTGGAGCGTTGCTTGGTGAGGAGACTCTCGTGGGGTGAGCATTTTACCCCCTCCAGGGGGTAGATTCTTGATGTTGGGCCAGCGGAGCTCCAGGTCGACCAGTGAAGGCCGACCTCTTACTGGCCCTCGGGGGGAGGGCTGACGCCAGGTCACTGACCGTCGTCCACCTCGCGCTGCGCCACCAGCAGGCTAGGCCGCTGGTATCTACAGTGCTCGGCGACGAGGTCGTTGTTTCCCAGTCCGCGGACTAGGGGATATAGCAACTACAATGAAATGTGCGACTTTATAAAACAAACGTTGTAATATAACTGTAAGAGTGATTATATAGTTTTACTAATATATATATATATATATACATACATATATATATATATATATATATATACATATATATATATATATATATATATATATATATATATATGTATTATGATATTGAGCTAATATATGCGATACGAGTGAAACGAATGGAGCTCGCCGAGCCACCGGGATTGGAGAGCATAGTGACTTGAGGGCAGAGGCCCATAGTCTTTATATAAAAAAAATATTCCATAAAATTTCAAAAAATGAACAAAAAAGCTTAGAAAAACATGTAGATATTGCATTAAATCTCTCTTATTAACGATGAAAGTAAAAGTTACACCAAATTATGATATTGGTATCATAACAACTACATTTTTTACACGAATTTAAGAAACTGCGAGTTATTTAATAGTGTGTTCATTTCTATGATCGTACTTCGGGGCTAGGTGCTTACTCAAAACCAACCTTCGTTTTCTTACTGCGTATTGTCTGTGTATGAAGACGGAACTGCTTTATGGAATATGTAGGAAAACATAACACAATGAAATGTTCGACTTTATAAAACGACTACGTTGCAATAAAATTGTGAGAGAGATTATATAGACATATATATATATATATATATATATATATATATATATATATATATATATATATATATATATATATATATTTATATATATATATATATATATATATATATATATATATATATATATATTACGATGTTAAGCGAATATATGCAATACAAGTAAAAATAATAGAGGGTATTAGCAAAACGAGCGGGGGAGGAGCCCCCTTCCCCCCGAGATCGACAAACGTAATGTATGAGGTAGAGTATGGGCAGAGCCGTGTAGTTTTATTATAATTTTGAAAATATGTACGTCATTTTTGTGAAATTTTATGAAAACAAAACTCACACACACTTAATAAAGAACAATGGTGTATATCCACGTTCCAATACTAATGATTATATTAGGCAAATGTAAATGACAACGATTTTTGAATTGTTAATTAAGCAGTCGCACCTGTATTATGTAATCAAAAGATCATAGCACGCACCTACACAACAGTACAAGTTCTGAATAGTAAGAATCAAAACTCAAACAGATCGAACTGATTGGAGGTCTCGTATAATTGAATTAGTTTGACTTAAATACTGACAGTGACTTAAATATTTCAAAACTTATAAATAGATTCATTTAGATATTGTATAATGAATCCTTCTAATTTTTTTAATATTTTACTCGAATTTCATTTAATGGTGGTGCATTTTTCGCGGCCTTTCTATCCTCGTTGTTGTATTCGATATTTTCATTTTTTAAATTCATATACGTGGATTGTTTGACAATTTTAGCAAATTTCTAAAAGATGGAGCCGCAATTTATTTGGTAACGTCACAGTTATCAAGTGTCACTTTCCGAACTAACATAGCCAAAACTTCAGCCAGAAGCAGAGACGCGTTTTTCACTTTCTACAGATATTTGAAGCGAGCATTGTAGCAGCTGCCACAAAAATTGAAAAAAACGAACAGGCCTTTCTGCGTCAATTCGTTACCATAGATGAAACATAGATCCACCACTACATTTTTAAGTCGAAGCAACAATCAAAACAGTGGACAACTGGTGAAAAAGCGCCGAAGAAAGAGAGATCGTTTTGGCGGCTGGAAAGGTGATGGCCACTGTTTTTTTGGGATTCGGAAAGAATTATCTTGACCGAAATTAACGAAGGGAAAAACGATAACAGGTGCTCATACAATATGCAACATTAGCATATGCAACATTTGAGCATATGCAGCATTATTGAACCGTTTGAAAGAAGAGCTAAAATAAAAATAGACAAGATTGGTGCACACAAAAGTGATTTTTCACCAGGCCAACGCGCCATCCCACAAACCGACAGTCGCAATGACAAAATTGCACGAACTGGACTTCGAATTGATTCTCATTCACCATGTTCTCCGGATCCGTGCGACTTTCTCTTACCAAACTTGAAAATTTAGCACAGTGAGAAAAAATTCTCGTCGAATGAGGATGTCATCACCGCCGTCAATGCGTATTTTGTAGACTCTGATAAAAGCTACCTTTCCGACGAGATGAAAAAAATGGAAACTCGCTAGACCACGTGTAAATCTCTCAATGGAGACTGTTTTGATGAATAAAATCGATTTTTTGAAAAAATCGATTTTTAACTCCCTTTTTACCATACTTATAAAACGACCCACGTATATTAAAACAAAATTGTTCAGTGACTGCAAAACAATTTCAAATATTTATACATTTTTTTAAACACTGCTAATAGGCATATTAAGAGCCTAAAACTCAATGTTTATACATTATCGAATAATTCCAAGTATGTGAAAAACAACTATGTGAAATATAAAATTAAATTCATGTTTACACGTTTCAGATATATTTATCGACGTGTTCGTCTATAACCCTTCTTTGTACGTATCCTGTGTGTAAATATTGATAAACAGTACACCTCAAGGGCACTAATATCACTCATATTCCGTCAATAAATACTCAACTTGGCAGCTTGGTCTATTAGATTTCTTCTCGGCCCTGACGAACATCCAGACATGTTTTTATTGACCTTCAATATAAGAGATCTTGTATTTATCGTGGACATGTCTGTGTGTGTGTTTGTCTGTCCGAGGGTGAAAACTGAAATCCGGTACACGTATATTAATTCCGGGAAATCTGAATCAAATAGAACGAATATGTTTACGCTGTTATGATTCATTGTTGTCGATTGTGAATATTAGTTTTAATGTGACTTTTTCATGATTTTAAAGACTGTTAAAAGCACTGAAAAATTTAATTGTATTTGTAATTAAATTATTTTTTACCCAAATGAATTAACACTTCATTTTTCCTTTTAAGTATTTTCTTTCTATTTTGATATGAATATTTTGATGAAAACTCCATCATTTGAAAAACTAAAGCGTAAAAAATATGGTTTTTATGAACTGTCATGAGTATAAACATTATAGTTCTTTATTTTGTAAAAAAATGTTTATAAAATTAAAATATTTTCTAAACAAATATTAATTTCGAAGCCTGTCATATTTTAATACAAAATTTACAAAAAATATAATGTAAAATATATAACAATAAAATTGTTTACATTAAAGAATATGTTTACTTTGTGAAGGGATAAAATACTTAAATTTGCAACCGTTGAATACTAAACAATAAGTGACTATGTAAAAATAAATGAGATAATGTCTGTTTATGTATGATTTTCTTTTAACTCTGCTTCTATTTTATATCATTGAAATTCATCAGATTATTATATTATCTTATTATTATTATTATTAAGCTAGTAGCTTATTCTCTGGTTGATTTGCTTCTCACTCGAGCTCAGGGGATGAGGATGCCTGTGTTCTGTGTTCTTCTCTTGGATGGTCGTTCAGGTAATTCTTTCCGGAAGATCGGGCATTTTTATAAATCCGGGCAAGTTACCCTTCTCCTATCCTATCCACGTGATTGTTCCATTTCTTTCTCCTGACCTTGGTCCATTCAACCATATCTTGTTTGCCCCATTTCCCTCTTATATCTTCACTTCTTTGGTGGTCTAGAAGTGTTAATCCTGAAATGAATCTTAAGAACTTTATTTCCACAGTTTTAACCTGTTATTTTGTCCTGGGTGTCTTCGCTCTAGTTTCTTAAACGTATGTTAAGACTGGGCGGGTCTTCACTTTGCATACGTGCTCCACCAGTCCACCGTCAATATCCAATTTGCACCTAATCGGGTTTTTAGCAATCACCATTGCTTTGGTTTTTTCTACAGTAATTTCCATATTGTACTTTTATTCAGTCTGATTTAATTGGTGCAATAGTGGTTGGAGATTGTCTTCATTGTTGGTCAGAAGAACCGCATCGCCAACAAAGCATATGATATTTATGTTAATAATACCAATTTTGTAGGCATTTTTCTTTCTTACTGCCTCTATTAATTTTTTCATGACCAAGTTGAAATGTAGGGGACTGAGGGAGTCGCCTTAACTTAAACCTTTGCTTATTGTTATAGACTCCGTCATTCCGTTATTGGTTATCACTTTCGTCGTGCTGTCTGTGTTGATGTCATTAATTATTTCTTTAATTGTGCAAAGGAAGTCTTTTTCTTTTAGGATGTTTAGGACATAATCTTTCTGCACCCTGTCGAATGGTTTTTTTAAGTCCACAAACATAAGAACAGCGGGTGGTCATATTCTATCGCTTTTTCCGACAATTTTCCTAGCATAAATATTGTATCTATAGTACTTCGATTCTTTCTACAACCTTATTTTTCCTCTGATATACCTATTCTTTCCTGCAGTTCATTTTTTATTATTACCGTGAACAATTTTATAACTGCGTTCATTAACGTTATTCCGCTATAGTTTCCTACATTATTTTCATAGTTTTCATACTGCCAACCTTTTGTGTATAGAAATGGTTAGACTGTCTCCCCAATTGTCAAGAACTTTCCTTTCTCTTGTTACTTTATCGAATAGGTCTTGTATGCTTGTTTAGAGTATGTCTCCGGCATATTATAATTGTTCGTTGTACATTCCGTTGGGACCTACGGTTTACTGTATTATAGTTAGATATAATACAGTATTATATTATATATATATATATATATATATATATATATATATATATATATACACTGTATAATATTAATATGGTAAACATAATCAATCTGCTAACTAATTTTAATATCATTCAAGGCAATCATTTAAGAATGATTATAAATCAATATAAAATGAATTATTGAAAATATGCTATATTCATATCTAATCTCAGAGAATGGCGTACACCTTAGCTATACTTATATAACTAAGTAAAGTTATATGTTATTACTTGAGGCTCTATTAAGTGACTCAAGCTAAATACACTTCATTTTTTAAATTTCGAGATACTAGTATTATGATGAACAACATAAAATTCCATTTTTCTTTGTAGGCTCCCGTACACGTAAAATATTATTAAACATTTTTTTTATAAACAGTAAAAGTATTCTAATCATCATCACTATATATATATATATATATATATATATATATATATATATATATATATGTATACATATATATAGATAGATTGATAGATATGTATGTATGTACGAGGGCGGTTTAAAGGGTAACTTGATTCGACTTTACAGACAATACCGTTAATTCTAGAGTGTAATTTATTTTCAGACAATCTTTTCAAAACTCAATGCACTTCCCCTATGTTTCTCCAGCTTCTAGAATCCCTCCCAGAATTGGGTTCCTTCGAGATCTTCAAAATAGCCGCTTGCGGCCTCTATTGCCTCTTTATTCGAATCAAATTGCTTTCCAGATAGAAACAATTTAAATTTCATGGACAAATGTAAGTCCGAGGGAACCAAATCAAGCGAATACGGTGGGCGCAGAAGGATTTAAAACTTTAATTTGACCAATTTTTGCTAGGCGACAACGTTTGGTTGATCCGGTGCATTGTCATGGTGAAGCAAAACTTTTTTCTTGCCATTCTGAAACGTTTTTTCGTGATCTCTTCAACTTCTTCAAATATGCTGCATAATACTGCTTAGTAACTGTTTTTCCTCTCTGAAGATAGTCGATTAAGAGAATTCCTTTTACATCCCAGAAAACTGACGCCACCCCCTTTTCAGCCGAATGAACCTACCTTTTCGAAGGCATCTCACCGCGTTCAGTCCATTGTTTTGATTGCATTTTCGATTCTGGCATGAAATAGCGAATCCAAGTTTCAACCATGGTCACAAAACGACGCTTGAAATCCATTGGATTCTTCTTAAATAGTTGAAAGAAGTAAGTGATGTTTGCATACGAACTCGTTTTTGCTCGACAATGAATAAACACGGCACCCATCTTACGGAAAGTTTTTCATACGCAATTCAGTCAAAAAAATAAAATTCGTTCGCTCAATTGAAATACCTATAATAACTGCTATCTCGCTCACTTTCACTCGCCAGTCGGACAAAACCACATCGTGGGCTCTATCCATAATTTTTGGCGTGACAACTGTTCTTGTGGCTCCTGATCGTAGGGCATCTTCAATGCTCGTTCTGCCACGTTTAAATTCATTTATCCAAAGTCGAACAGTTTAGTAGTATGTATAATATTCACCCAATATAGGAAATATCTTCTCATGGATCTCATTCGCTTTTTTCTGTTCTAAGAATTAGAATTGAATCACATCTCGAATTCCATCATTCGAATTCATATCTCTTTTGCACTTTCGCACGAAAAATTTGTTTTGAAACGACTGTCAAACAAGGAATTAATGGCGAAATGAATTACAACTTCAAATGCGTTATGAAAAGGGATTAAACTATATGAAAATATATTCATCGGTCCCTCTCTCGATCAGCGAGCCCACGAACTAATTTACTATTCAAATCATCCACATATATAGGTGATTCAACTTAGGCTTCCACAAGAAAATTTAAAAAAAAGCAAAAATTAAAAAAAATATGCTATCCTTTATTTAGTGTTTTAGTTCAATTGTATTTTAGTATTGAATTTAATTAAAATACTAAATAAAAAATAATATGCCTTTTCTTAACCCCTATGCCTCTTTTTAATACTTCTATACGAAAGCCGTAATTGAATCACCTATATATATATATATATATATATATATATATATATATGTATATATATATATATACATATATGTATGTATACATATATATATATATATATATATATATATATATATATATATATATATATATATATATACTCGTATATGTATGTATGTATGTTCGTGTGTGTGTGCCTGAATGGGTACGTTTGTGAAAATGTATATGTGTGTATATCCACACACTTTGTTAAATAAATAGATAGATAAATGTGGATGGTTATATTCATAACCAGTGTGTGTATATATAAGGGATGAGCGGGTATATAAAAGCACATTATGAAACATAACAACGGTAATGGGATTGTTTCGTGCCGGTGTTTGAAGATACGTACAGCCAGAATCTCATACGTTTTACGATGGATAGTTATTGCTCTAACATCATCAAACTCTTGAGTGCGAACTTACCTAAAAGCAGCCACTCGAACCCGATATATGGAGGATAATTTCATTACGAACAGATCCTTCTGTCGTACATGCACACACGTACGCTATACGTATACATATACCGCTAACAGCAGCTTGTGACAATCGTGCGAGCGATGCGAATCGCGGCGGTGATAAATTCAAGAGCAAGCCATCAAGTATATATTATAAAATATCAGGTTTAACTGAAACTTCTGTCGTTTTTTTTACGATTTATTTTCTTATATAATGTGCTCTTACTCGCATCTGTATTTTATTTATTTAATTTACTTTTTTTATTTTTATGGCGAATTTTATGAAAGAATATTCTTTAACGCTTCAAAGTATTTAAAAAAATGCACAAGCAGCATATCTTATGATATATAATACATTTATAATATATATATATATATATATATATATATATATATATATATATACATATATTCCGAATTTAAAACAGGTATCACTGTGCCAAGAAAAATCAAATGTAGTCTCTGGAGAAATATTATTACAATACAACTAGTTCAGAGGATTTGGCATGGAGCTGAGGAATATTGCATCAGAATGGATCGTCTAATCCTGATTTTAATATGGAAGGGAGATTGGCTTGAGTATAATTACAATTTTGTGAACGGGTATACATTACCCTGTCACGGCCAGTGCAAAAAATGGGTTAAATTCTGTTTCCTTTTTAAAAAAACATCTCGCTTCGTATTACAGCTACAAAAGAAATTACAAAAACAATTTTATAGGGTATTTGATTCTCTATAACTTTGATTCTCATATTTTTTTATGCGATGAATATTTTTTTATTTATTGGAAAAAAACGATTAAAATTTTGTTTTGCATTTTTCGTTTGTTTGTCATTAAAAATACCTATTAACGAAGTTGTAGAGCATGAAAAAATATAAACTCTTTTTTTGTGCGATAAATATTTATTGTTTTGCACAGCTGCAAATGGCCGCGTGTACCATATGTGTGACACTGTACAAGTTGACATTATTTGTATGAGCAAAGTATTTATCGCACAAAAAAAGTTTAATATGAAAGTTGTAAAAAGTCTTCAACGAGTAGAAATTGAAACATATCCGTCTTTGGTGAGTAGAACTACTATATAGATTTATTTTTTTTATTTATATTAGGCCGCTAGGAAAATGCGGTTGTGTATATGAATAAATAGAATTTTAAAATAATATTTTCTGTGGCTCTTGAACACTCAAAAAAATATGAAAAGTATTATATGTGGTTCTTATTATCGAAGAAGTTACCCACCCCTGGTATAGACATTCGTGGACGAGCCTTTTTCCTTAAAATTTAAAAATAATTACAGTATCTTCCTCATGTAGTGTAGCGGTCTGTTCCCTTAATATATCTATACTATACAAATTCAAAAGTACCAGATCCTCCATGATGCAAAATATTTGATATTTTTATCATTAAAATTGTCCTAAAATAATTGTTAATGTCAATTACTGGTTGGTTATTGAAGTTTAAGAGCGCTTCAACAGCTATAGTATATCAATTATACAAAAAATATTAAATTTAATATTGCATAGCGAAAAAAAAACAATTCTCTAAACAAAAATAATAATAAATTATTTAATACAAAATCATCAAATATCTGAATCTAATTTAATTTAACCGCTTCTGATTTAAAAATAAAAGAAAAAGAATAAAAACGAAAGAAAAATAATCATTTTTTATAATTTTTATTGAAATATTGTTCCGGCTTTATGACTAAATTAACATTACAAATAAAATTTTTCACTACCTCACAAACTCTAAAAACAATTCTGTTTAAAAATATTCGATAAATAACTATTCAATGATATTTTTTTATTTCTTCTTACAAATTTAAAATCAGTTATCATTTACAACACTAAAATACAGAAAAAATATTTATTAGAAACTATTATTCAGATTTTTTTGTGGTTTTCAGGGTAGCAAATAATTAATTTATTATACTTAAACCTGATATTTTTATATAATCGTTATCTTTTATTATAGTTTTTTTTAATAGTAATAAGGATCACATTAGTTATACACATACTCACATTGTGTTAAAAATTAAATGAAATTTTAACTAATAATTAATTATTAGTCTCTTAATTATTTAATTCAAATAAATTTAGAAGAGATACAGTTGGCAACTCAATTTATTACTTTTTGACACTAATTGAAATAAAATAGACTAGCATATAAATATATTATTTATTTCTCTTTAAAGATCACCCTTAAAAAGTACCAATTTTAATAAAAATACATTAAAATGAAAAAGAAACACATTTAACATTCTGACAATTATGTTTCGAGTCTATAAAAACACGTGTTTTATAGAACTGGTCGTAAGAAGTCAATAAATTATATTCATGCAAACCGTAACAAATCGACTAATGTTCTTTGAGAAAAAAAAACAGGTGTGAAAGGGGATGTTGAATGTCCTCGATGTAGTAATAGATCGAGGGAGGAACAATTAAAGGCGGGAAGTTGTTACAATAAAGACAAAAGGTTGTTTATATTAGTTAACGTGAACGGAAGAAGACATGTGCTACGGCACCACTCAACATGCATACATTTTTTTTTGGTTTTTGATTACTTTATGAGGTTAGCGACACTCGTGTTATTAAATATGATAAATTATTTTCATAACTGTCACTTATCTTCTGTAGATGTTGCAATAATTGCCTTTTTTGAATACTGAGCTATGCGAAATAACGGCCTGTTTTTAATTGTTGTCTAAGAAATAGCCGAGAGTTGATAAAAAAATAATAAAAGACTAATTCATTTTCAAATGTTTTTTTTTCAATAAAATATTTTCATTAAATATATATATATATATATATATATATATATATACATAAATTCCTATTCTTTGAAATATCTATTTGTAATGACATTAATTTAAGGATATATTTGAGATAATAATTAGATAAATTAATTGAAAACTGATGAATAAAATTTACGAATATATACATTTGAAAGTAGTAATAAAATAAATTGTAAGTGACATGTCTGAGAATCAGTGCTCTAAAATTAAATTTAGAAATGTTTTTTTCTTCCCCGACAATCATTTTACTAAATGTACCAATATCATTCGTTATCAACATAATATACTCTATTTTTAGAGATGTTTTGACTTCAGTTAATGAAACATTTTTTATTAATTTAAATGACATTATTTATTAATATAAATTAATAACTGATTTGAACTTCCAGGGGATGGTGTTTAAAAATAAAGTGTACTTCAAAACTGAAGCTGTTGTCTCTAATATCTAACCGTGTTACTCTTCAAACCGTCCTCATATAAACATGTACAAAAAGCGATACCTACATATATATATATATATATATATATATATATATATATATATATATATATATATATATATATATGTATATGTATAACATTTGTTTTTGCGTTATATTACAGAGTTTATGTATAATTAATACTAATTGATACAAAAAAGATAGCGAAAGTTAATAAATTAACGTGAATTTTCTATCCTTACTATCCTTATAAAATAATTAAAATATTATTTATCTATTATTATTAATTGTGAGATTAGACAGAATTAGAAAATAATCCATAGTATTAAGAATAAATGTTGCTGAATATAATCAATATATATGATATAAACCGTTTCTTTTAAATTTAATAATTTTGCAGTGTTTGTCTTTTTATAAGATAACTAAAAGTAAAATGAAACATACTATATACAAGTGTGGATATATATATATATATATATATATATATATATATATATATATATCGCCGAAAGAGATCTCATATGCTATAAAGAATATGAAAACTGGAAGAGCAGCAGAGAAATGGTGGATTAATAGTAGAAATCTTCAAGCTAGTAAGAGAAAAAAATTAAAAAAGTTCTCGCCAATACACTCATATCGACTATAGAAAAAAGAACTATCCCATATAAAAAGATCTTTACAAAAATAATTTCGAAACATTAATAAGCGCAACAAAATTTCGCTCAACCAAGGAAACGAGCAAGATTTCGAAGCAGATTTAATACAACGGATCTTATCTAGGTAGTGAAGAAAGTAATTAGCCGATCGAATGAATACCAAATACCAGTAGGTCTTGGATTTATAGATTATGAAAAGGCTTTCGACTCGCTTACCACATGATAGGGCATATCTGCATAAAGAATCAGGGTATAGATGACACTTACACCGAGTTGCTAGAGAACACCTACAAGAATGTAACCTTGACAATGAAACTACAGAAATTTTATTGAAATAAAATATTCAGAATTGTAAATACAAAGCACAACAGTAATAATTAATACTAATTTCTATTAGAATATATAAATTTTAAGAGAAAATACGAGTATGCCTTATTGTCGCATAAGTTAAGCAATGACAGAAAAATTTCAAACACAACTCTTCAAAATACAATTTTTTGAAATTACAGTTTTTCGAAAGTATACTTTTCGACGGACTAATTTTTTTATGAAAGGTTCTTTATATATGCATGTTACACATTTATCATATTTACATGTTAATATAGGTCATATCTGGGTAAATTTGGTCGAGTCAAGATAAATTTGGTCAAATATGATTAGATCGTCACGTATTAGATAAAAACGAATACACAGGGTTAATGGAGATAATTGCTACACTAATAATTTTTTACTGATTATACTATAATATTGTCTTAATTTTTCTAGTAATTAACGATAATGTTAATATATTTAAATACTTACTATGTATTTATGATCGCCAAATAACGGACAAAATGTCTCGTATAGCCCATAGATCCCTATTTATTAGAGATCCTCATTCTTTATTTTTTCAGTGACTTGCATCCCTAAAAAACAAAATATATGAGCGTGTACTTCTTAAAATATTACTTCCTACTCTAAACTTACTGACTGAATTTTCCTTCGATGTAAGGTGAGGTTTATATAAAGAAATGATTTCGTAGAATTTTATTTTCGAATGATTTTACATCAAATAACTGTTCCACTAATAGTGTTTGCAATAACTCCCTTCCGAATCATTGTTTCTGAGAATTTATTTATAATATGAAAAAATGTATAGAAATTTTTTAATAAATTAGCGGACAACTAAAACATTAAATCGTTTAAATTAACGTATGGTCACTCACAGCTACTGCTTTTACTTTAGATATTTTGACAGCAGTTACAAATTGATGTAAGACTGCATACTCAGATAATAAATAAAACAATTAAAGTATAAAATTTGAAAAATTTCATATTGCACAATGCTTAATATTGCATATATGAAAATAAAGTTGTCAAGGAGTGTGCACATAACGGGCTAATTTTACTGTATATAACTTTTAATATTTGTAATGTTATATGCAACTACAGAATTTTCCAATAAGGACGCATTTTTTAATTTGAAATAAAACACGAAAGTTACGCTGAAATTTCAAGTTAATTCATGGTATTTAATAGATGGAGGTATGCCATTTATAAATGAAAAATAAAATCGTATAGGTGATCACCGCGAGCTTTCTTACCAGTAACCATTCTTTTGTTTAAATTTTCAATAATATCCTTACACAATTGCGGCTCTGTCTCATCAATTACTCTTCGGATTTCGTCTCTCAGGTTGAAAATTACTTTAGCATTATTGGTATATATCGGCTCTACAAAGCGGTTCTCCTCCCCAGATTTACCTACGCAGCTCTGGTGTGTTGGCTATGAGTGGAGAAGAAAGGAGCCATCAAGACCCTTGAAAGCGCTCGAGGACCGGTGCTGAGGGGAGAGGTGAGGGCTATGCGCTCAACACCGACGGAAGCTTTGGGCGTGCTGCTGGGCATACCTCCTCTCCACTTAGAGATCAAAGATGCGGCCGCGGCCTCAGCGTACAAGCTGAAGGCGTGTGATCAGTGGCTGCCGGGACCCAGGCATTTTCGACTGCCAATTTTAGATGCGGAGCTCCTTGGAATGACGGGTGATGCCATACCGGCCACCTACCAGTTTGGTAAACGGTGAAGGGTGACGATACCGTCGCGCGAGGAGTGGTCCGATAAGAGCGACAGCCTACCCGGCCATGGGGACGTCTGGTACACAAATGGCTTCAGGACAGGGGGAGTCTGGAACGAGATATTACTGCCGCAAGAACGGGAGGGATACATTTATCCCTCTTGGACTGTATGCTCCAGTGTTCCAATCCGAGGTCACTGCTATTCTGGGTTGCGTCCAGAGGCAAGAAGAACTCGGAGTCAGGGGTAGACCGATTACTATCTACTCGAATAGTCAGGCAGCACTGAGAGCACTTGCTTCCCATTCCACCACTTCAAGGTTGGTTTTGGAATGCAAGATAGCTCTCGGCAGACTGGCTTCCCAGAACGACGTTCACCTTATGTGAGTACCGGGTCATACGGGCATACGGGGGAACGAAATAGTGGACTGACTAGCCTCATTAAGAGTCAGGTCCACAGTGGAGAGGCCAGAGCTCTTCGTAGGGCTAGCGAGATGCTGGTCCAAGGGCGCCATTCGGGATTGGGTCGAGTCAGAACACTCAGAATGGTGGCTAAAGATTGACGGTTGTCGTCAGTCCAGGGTACTCTTAGGCCAGGCCCCAAATAAGGACTGCATTAAGAGAATCTATATAAGTGGCAGATCCTTCTCCCGGCTCCTGGTACGAATTGTCACAGGACACGGGAGACTAAGCTACCACCAACATATAAAAGGCCGAAGGACGGATGAGAAATGTAAATGGTGTGGAGGAGGGGGGGGGTAACGAGGCCCCCATTCACCTCCTCGCGGAATGTCCGGCATGGTTCAATTTAAGGCGACGATGGTTTGGGGAGTTTTTCCTCACCGCGGCCGAACTAGGGTCTATAAACTCGGGCAGGCTGATAGGCTTCTGGAAGGAAGCGATACTTCCCGAGTAGTTTTGATCAAGCCGTGGGAAGGCATAATGGACCTCGAGTCTAAGTGCCGGGAGGCAAGATGCTTCCTCCCCCCTCAAACATAATCAATCAATCAATCAATTGGCGTATATCTGTCCTTTATTATTTCAAAGTGCTTTTTGGTGTATACGAAGACATAACTAAAATGGCAATATAAAAACTTAAAAAATGTCAAGAAATAGAGTTGTTAGCTTAACATCTGCGAAAAATAACTTTTTTAAAAATTACATCCCTGTTGAAAAACCCTTTATTAATAGCTAATATAATCATCTCAATTGAAACTTTTTTATTTAATTACCGGACTATGATAATATTAATGTGATGATAATATTAAATGATCCTTCATACACTAAATATTTCTGTTCATACACTAAATATTTAGAACTACGTGCAACATGAAAGTATTAGAAATACGAGAGTAGCGCCTATACTTGTGGTATTTCACTGATGTTCACACAATGTAGCAATCAAGTTGCGCAGTTTTTGTGGTAAAAGTAGCTCTACATTAATGTAGAAGTAACTATGTAGAAATTTTTATCAATAACGTAACTTTAAAAAGAGTTGAAAAATACTTTTTCTAGCATTAAATATTCAATATTAGAAAATTGTATATATATATATATATATATATATAATTTTATGATATGATTTATCTTACTATTATATAAAAACGTTTTAAACGACGCTATAAAAACGGGGAAGGATAGGGAACACGCAATATGTAGACGTTTTAGTGATGACACTAGAACGTCTACATATAACCTTTTAGTTAGTATGACCTTTGGTCTACCTCATGGTAGACCAAAAGTCATACTAACTGATTGTATTTTTTGCTTCTTGAAAATATAGAATATACTGCTATATTCATTTTCTTCTTTTTTATTTTCAACTGAAATGCTAACAGTGTGCAATTTCTGTTGCTTCTCGAACATCATGGTGTTCACTACTGTTTAGTGAGGTTATGTCAATGAGTTTATGCCGGTGGTGATGATATCCTCATTTGACGAGAATTTCTTTTCACTGAGCCAAATTTTCAAGTTTGGGAAGAAGAAGAAGTCACACGAAGTCAACTTCGGAGAATAAGGAGGATTAGGAATCAATTCGAAGCCTAATTGATGCAATTTTGCCATTCTGATGGTCAATTTGTGGGACAGTATGTTTTCCTGGTGAAAAAACATTTTTTTGTGCGCCAAACTTTCCCTTTTTGTTCCAGCTCTTTTTCCAAACGGTCCAATAATGTTGAATAATAGGCTCCTGTTATCGTTCTACCCTTCGTTAAGTCGTTGATCAAGATGATTCTCTGGGACTCTCAAAAACAGTGAAACAGTGGCCATCACCTTTGCAGTCGACCAAACAATCTTCGCCTTCTTCGGTGCATTATTATCAGTCGTTGTTCACTGCTTCGACTCAGAAGTATAGTGGTGGATCCATGTTTCATCCACGGTGACTAATCGACGCAATAAAGCCTGCGGATTGCGATTAAACATCACCAAATACTGGGTTAAAATGTCGTTAAGTGTGCCTTTTTGGTCGATAGTCAACCATCACGGGACCCATCGCACACATAGCTTTTCATGTACAATTTTTCGTTCAGGATATTTTGTACTCGTTCAGTCGAGATGTCTGCAGTCTCAAAAATTTCGTGCACTTTCACTCGGCGGTCTTTTATAACTATAGATTTTCAAAGATATTCGTTTTGGTGACCTCACAACTCGGCATCCAAAGCGCACTTCATCTTCAGTGCATATTCGGCCACATTTAAACTCATTTATCCAAAAATAAAGTCTTCAACGCTGGTGCAGACTCCCCCTGAACAACATCCAACTCCGCTTTGACTTTGGGCGATCGTCCACTTTTTCAAATAAAAATGTTTTATTACTGCACAGAACTCGTTTTTTTATTTGTGTAACTGTTACAATGCTCGTTTTAAACATCTGTAAAACGTGAACAATGCGTTGCTTTTGGCTAAAATTTTGGCCTATGCTAGTTTGAAAATGACACTTGATAGCCGCGACGTTACCAAATGAATGGAGCACATTCTCATAGAAGTTTACCAAACTTATCAAACGATCCTCATATATATATATATATATATATATATATATATATATATATATATATATATAATATATATATATAATATATATATATATATATATATATATATATATATATATATATATATATATGTCATACCTCGTTTCACTTTAATTTTGAAACTGATGTCTAATATGTATATGTAATTGTTCTAATCATATTTTATTGATGTTTCGTTAGTGATTTTCAGTGTAATGACCTCATTATCGATATATGCATTTTTCTTAATTAAATGTTTTATACGGTTAATTAATTTTGGTAAAATGATTTGAGAAGATTTTGGTAAGATGGTTTTAAAATAAATAAATAAATCCAATTATAAACTTGGTTCGAAATATCTCAAGTTACAGTTATCTGAAAAAATGTATAGATTGACATATTAAGTGAATATTTTGGAACATTCTTCTAGTATGATTTATTATAAATGAAGATGATTTATTATAATTGATTTATTATAAATGAAGCAAATACATTACAAAATTTTACTTCGTATCCCCAACGTTAGGAAACTTACAATAACATAACTTGCACGTACTTTTTAAAAAGCATGTAGTAATATTGTAAATGAACGGATAAGCTTTATGGTATTTAATTTTCAGAAAAAAAACAATTAAAATTTGCATACATTTACATATTTCATAAACTAATACATGCAGATAAATTGTTACTTTTATTTTTCATCGAGCTACAAAAATTAAAAATAAAAACAAATATTAATAATGTAGTATACATCAAGTTCATATTTTATATAGAACCTTTTTTAATAGAAAATTTATCTGTGGTGTAAATAAGTAATAATTTATTAATTTTGTTAAGTACTTATTCATTTACTTACAATATATATATATATATGTGTGTGTGTGTGTGTGTGTACGTGAGTACATGTGTATGTGTGTAAATATAATATGTGTAAAAATGACACTTATAATGTTCAACAAGGAAATGTTTATGACAGCCATTTCACCGAATCAAACGAGGCATCCACGCGCGACTGACTCTCTGAAAGGAAGACGTCCCGATGGGCACCGAACCGACTCTATACAAACATTGCTCACCTCTCGACATAATTTCATCGTCCGACATGTGGAAGAAATTACTATCATAATAAATTATTTATTTATTTTTCGATCGTTTAACGGATTACAGTAGCAGTACAATTGTTATGGTGGTGCGGATGACGAGCGCTGTCATTTTCGAGAAAGGCTAACGGCTCATTGAGTCGTGCACATTGTAATTATTTTGTCTTGGTATTATTATAATGTTTAATACCTATTTCGTATTCGTGTAATGTCTCTTTTTTATTGTCATAAATGAATGTTCATTATATGTTTGTATGTATGTATGTATATATATATATATATATATATATATATATATATATATATATATATATATATATATATATAAACAGTGTGTGTGAAAAGCACCAACCTGGTATACTCATATGTTGTGCTCCAAAATTTTCAGAATATTTACTAGTTTTATACAATAGCATATCTTATTAGAGCAAATACATATCGATGTTTTGATGCAATCAAGTTAAAAGTGACATTCGAAAGAAGTGTGGATCAATAAATTTAGAAACAATTTAAAAAATATATAAAAATATTTTTGTTCAAAAAAGAAGGAATAAATCCGAATGGAACTTAAGACTATATAATATTTATGGTAACATTACTTCATAATTATTAAACATTGATCTAAACTATTAGGGTGATAAGAAAGTAATTGCGGTTTTTGTTTTCTGAATTCTAACTTATGTGTCATTTGATCGTGTTTGTGTTAATATCATTTTAAAGTGTATTTTCCGCTCTGTATTTTGATAGCATCGACTTTATTTTTATTATTAATTTTTCTTTAAATTAGGCTGCTGAATTAATGATGGAAAAAAGCAAATAAAATCATTTTTTTCTATGTTCAAAACGGGTGATAAGCAGCAGTTACTGGTCATAAACTAAACGATGCTTATGGTGAGGGCACTGTTAACGAACGTACGGTGCAACAGTGATTCCTTTAATTTTGTATTGGGGCCGAAAGTTTTAAGATGAAGAAGGTCGGTGGCGCCCTTCTTCAGTTCACAACGACCAACTTAAAACGTTAGTTGAATCAGAAACACACATAATAATTTGAGAACTTGTACAAAAGATAGGCGTTAGTTGTCTAACAGTTCTGGACCACTTAAAACAGGCAGGAAAATCAAAAAATCATGATAGATGGATGCCGCACGAACTGAACGACAAACAAAATAATCGCCCTTATGAAGTTTGTTCTACGCTTCTTTCATGCAACAGAAACGATCAATTTCTCGATCATACTGTAACGTACGACAGAAAGTGGATTTTTTACAATAAAAAAAAGCGGTCTACACAATGGTTAGATAAAAATGAAGCAAAATGCACCAAGAACTGTGAAGTATGCTCGTCTTACTGACCAATCGAAAATATCCTGCTAAGAAAATCAAAAAAGAGGATAATGTGTTTGTATTTCAAGATCATAAACCGCAATTATTTTTCAACCAACCTAATATATATATATATATATACATTTAAATATATATATATATATATATATATATATATATATATATATATGTACGAATGTGTGTGTAATATTTTCTACGACTATTTTCCACAACCAATGTCGTTATTCAAACAACGAAACTCACTTAATGAAGCGAAATAACCACATGCCACAACCAAACTAATTCTCCCTAATTGGTATGATAATTTAATTTGATGGATGAATTGCTAAATTGAAATATCTGGTACAGTGGAAATGTGGTAGATAGGTATGTGAATGGGGACAGGGGCACCGACCAAACACGTATCTATCTTCCTTCCTCCAAAGAATATTACAATGCGTGCGACACATGGATCGAGAGATTTTCCATTCACTGAACTAAGATAGACAGACACATTTATTTCGTTTTTATGATGCACGGCTCCCTTTTCACCAGGAACTGTTAATTGTATGCGCGCACTGATAAACATTAATTCGTCTATTCACACAGGTGGTTAGCGTGGTGGTATCGGAGTACCCACAGACGATGATCACTCGCTCCCTCGAATCGGCGATATTCTCAAGCATCGTTATGTGTTTTTATTGCCGTTGTTTAATAATGTCTATTGTTACTTCCGGACAATTGCTCATGTTCACGTTATATGCGATATACTTTTTTTTAATCGCCTTAAACATATTTTAATACTTATATATATATATATATATAGAGAGAGAGAGAGAGAGAGAGAAAGACAGGAAAAGATAGAGTGAAATCTTGTTATTTCAATGTAGGAAAATATTTCCATCTTGGATATAGGTTGTAATCGAAATTGACCATCCTCGTATCGAGTGATAAAAAAAATCGGCATATTTTGAACATAGTATCGATGATACCCGTATTATTTTCTTAAATAAAGCGTTTTTTTTTTGCAAATAGAAAATGTTTTTATTGTATCTGGATAATGGTTTTCCTTATTCGCATTTACTTATTAACATATTAATATAGAAATATGTATTCATTTAAGGATTTTAAAAATTTTTTAGAATATATAAAATTACTCCTTCAGTCCATTCCGATTAAACAGGTAATGTATAACACATGATCGAAGCAAACTTTTACACTAGCCAGTGTTTGGTTGGTTATTTGGGCTTTAAGAGCGCGTCGATGACTAAGCCAGTGTTTGCTAATGTCTTAAAAATAAAGTACATTATGAAATAAAATTCAGTTCATAAAAAACAATCTGCTAATATAAATAACGGAATACTATTCCTTTTTTATTAACACTAAATAACACTGAACCAATTATAATTTTGACATTGATTCGATAAGGGACTATTTTTGCTTTATTTATGTTCATTGAGTGATTAAGATTTTTATCTATTCATTGCTATAATATAAGAGAAACAAAACAATACATGATTGTCGCTATTGTAATATACTTGGAGTTTAGCTAAATTACTGGAATAAAAATTGAATTATCTTTAAAAATGTTAATTTGTGGTATCTAAAATACTTATTTGAACAGATTTAGTTAAATACAATCCTGGGCAAAGATTAATGAATTTTGCATTCTTTTTATCATGAAACATTTGAAATACGTAGGCTGCGGTAATGAGCGGGAAATTTAAAAGTAGAACTATTCACATCGTTGAAATGGGTGGGTAAAATTAAGTGATACATTTTTAGTTATTCATATTCATTTAATAAATATGAAACACTGGCCTGGTGCACATCGAGCTTTCACTGTGAAATCATTTTACAAAATGGCGAATCTACTACAACTGTACAACGGATATTTTGTAATGATTATAAAATTCCGCTTCGTGAGTAGGTATCGACCGATCATGCCATCAAATTGTGGGTTCTGGAGTTTGAGAAAATTAGTTTAATATTAAATTTTAAACATCAAGGATGTAGAAGAACAGTAAGAACACCAGAAAACATTGACCGTATTAGAATTACCGTAACGCGTAGCCCACGACGTTCAGCCTAATAGATTCATCTGCATTGAACATGGTATGTCGAATGTTACATAAAGAGTTAAATTTTATTTTGAAGTACAAAATTTAAATTATTATGGAGTTAAGCTGCTTTGTCTGTCGCATGAATTTTTGACAAGATATGCTAGCGTATATTAATGAAGACGAAAACATGATTCACATGAAGTGCATTTTCATTTAAACGACTATGTAAACAATCAAAATAGTTGAAATTGGAGTACTGAAAACGCACTTGAATCATAACAAAAGTTACTGCATAGTTCAAAAGTTATTGTAGAGTGATCACTTTTGTCTTTTGGCATTATAAAGTCATTATTCTTCGAAGACAACAACATAAATGCCGTAAACGTTAACGCATCTCGATATACCAAAATGAGTACATTTCTGACAAAAGAATTAATTCCGATTTCTACAAATTACATGTTCCCAGCAAGATGGGGACAAGTCATACCGCTAGAGTACGAATGTTTGCTGTAGAGCTGTTCTTTCCAAATTATATCTTTTACAAAAATGAAGATGTTGTTTGGCCTGCAAGATCCCCAAGTTCTACAGCATATGCTTATTTTATTTGGGATTATCTAAAGAGCAAGATGTATATTGATTATCCACACACTGTCCCTGAAATTAAATTAAAAATCCAATTGCGAGGATTCCACCAGACATATGTAATAAGGCAGTATGTAAGTATCTAATATGACAGATTAGTGCCATGGATTTAAGCTCCATACATAAAGATTTTTCTTTTATTAGAATAATGGCAACATGATCTAATCTAAATTTACAAGATAGAGTCTCCACTCTTATAGAACAACTAACATTTATTCATGATCATACTTTATTAATTCTTGTTATAATTACGATATTAGTAGGTTATTTAATAATAACTTTATTTGTTAACAAATTTACAAACCGATTTTTACTAGAAGGACAAACTATTGAAATTATTTGAACAATTCTTCCTGCAACTTTTTAATTTTTATTGCTTTACCATCTCTTCAACTTTTATATCTATTAGATGAAATTAGTGATTATGCAATTGCTTTTAAAGCAATTGGTCATCAATGATACTGATCTTATGAATATTCAGATTTTATAAATACAGAATTTGATTCATATATAATCACTTTAAATAAAATAAACAATGAAAATTTCGTTTATTAGATATTGATAACTGAATTATTCTACCAATATTATCTATGACAAAACATGTAATAAAAAAATTTCGAATAAAATTACAGGAATATATGCGTCGAAATGGTGCATATCTATGAAGCGTTAATACCTAACAAAAGTATGTAAACAAAATTATATAAAAATAATAATTCATTTAGTTATTGCGTTTTGAAATTTTCCCGTTTTTCCGGTACCCTGTATCTGTAATGAAATTCAAGTCAAAATTTGGTCCGGTTATCCTCAAACGTGTCATTTAATTCCAAATCTTTAACCATTATATGGTTTTAATCTAAAATTCGAATTTATGTTCTCTGTTATGACAAATTAAAAAGATATTGTCAGAAATATGCCTTCATTTTGCATCTTTGATAGTTAATCTGAAATAATATTGAAGATAATGCTAATAAAAAAAGCATCTTATCTCTGTATCAGTAGTCACACACTGTTATCTATGGTTTTCGTATGACATTACTAAATAAATGGTTTAGTCAGCGGTTCTTAATCATTATTAGTTTAGGTAACTCATAATTTTAAGTCTTTGACTTCACATGAGGTAGGTGAAATCGTAACAGAACAATTAATCCCTGAACAAAAAGAAACAGATATTAACCCTCTATCAAATAACCACTCAGACATTAACCACACTATAAAAATAAAAAATCTTTAAATAAAATTTCCTTGACACAACAAACAACGGATACAAAAATATGTCGAGCTGCGTCGGCTGATGGATATTTTTTTACTGATGCGCGCGTAGCGCGCCTATCCGTTCTATCCTGTATATAAATGATTGAATAAATATATTGTAAATATAATTGTATCCATAATTAGATCTTAGTATAATTTTAAATTTGTAACCATATTTTATTGTCAAATAAATTTTTAAGATTTTTATTTTGTCAAATTTATTTTAAAATATTTTTTTTAGTAAAATTTTTGTATCCATTGTTTGTTGTGTCAACGAAATTTTATTTAATCCGCTAAACGCCGCTACTTAAAGTCGTAGGAATTTTCGAAGAGGCCTAAGATAATTTGGTTCTAGGTCCCTTATAATTAATTTGGCGTCAGAAATAAAAATTTTGGTTTCCACAGTGAGATTTTTGTATTCGCAACAGCGGCGACAAATGTTAGCATTATCAAAAAAAAAAAATAGTTCAAAAATGAATAAAAACTAGTCTGTTTTAAATTTTAAATTCATTTATTTTATTAAAATCGCAATTTTGATTGGAATATATATATA
Organism: Acanthacorydalis orientalis; assembly: GCA_034766995.1. Taxonomy (NCBI): domain Eukaryota; kingdom Metazoa; phylum Arthropoda; class Insecta; order Megaloptera; family Corydalidae; genus Acanthacorydalis; species Acanthacorydalis orientalis. The sequence continues at coordinate 20,898,464 of CM068315.1, read as the reverse complement.
TATATATATATATATATATATGTATATATATATATATATATATATATAAAGTGCAAAATTTTTCTCTACCCGAAGTGTTTTAGCAACTATCACAGAATTTGTGCTATGATAGTTGCTAAAACACTTCGGATGGAGAAAAACTTTGCACTATATATGAGCTGTTCACAGCAGAATTCAATTAACTCTACTTTTTGAATGTTTTTCAAATTTAAGCTTTAAAGTACTTGATTGCGTTTCTACTTTTTATAGTTGTAAAATATTTCCGTAATAATAAATATTAACATCAATTAGTGGCTATTTTATTTCGTCATTGAGTAATTAATAATTTATTTCAGAAGCCAACCTGATTAACACCGTAGTCTAAATGTTAATGTAAATCGCTGCAATTATTTAAATGCAGCAGCAAGTGCTCAATGTTAACGGCAAATTGGTTAGGAGTTTTAATTCAGAAATAAAGTAAAATATATTAGTAAGTTGCAGTCTGATTGCCACAGATTCCAGCCTTGTTGATAACCTACGCAGTCAAGGCATGTTGATATCCTATCCAATTCATGATTATCATGATTTAATTTTAGTATTCCTAAATCCTATCGCATTCTATTCTATTCCTCTCCTTCTTGCCAATCAGTACTTTCTGATATAGGATGTGACAATTTGATAAAAAAAAAAACAAAACAAAACCATAAATTGTGTAGTATTGTTTCATCAGAAAAAAGTATAGTTGACTCAGTCTGCCTGCCGCAGAAGAAAGTACTTGTGAATAAATAAACAATTATTTTAAATTAAACGTTTATTCGTTTTAGAAAAAAATAGAAATTATACCGTTATATCAAGATGGATGAGACTAATAATAAAAATTTGGATGTGGAAAAAAGTGAATCTGATGCTTCTTCAATACGATTTACTAATAGAAAGCCCGGCCCAAGAAAACGTTTATCAGCTGATGATTGATACAATATAATCAAAAATTGTAAAAATAAAGCGCCATTTAATATCAGCCAAATTATTCATCAGGATATTTTCTCAACAAATCCTTTAGAAAATTCAATCGTTAACAGAAAAGTAACCGTTACAGGGTTTCCAATAAATTGGCTTAAAATGCACTGGATAAAATTAGAAAAGTCCAAACCCCACCTCATACAATACAAATATGACTTTAACGAAGATTCAAAATTTACTACCATTAATATAAGAAAATCTGCAACAGGTGGACCACTGGGTCTGAAAAATGTAGATCATCCTTTGTTATATCCTATAGGAAGAACTGTTACAAGAGAAAAGAGGAAAGACATGATGGACCTGCTAAAATTTATTCCTCCGGTTGAACATGATCACTATAAACAATTAAGAACAAATCAAAATGATGGGACCTCACATACAGCTGACGAAGAAGACATCATTTATATTGGATCAATTAATAACAAATAATATATTGTAACAAAACAGTTATTATTCATTTTACGAAAATTTTTCAGAAAAAATGTGTGATAAATAACTTTTTCTGTAATAAAAGAAATAATAATTTGAACACTGAGTTCAACGTTATTACTTTTTTCACTTGCCAAATTGATTAACTCTCCTATTTACACAAAAATTGAGAAACTAGTGACGATTACTTTAAGGCTATTTTATCTTATTCGTTTTAAATATCGTTACATAAGAGTTACATCTGCATTTATGCATTCTACAATGTTTATTTAGATTTATATTATAAAGAGAATTTTAAAAAACAGTGTATATTATTTCATCATATATCTTCACTTTTTGTTTTATGGAGTTAATCGATTTTTCCTGTGAGCAGCTCATATATATATATATATATATATATATATATATATATATATATATATATATATATATATATATATATTGTCTGGCTCTTGCAAAGTCTACATCTATTCTCACTTTTTCACTTTCTCTATTCTCATTTTCTTACTTTTACAAAAATCAGAAAAGTAATGTATTGAATTATTATTTATTGCTATATAAAGTTTTGAAAAAAAAAATTTTTAGTAGAGAAATTTTTTTTTAATATTAATGTTGAATATACCCAACAGTAGCGCTTAATGGGATAAAAAAATATTTTGATATGGACGGGTTTTTTTCCACGAGTGGTTTATGTTCGGGGGGCGCTTTACATGGGTGTTAATGTCCGAGAGGTTTTTGTCTAAAGGTAACATCCTAGAACCAGGTAAAATATAGTTATAAATTAAAGGTAAATTTTAGCTGAATAAAGAATTGACATTGATAGCTAGGGAAAGTTGAAGGTCAGATCAAAAAGAGGAAAATAGTAACAGAAAGTATTAGACAATTAAACATTAACCCTTTGAGTGTCAGAAATTTTTTCAAATATATACGAAATGCCAGTGGTTTTTATGCATTTTTGTACTGGTGCGGGGAATATTTTGCATCAATCAATTTTAAAGTATTCTTTTAGTATTTTTTACATATTATTTTTAACATATTAGATTGTATTTTTTGATTATAAAATAAAAAATAATGTTCCAAACCCTGCAAGAAAGAATTTATAATTCTGAAAAAATATTTATAAGTAAAATGGAAACAAATTTTATGAACAAATTGCTATGTTTATATTCATATTTAATTCATTGTTTTTATAATGTATATAACATATAACTTATAACAAGCAAAATAAATAAAATTAAAATTAATTTTCAGGAATATTTATGTTTTCCTACACACAATCCGTGAAATCTTTTCTTACAGTTTACACATTTATGTGTTTTATATACTAGAATGCACTTCTACTACACCATGTATTGCATCGTTGTTTTCAGTACAATGAAATATAGGACAATATAACTGTGCCAGTGTATGGAATTATTTAATTGTCACAAAAAAAATAGTTTTCCAGTTTATTGTAACTAATTTGAGACGAGTGCGATAGCGCTTCTGGCACTTCTAACATATGCATGGAGGAGGCATTCTTTGGCACTCAAACGGTTAAAGATGTACCCATAAGATACATATGCTACTAGGAAAGGAACATATATAACAATTTTCACAGTAAGAACGATGGCCTGTAAATTTATGTGTGTTGATGTGTTTGGAAAAGATAAGGGATATAAAATCTAAACGCGTTTATGAATACTATGAGAAAAAGTAAAACATTATTTTGAAAAAAAATTAATTGGATTTATTTATTAATAAAAAAAGAAGTAAATTATTTTGGTATTTTTATCATTTAAAAAAAAAGAATCTTAACAAATTGTTTGTTTTAATTTTCAGAACTTAATGCATTTATTTCATTTCTAAAAGATAGCTTATAAAATATTTTATACTTATTTGTCTTTTTATTTCTGTCGATTTCTCTGAAATGTGGCGTACTATACTAAGCTCTATTTCTATATACGTGCACCTTTTATGTCTGCATGATGAAATTCTTGGCTTTAAATCATGTTACCAGCAGATCTAAATGCGGAATAATTCTAGTATTTATTTCAGAAAAGAATTTGTAAGTAAATTGAAAGTTTAAATGAAATCAGATAAAATTGTATATTGATCAAAAATATTCAATAACTGATTATTAATCATTTTTGATTATTTCTTATGCATATTTTAATGACGAACAATCATTTTTAAAACGTTAAGATACAGAAAATACAGAAAATATTATCTTTTAATCGCTAAATAGCCTCAATGATTCAACTGAAACGATTCTGAATAATGAATAAGTTAGAAAATAAATGATTTTTTATATGTGTGTGTATGTATGAATGGAAATATATGGATATTATATATATATATATATATGTATGTGTGTGTGTTTGTATAGGTCTATGTATATTTATATGATAATGATTTAAAAAACAACTCTCACTTAGTTAAAAAGTGGTCGCTTTATGACATTTTGGATACTTTGTAAATACCATTAAAATCTAAGAATAGAACCTATAGAGAATTTATGGAATGAACTCGATTGCTGTGTGGGAAAACGAGCTATTTATAATATAATCGATTTGAAAAATTCTTAAAAAATAGTGCAAAAAATTATAGAAATTGTGAATTAACAAATAACTGAATCAACAAATAATTTATTTAATTCAATACTCCACGTTCAGATGAGACTGTTGAGTTAAAAGTATATTCTGTTAAGAATTAGTTAATTGTACGGTAATTAGATTTAAAATAGAATGAACGAATATTTTTTTCATATATAGTTTGTATAGCTTAAAAAATTTTATATTTCAAATTGACTATAATTTTTTTGTTAACAAAATGTACATTACTTGAAATTTGGTTCTGAGTTATATTGTTTAATAAAAAGTACATATTGTATGAAGCTGCTAGGAAAATAATTGTGATTTTTGTTTTCTGAAATCTAATATTAATTTTTTTCAATGAAAGTGTCATTTCGCCGTATTCATCTTAATATCATTTTAAAGTGCATTTTTCGGTATGTAATTTAGTAACATGGAATTTGGCTTTATTATTAATTTTGTTTCAAATTAGGCTATCAATTAAAGATGAAAAAGAAACAAATAAGAGCAATCATTGTATGAGTTCAAAACGGGTAGTAAAGCAACAAAAACTGCTCATAAATTAAACGATGCTTTCAGTGTGACAACTGTTAACGAATGTACGGTGCAATGGAGGTTCCAAAAATTTCATGCTAGAGATGAGAGCCTTGAAAATGAAGAAGATCGCGGGCGTACTTCTTCAGTTCATAACGATTAACTGATGACTAACTGAATCAGAACTATGCACAACAAATTTAAAGCTTGCACAAAACTTAGGTGTTAGTTATCTAACAGTTCTGGATCACTTAAAACAGCTAGGAAAATCAAAAAAGAAAAAATGTATATGAATTTGAAGGTCATAAACCGCCATTATTTTCCTACTAAGCTAATAATATAATTTTGATAATACGGATAAATTTGCTTTTACAAAGGATTTTTTTCACACTTTATTATCAGCAATTTTTTTGATAAAAAGTGTTCAATAATTAATTATTAATTTTTTTAATTGTTTCTTATACACATTTCAATGGCAATCTCATGTTTTTGTGAGCGCTAAGATACGAAAAAAATGATGAACTGTACAAAAAACAGATGTTTCTGTACCTTAGCACTTTAATATTGATATCAAAAGTGTATAGTAACAATCAAAAATTATTAAAAATCAAATATTGAACATTTTCAATCAAAACATTTTTATGGGATAAGTGACTAATTCATTTGTAAAAAAATATTTTATAAATTTATCTTCATGAAAGTTTCAGAATATTATATTTTAACTCAAATGGTGTACGAATACTTTTCTCCTCCACGGTATATTAAAAAAAAACAGTACTAACTCGTTCACAACATCCAATACACAATTCAAAATCTAAACAAATCGCATAATCCGCTGGGAAAAAAACATCATTCAGAGAACTTCACGTCTACGAATCGTTAACGCCTGTGTTTATTATTCGTCACGATCGTCATCGTACTCGAGTGCCCACTCTGGAAACTCTACTCTCCGAATAGTCACACATAAAATGTCAACATCGGTATCTAGAGGAAAGAAATAAAAATATTCGTACCGTGATTATGATAAATAAAATTTTATAACAGATGACTCGCACCGTCTCTAAGATTGTTCAAAAGTGCTGCTCAGTCTCTTTTGTATCTCGTAACCAATTACTTGTTCTTATGAATTGAATGTAATTAAAGAAAACATTCACGGGCACGTTCTGTTAATCAATTTACAAACATATGATACACGCTTGAAAACGAACACTTTTGGATCTACTTGACAATAAGACATTTTGATATATGAATAGATATGTGTTCATTTATATCGATATTGATTGGATTGAAAATTTAATTTATTATATAAACATATCGTCTGATGAGAGTAGAATTATTCTAATTTTATATTGAATTGATCAAATTAGAATTATCAGAAATAAAAATTGATGATAATTGATTTTATATTATATATATATATATATATATATATATATATATATATATATATATATATATACAGTAAAACAGTTACTTGCAAGCGGCTGTTGTTGAACTTAATGGTACATTAATTAAAACATATAATTTTAAAAATGCATATAGTCACAAAACTCTGCACATGGATAATAAAAATGTCTGTACATAAGAACATTATGTAATTAATAGATTTTTCAAAAAAAAATCATTTTAATTTCAACATAACAGTTTATTAAAATTAGAACTAAATATATTTATTAGTCGAGATTCTGCATTTTTGAGTATACGAGGGGGGGGGGTCCTTTGATAAGTATGGTAGAAAAGCAAATTAAACACCGGTTTTTGGAAAAAATCTATTTTATTTCTCAATGTAGTCCCCATTGAGGACTATACACTTGATCCAGCGAGTCTTCAAAATGCACATTGACGGTTGCGATGACATACTCATTCAACAAGAATTATTTTCCACCGAGCTAAATTTTCAAGTTTGGGAAGAGAAAGATATCGCACGGGGTCAAGTCCGGATAATAGGGTGGACGAGGTTAAATTATTATTAAGATAAATTATTATTTAGATTTAATTATTATTTATTTACAGCAATTTAATTTTTTTGTACTGTCAAACTGAAATGATAGATGATAAAACTTGTCACATTAGGTTATTTTTTCGAAACCTGAGAAATTTTTTTTGTAATGTGTACATCTTTAAAGTGGGCAAGTAGCTTCTTCCAGAATGACTTCTTTTTCTGTATGTATATATTGTATATATATATATATACATACATATAGAATATATATATATATATATATATATATATATATATGTATATATATATATATTAAAATGTATGTAAAAGAAAATGTGCATTTAGTTAACTATAAAATGTTAATGTAAATGTTAAATCAATTGAAGTCGATAGAGGTAATAATATTATATTTGAATATTTCACATGAAAGTTTCTGGTATTATAATCTATGATATTTGATAGAAGATACTAATTGCAAGTTGAAAATAAATACAAGTTCGTAATACAAAATGTAAAAAATAGTTCTAATACTAGCTAAAGACACTTTCACAAATGATTTCTTTTCTTATTAAATAAACTTAAAGATTCAATATTTTTTTATTGAAACTTTTTGACTGTTACTTATGTACATTTTGATGACGATGCTATTATTTTCAGAGCGCTAAAACCCAGACAAATCTACTTTGCGCTTTGAAGATGATGGACTCGCCAGTGAAATGCGCATAAATCACAATAAAAAATGATTAATAATGATTTATTGAAGATTTTTGACCAGAAAAAATTTTTCGTTTATGAGGTAAAAAAGAATTTATTTGTAAAATACAAATGCAGTTTATAAGGAAACACTTATGTTACGAAATTATTATAAATAAAATGATTAAACGTACGCGATACTCAATGAAATATCTGCAAGGTCGATTTTTTATAACAATAAAAATATTTTTATAACATTATTCAGTATTGTGTACATACGAGTATATAATAATATATGTACACAAAACTAAATAATGATATAAAAAATGTTTTTATTGTTTTAAAAAATCAACCATGCAGACATTTCATTGAGTATCGCACAGGTTCAATCATTTTGTTTATAATAATTTCCTACTTGATTTACTTTTTCAGAGTAAGTGCATCATTTTCATAATCTATAAACGATTTCGATCGATTTGTCAGATTCTATGAAAAACGTCGACATCAATGATCTTACATTCGATACAACATAATTAAAACAGAGGTACACAGTCGAATAATCGTACAAAACTGTTGCTATTATTATTATTATTGCTGTTGGGGCATCCACTCGATCCATCATCTGTCTTAAAGACACCCTATAGTGTTATGACGTAACGACAATAGTGCACCGCGGGGAATCGCATTTCAATGCTGATGAATCTTTAAGTGTCCGTTTATAGAAATTCATATTCGGGTTCATTGTTTCGTTGCTTGTTGCGCTAAAAGATATATATATATATATATATATATATGTATGTATTCACATATACATATGTGTGTGTGTTTGTTACTTTGTATTTACTTCGTATATGCGTAATAGCTTGTCAGAAAACAGCTGGAACATTTTATTGTTCAATATTTTATTTACAGAGAATAACGTATAGGAATTTATGCTTGATGGATATATGTGTGTGTTCTTGAAACAAGTTACATATTATATTCCAGTTGAACTACTTGAAAAAAGTTCATTTTTTTATTTTTTCTTAACATGGTCATTGGTTATTGGAGTATGTTTGAACAAAGCAGATTTTTTACTTAAATAATTTTTAGAGGTAAAACGATTTTTTCCTGTCTTTCAATATTTGTTTAAAAAATATTAATATATATTATCCATTGTGTGAATTGATGTAGGTGGATGAAGATAGTTTGTTATTCCAAAAATTTAAAACATTATACTGAAAAATACTAGACATTCGTTATAATCTTCTTCTTATGATTTCTGATGATTTTGATATTATATTCGTCAGGAAATTATAATATATATATATATATATATATATATAATGGTTCGAACCACGAACTTCACGGCATACAAAAATTAAAAATGATCATTTCGATGACTGTTCTGAGCTTAACTAGAGTAGGTCTAGCGTTTCTGCAGGAAGAAAAAAAATCACAAATTTGGCGTCATAAGCTCAATTTCATTTTTTTTAGATAATAATGGGCGACGATGGTTTGCTAGCAATTAGTTAGAGCAACTGCAATGCGTTGTATTTATTTCTCATGTAGGTATTTGAATGCTAAATGTGTCCAAGAAAGTAGACTTTGCTTGGACACAATTAAAAAAAATGTAGTTCTCACCCAAGTGGGAAAAGCAATTTGTGCTCCGATTAAAAAGTTTAGAACAATTCTGTGTAAGAAAACCATTCTACAGCTTCTTACAAATTTTCTTGGCGGATCTGCTCTCGTTTCGGTGCAGGAATAATGTGTTTATTTAAAAAAAATAATTTTCAAGTGGGAAACGTTCATTGCGCGCCAAAGAAGAACGATTGACTGTTTAGGACGAGCGTGAAGTTTTTGGTACGAGCCAGAGGCGAGTTCAGTGTACGCTTTTTTTGGCTTGAGCTTTAAAACGATGAAGCGCTGGCCCTAAAATGACCACTCGCGAAATGAACAATGTTTATTCGAAAAGATCATCAGCAAGGCGGGAAAAGTTATTTTGCTTCGATCAAAGAGTTCCAAGTTGTACTATATTGCCTATAGTTTTATATTAATCGAATATTTGTATTATTTATTTATTAAACCATTTTTTTTTGTATATATAATATAGAAAAAAGTAGATCGAGATGAAATTTGTTTTCTTTTTCGTTTGTTTCTCTTGTGGGTTTTGTAATAGTCGAGGCCTTAAAGATGTTACAATAAATTTATGTGAATTATTTTATTAAACTGTACAAATTTTAAGAACTTCCGCCATTTTACAATTAAATTAAACACAGTGTTGTCTATTACATATCTTAAACTATAGAAACAACACAAGGTTACATGTCTTTGTTATCACGATCACTTAACTTAATATTCTTAATAATATATATATATATATATATATATATATATATATATATATATATATATATACAGTATGTATATATATATATATATATATATATATATATATACAATATATATATATATATATATATATATATATATATATATATATATATTATATTAACTATATACATATTAATCATGATTTCAGAAACATTTCTAATAATTACAAATTTTAATAACACATAACAGTATGGAAAATATTTAAAAAAATATATAATTACATCAGCAAACCAGTAAATCTAGAGATCATGTGCGTGTACATTAAAAAGAATAAGTAAGTCTTGCACAAACGTTGAAACTAAAAGACTGCATTTTTCAATTATTTTTAATTTCGAATGTAGAACAACAAACTTGGTTTCATAAGGTAATTTTCGTCTTCAGTAGATCTTTGTTTAATCAGATCATCGTAAGAATACTATTTTATGCCGTTGTAGGTAAAAGCTATATAATGAGCTCTCGATGATATGTAATGGACAAGTTCTTTTAGTTTATATTGATATAAACCAACATTGACTTCCTTTGGTATTAATATACCAAAGCAGCTCACTTTATTTTGGTAAGATGTCCAAAATTTGCAGAAATGCATCATTCGTGTAATAAATAATCTCTGTTAATTAAAAGATGTTTCAAATATAGATTCTTCTTTGAAGTGTTTACCACAGCATTGAGCGAGCCTACGAAACTCTAGAATCGCATCTTGCAATCTATCGAAACCATCCTTCAAAATGGTTATCCAATCAATTTTAAGCGTCGGTGATTGTATGATTTCTTTCTTCTTGCACTCAAGGCATGTTCTTGTTGTTTGCGAACTCAGGAAATTACTGAATATTTTTTCTGATAAATCAACGGCGTTGGAAATAGCGTTCAGTTTTTTGATCGATCTTAATCTTTCTTATAAATTAAAGTCTCCAGTAAAATTTTAGGACGTGAACATTCGCGAGCCAAGACAATCGATCCCTTTTCCAAAATTTTCAAACTGAAATAGTTAAACTTATTATCTTCTTTTTCTTCCATCAGCTTATATTGATTTGACGTTGGAAAGCCATTCATTTGAAATTTACACATTAAATCGAAGGCGCATGTATTATAAACTAGTACTATTGAATTGCGCAATTTTACAGTTTTATATAAACTACCATTTGGCAGTAATGGTATTCCAAAGAACTTGCTGTTTTGTACATAATCGAAAGTGGGGCATTTTTCCAAGTATGACAAATGCTTCTTTTTCCGAATGGATTTCTTTCGGGTGTTGATCGAGTCATGTCCTTTAGTTACTCCAGCTTTGATTTCCTCCAAATTACATCCCGCTTTTTCAGTAGAGATTTATTAATCACCGAACGTTCGGACAAATCTAACATGTTTTATTTTTTGTTGATTTACCTCTCCAATTTTCAATTAGATTGAGATTTTCTGTCAACAGTCATTTGTTTCGATCGAAATCGTTCCTCTTTTTTGTGAGTCGTCTTTCGATTCCTTCTTTTTGTTTTTGAACGTAGAAAGCATCCTTTTCTTTTACTCTATTTCTTCCTCAATGTGAACAGTAACTTTGTTTGATCCTGTTTCTTTTCGTTCACCGATCTCTTCTTGAAAATTTCTATCGTACCGTTTTCCTGCATTTAGATGCAGTTTTCCAATCAAGTACTTGACGTGCTCGAAAATGCACTTGTCAATTCTCTTGAATTTCCGATCTGGAATTTCTCTCGTCTTCGACTGGGCGAATTTGGATTCATCAGCTGCGGAATTCATTATGATTTTCTATTATTCAAAAAAGGACCCATAATCGCAGTCCACAATAGCAAATGTGTGAAAAGCACTTTCATCTATTTTGCACGCTGTAAATCCTGGTAGACATGTTTTACTCCTTCTGCACTACTGATTCCAAAGCTTATATATATTTATATACATTATAAAGCTTATTCCAATATTTTGTATGCTGTTTTTCCAATTCGATTTGCAAGGTTCATCATTGTCTTCTACGGTTTCGATGTTCAACTCGCCAGAGCTTCTGGGCTATTTGAGATCCCTTTGACAACATTTTTTGCATTAAAAAAGATGTTTTTGGGTTTCTGGTACATCGTGTTCTTCAGCTGGACTAAGAGAAGAACTTAAAGCGACGACTAAAAATGACAGCAGAAACTTACCGATTTCTTTCAAATGTGACATCTGATACGCCTGTCTAATGCACCTGAAATAAAGTAAACTTGACGAATTTGTGCACGATTAGATTTCAAACAATCCGATTTTGCAACCATTGATATGAGATGACTGACATCAAATCTCAGGTATGCTTTGGGAAATTCTGCTTCCGACGGAGATACACAAATGTTATACCATTTGTTCATGTATTCTTTCAAATCAGAACCGCGAGCAAATGGTCTCACTTACGAGAAGAAGCGCTTTACCGAAGTCGGTGATAATCATCCTTAGAATAAGTGTACCCTGTTTCAAAATTTCATCAAAAAATAACTCGTGGCAAGCATCATCTCGACCTAATGTCTGATAACTTGGAAGCTGTCTTCGTCGTCCGCTCTCATTACTTGATACAAGAAAATAGCCGACGATTTGATACCATCTACGTATATAATTTTTTTCCAAAACCTGTGGCGTCAATTATCATTCTGGACGATTTTTTTCCTTTTTCCCTTTTTTACGCAAAGTTTGTTGCTCTTTTGATATATACATATGATAGAATGGATCCGTGTCAACATTCCTGATGACATTGTTTAACTCAAAATACTTCAAATTGGATATGGGCTCTGGGAACATTAAATTCAATTTGATGTTCGCTTCTTGTTGTTTTACCTTACGCAAAACGTCGCTATTAAACATAGTGGGCGGAATAGGATTTCCAATGTTTATCGTTTTAACACCTTCTGAATTTTGCCACGTACTAGCATATTTGCTACTGTCTATTAACATGCTAGCCACTGTTTGCCTTAACGCTTCTCTTAGTGGTCTCTTCTTTTGATGTTTCACGTTTGATTGGTAACTGATTATCGTTCATTCAAAAATTACATTTTTCTCTTTTGCGGGTTTCTTGTATAATCTGCCTTTCACTACAGGTTGACATTCCTTGCATTTGGCTTTAAAATGTACATAGTATTTGGCTCTATTCGTAAGGGTGACACGCTCATGTTTAAAAATAAACCAGCATCGAAAATGTTCCTGATTCCATAATCTTTCGAGAAAAATACTTGTCCATGGATCGTTGAATTTCATGCATGTTTGACCGACTGGTTTGTGTATCATATCAGGTCTCATTTCACGCTATTTTTCATATGAATTAAACAATTTGAAATCATGTTTATTTTTGACTTCGATATTCAATTTAGAAAGTTTAAAAGTTTTATCTTTCTCCTCATCGTTTTCAGCTTGCGCAATATCCATTCGGTAAAATTTTAAGACTAATTGCAAGAATCCGCAGCGATTTGATTTCAGGTGGGTACATGTATATTGTGGTATACGGCATACAAACAAATTGTTATAGCTGTCTAAGCAAGCAAATACCATAGAATAAATAGATTGTTCTAGAACAATCTAGCTCGATATAAAAAGGATGCTTAGATAGTTATCGACAGCATTTGTTCAAACAACAACAAACTAATAGACGCATAAAATTAGTCGATTGTATTTGACAACAAAACTATATTCATACATATAAAATTAGTCTACTGCATTTATTCAAACAATAAACTATATTCATACGCATAAAATTAATCTATTGTATTTTTATTTAAGTTAAAAAATTAAATGTAATACAAAACTTTTGGACAAAGTATAAATATATCCTGGTGACAGCGGCTGAAAATCAATCAAGATCGACCATCGGACATCGAAGAAACCGTTCTTCCAACTAACGCCCGAGGGATACGACAATATATATATATATATATATATATATATATATATATATATATATATATATATAATATACATATGCTTTTTCGACATTGATGAAACTAGTTTCCATAGCCTTAGAAATCTACGGGTACACCACATTCGATGGTAAAATTTTACCTTCATCACTGATGGTCTTATAACCATCAGTGAGAAGTATCTCGTGTAGTATCTCCAGATTTTACATTTTAATATTGTTTACAAATAATCGATGTGAATAACATAAACTGAATTGTAATGACTTATGCAGTAACTTTCGACAGTTCATTGTTGACAGTATGATGATTCGATGTACACCTGCTTGTCCGTTTCTGAACAACTACAACCCAACAATCAATCCAACAACAACTTTTTATTAACTTTCATTGTTAATAGTTATTTATCAATCATACTTGTATTGTAGAGCACGACTATGGCTTCAAGTAATGGGAATTGGTGAAAAACATGCTGATGCAGCATCTAAAATGATGAGATTGTGCAAACATCTTATTAAAACGTGGTTTTACCAGTTCTCTACAAAACCGCTTAAATAGATCAGCCGTCCGCTCTTTGTAGAGAATGTATAACAATTTAATTTTTAACTGAACATAGAGATCATGGTTAAAAAAAATTAAATATATTAACCTTCTCGTTACTAACAGGACACATATGTCCCACCGATTTCGAAAATTCCTCTCGGGGCAATACTTTACTTAGTGAACCCATTACAAAGTACAGATGGAACAAAACTTCCCAGGACTACATCTTTAATCCTAGATATCGGAAAATTGTTGGGAAATAATTTTGGCCAATTTTAACTATCCCTTAATGCAGTTAATTACCATTTATTGAAGGAATCAAAGTAAAAAAATCGTATAGAAAGGGGTAAAAGCCAAACCTTTATTTTTTAAAACAAAATCCATTCTCTAATCTAGTTAATCCATTGATAATGTTCATTGTTTAGTTACGGATTTCACGTGAAAAAAATACAGAACAGCAATATTTAGATTTTCCTTCAATTGTTTACATGTGCATTCTTTAATAATTCCTCGCGGAGGCGGATAGAAGGGTGTACGTCACAGGGTGAGTCGTTGGCGGACGGACGGGTGGTCGGCGTACCGCACAAAATTGAAAACTTTAAATTGCATTAGCTTACGGTCAACTTGCGTCTCGTTGAATCCATTTAATGCAAATGTCAGTTGGCTTTATTCAGTAACCGTCGACAATCATCTGTCGGACTACAAACTAGCAGTCAGTCGGCTGGTGCTTGTTTAAACGACTACAGAATATACATATATATTTACAACCAGTGTACTCTAAGCGATGGCCCGTTTATACAATGTCGATATCCTTTTATATATATATATATATATATATATATATATATATATATATATATATATGATAATTTACAATATCTCAAGATTTTTTGTATAGAGAAAAGAGGGCACATTTGGTTACATTAATAGATTTTAATTATCTGTGAAATTTTAATGATATCAGTTAAAGAAAGATCGGTAATGTGTTAATAATAAATATTATTTTCTTGTAACTTATCCATAAGATTTATTCGATAAAATAAACATGTTTAAAATATTTGCATTTAAAACAAGTGTTTTAAATGACTAAATGTACCTCATTGGTAGCTGAGTTTCAACTATGGGATAATAAATATGATAGTTTTTTATATTTTACTTAATGTCAAATCTATAATAATATTCTAATATTGGGACATTACAATTAAAGTATGTGTCACATGTAATATATTTTTACGCTTGGAAAAATTGTTAGAAATATAATTATATTAAAATACACTATATGCATTAAATTTAAAATGAATTGTTTTTTTCAATGTAGATTTAACTGGCGTTACTATTCCAGGTGTATTAGGTTTAGATAGCTTGACTACGATATATTTTATATCTATAATCGAAAGGTACGAAATGTAAAGATGGTAAAATATGCTTCCTGAAGTTTTTCTCGGGAATATCAAATTTAAATCTGAATATCTTCAGCAATCTGTTTAATTGTAAACTTTATAAGTAGAAAGTATTCTTTTTTACGAGTATATCATAAGGTAAACTTTATTCGCCGTCTTCAATTGAATATTCGTTCTAGTAATGCTTAACTGTTAGGTTGGTAGAAAAATAATGGCGGTTTATGACCTTCAAATTCATATCCATTTTTATCTTTTTTGATTTTCCTAGATGTATTAAGTGATCTAGAACTGTTAGATGACTAACACCTAATTTTTGTGCAAGCTCTCGAATAGTTGTGCGTAGTTCTGATTAATTTACGCCTTCAATTAGTCGTTATGAAATAAAGAATGACCCTGGCGACCATTCATTTCGATAAGGTAACATTTAACATTTTATATTAAAATAGTTTATATATATATATATATATATATATATATATATATATATATATATATTAGGTTGGTAGAAAAATAATAGCGGTTTATGACTTTTAAATTCATATACATTTTTTAATTTAAGTGGTTTTAAGTGATTTAGAACTATTGGATGATTAACACCTAATTTTTGTGCAAGCTTTCGAATTGTGCGTGGTTTTCATTCAACTAACGCGTTCAGTTTGTCGTTATGAACTGAAGAATGAGTTGAAGAATGTCTGCGACCTTCTTCATCTTCAACGCTCTCATTCTCAGCACAAAATTTTTGGAACCACCATTGTACCATACATTCCTTAATAATACCCACACCAAAAACATCGTTTTTACTTCTTTATCACCCGTTTTTAACTACAAAAAATTGATCTTATTTACAACTTTTCCATCTTTAATTCAATAGGCTGATTTCAAGAAAAATTCATAATAAAACCAAAGTCGATATTATCAAAATGCAGAACGAAAAATGTATTTCAAAATGATACTAACATAAACACGATAAAATGACACTTTTATTGAAAAAAAAATAAGGCTAGTATTCAGAAAACAAAAATCGCAATTATTTTCTTACTAACCTAATAAAATGTTTGTGTTATTCTACAACAAATTATATTTTTTCCGATATACTTATTCTCAGATATATTTTACAAAAAAGAACATCATTCTAATTATTATGTCATTAGAATTTATGTTCAAAATTGAGTAAAAAAAGAATTTAAAAACTAACACAGAAATAATGTGCTAGATATTTGATTGATACAATAACCCAGAAATTAACGAGTACAAAATCTTTTATATAAATATATTAATAACCTAAGTTCTGAATATTTCAAGTATTTAAAAAAACGTTTCGTTTAAAAAACTCCACCAAACGATATTACAAAAATATTTTCTTTTTGTCATATGCTACAGGTGAATCATTGCTAATATAATAGCAATTATTGTATTTGTTAGAAAAATACATAAAATGTACATCAAATTTAGCCAGATATATATATGCCCCACTTTCTAAATGATTGTACCTTAGACTGTAAATTAATTATCAAAATAAAGTGACAATTAATAAAGTGTTTTAATGATAATTTTAATTATTAATGTTATATTGCACTTTTATATTACAATTGACACTTATATAATTGTAATGATGTAAATAAATATCAATTGTGCTTTCACAAAGGGAGGATACGACTTCGGAAATTGAGTTTGGACCGAACTTCGTGCAGTGGTAGGGTACACCGAAGGTATTAATATAGTAACGTACTAGCTCGCCCTATCCAGCCATTTTTGAGAAAAAATGCTTCAAAGTTTCCGCATTAATCTTACAGAAAAATGTTTAACCGTTGTTAACTAGCTTTATAGCTAGGCGGTAGCGAGCCGGATTAAATTGTCTGATGGGTTAGGTTCGAATCTCGCTCGATCCATACAGTTTTTTTTCTTCATCTGAATAATTATTTAATGCATTTTATAAAAAAAATATTTAAATAGAGATGAAATAACATTTTCTTTGCAATACTTCTTCGGAAAATGCTCTTTTTTAAATTTTTACAATTTTATTTCAGAGAATTATTTTTTCACGATTTTTTTTTAATTTTTTGCGTTATTTTGCAAACATATTCGTTTATTAATTCGTATATTATTTGTATTCATAAAATACACTTTTGTCTGTTTGGTGGGATATGTACGGTATCATCCACTTTGAACTATTAGGACTAAATCAAACTATTAATTCAGATGTCTATTGTCGACTGCTTCCACGTTTAAACTCACCATTGATTAAAAAACGCCCGCGATTAGTGAATAACAAAAAGATTTTGTTCCACCATGATAATGCTAGACCACACGCGGCGCAGACAACACTACAGAAAATTAAAGACGTTAATTGGGAGCTCTTGCCTCATCCCTCTTACTCGCCAGATATTACCCTCGGTGAGTATTATTTATTTTTGACTGTTCAGAATTTTTTATCGGGAAAAAAATTAAACAATAAAGATGAAGTAGAAAAAAAAATTTCGGGATTTTTGCATGAAAACCAGAATCCTTTTACATAAATGGAATTAAAAAATTACCTATAAGATGGCAACAAGATGTTGATAATGAAAGAAAATATATCATTAAATTTCATTATTAAAATACTAAAATGTGTTTTATTTGCATTGTTTAAAAATTTCTCAATTTGCTTATTCTTGATAAACACAAATGTATAGAATGATCTGATATAATTAAAATTTTCAATATTATTACACACGTTCTAATGAGAAAACGTCACATTTTCAAAGGTTATATCAAAAAAAAATTTCAAAAAACGACAGATATTTTGCGTATGTAGGTTATGAAAAGATAAAAGTGTATATAAAATTTTATTAAGTACAGCTGTATCGTCTGAGACAAATTAATTATAATTAATCAAAATTCGGCTTGGTTTACAGTTTAGGTAGTGATAGCTACAAAAATTTGACAAGATCAAAAATTTTTGAAAACAAAATTAATAAAGATATCTATTTTTGATGAAATTTATACAAATTTTCAGAAAACGTGTACTTCCCCCTTTCATAAATATATAAATATATTTACCTTTTTTATACTAAATAGTAGTCATTTATTTTTATCGGTCAATAAAGTGCATCATATACATTTATACTTTTTATTTTATGAAGCTGTAATTATGTTGTTTTCGATTTAAACCATCATAATATTTAATAAAGGTAATAAGTTTAGACGAAATTAAAACCATAAAAGAAAAAAAATATTTTAAAATTGAAATTTGGAGTACCAAGTTTATCACAATTCTATTCAATATTTATGAAGTATATATTCGTAAATTTAGAATATCGTCCATTTTTTTGATATTGTATTTTCAAAAACATTTTCAATTTGTAAAATCAACATACTATGCGTCAGATCTGTCTCTGCTATTGTGTTGACGACCACTGGTCGGAAATCTATATACGCAGGTAGAATTTTTCTTGTCAATTTTTCCATCACGGCTGGAAAAGCAAACATTGCACAATGACATGGTGACGGCGGTGGTTTGAACAACGTATCCATCAAGCGAAAGACAACGTGGTGCTAACCGCACGGCGTTTAATATTCATCAAACGTCCATATGCAAAATGCCGCTGAATCGTCTACCCTCGCCGCATTTTAAAAAGAAGCACACTTCAGGCAGTCACATAATACATAACGAGGACATTCTGTTTTTTATTTTATTTTATTGCATATATATATATATATATATATATATATATATATATATATATATGTATATATATGTATATGTGTACGTGTGTGTGAGTGTGTGTATGTAAAAAAATTAAAAACTCCTTATTTTTATATACAATATTATGTTCTTTAAATGTTTCTTTCCCTAATATTGAAAGGATTTTACAAATTGTCTTAAATAATTCTTTATATTTAATATATAGTATCAAAATTTGGAGTACAGTAGTATAAAAACTTTCTTTTAAAGGCGAATCTCTAGTTTTCAAACCCGTTTTTACTTTTTACTATTTTTTAAATTAAATAATAATAACAAAATATTACAGAAATCATATGCTTATAAATTAAAGATTAGTACATAATACATTATAAATTAAATATAACGAAGAACTGAAGAAATAAAAAAGAAGTTAAATAAATTACAATCATTAAGAAACATTAACAATTTATTAAAATGAATTTTTAAAAATATTCTATTTTTTCAGAAAGAAATGAAATAAAATTATATTTAGTAAAAGAAAGTATATTTTTCAAAAATGAAGAAATACAAATGTTTATAGAGGAAATATTTATGAGCACAAATTAATCTAAAATGATATTCAGTAGAAGAAAATTTTTTTTGAAAAAAATGAAGAAACAAAAAAACTACACAAAAGTTTTTTGTTAAATGAAATTTGATTTTTGTGAGTAGAATAATATTTATTTTTAATTATAGATTTTAATATAAATTAATTGTTTTTATATATTGGAGCTAAAATTTAAACAAATCAAGTACTATATATATATATATATATATATATATATATATATATATATATATATAATCATCATCATTATCAACATCTGTCAATCTACTGCCGGATAAAGGCATCTTTCATGATTTTCCATTTTGTAATTGTTTTTTTTTTGATTTCCTTATCCCACCTGTTTCATTGATCTCTTTCTAGGTCTTTTATATTCCTTGGTTCTCAATTAATAATTTCTATAGTCCATCGGTTGTCTTTTCTTTTTGCAACACGCCCCGCTTATTTCCATTTCAGACTCTTTTTCCCTTCTTATAAGATCTGTGACTCTTCTTTGTTTTCATATCCATTCTATTCTTTTCCTATCGCTTCTCATTATTCTTAGCATACATCTTTCCATACTCCTCTGTGTTGTTTGGAAACTGAATGATTTTAGCGTTAAGCACCCATGTTTCGTAGCCATAAATGGGGACTGGTAGTATAAATTGATCAAATATTTTTTCTTCGAACATGGTGTGATTGTTGATTTAAATATCGAGGCGTTTCATCCAAATGAGCTCTATCCCATTTTTATGCTCCAGTTCACTTCTTCAATATTTTTTGATAAGCTGGTCTAGACTCGGACGCCTGTAAATTTATCCGTAATGTCCGAAATAGCAGAAGAGAAGTTATACCCCCGCTCAAAGACATTGGAAATTATGCCTACTCTGATGAGTCCAAGACGGATCTCCTGTCACATCATTTTGAGATGGCACATCACCTTACAATCAACATTGAAGGTGAGCAGTGATTTGCCGAGACCATCGAGCAACACGTCTCGAGATGGCGTTTACATTCTTTTGTTGATCCAGACATCATTTTCTTGGTTTCGCTGGGTAAAGTTAACGCGGTTATATGTGTGACAAAATCTTTAAAGGCACCTGGTGCTGACGCATTTCAATGCACAGTTTTACGCTACCTCCCGTTGAAGGCAATCGTGGTGCTCACCAACATATTTAATGCGGCCATGCGATTAAGCCACTTCCCGTCTCAGTGGAAAAGAGGCAAAGATTCTAACAATCAGAAATGTTGGTAAAAAAGTGAAAAGGTCACTTGTTACCGGTCTATCATTTTGTTAACAACACTTAGTAAAATATCAACACTTAGTATATAGTCGCCGGGGTACTTAAATGATCAGTTCTAGAGCCAGTATTTTTCAATTACTTTGTGAAAGATATTCCGAAGGGCAGTAATGTTGACTTGACGTTGTTCGACGATGATACTACCATCTTCATCATCGGAAGAACCCTTAAACACACCGAGACACGGCTCCAAAACGCCCTGGGCACACTTGCCACTTATTTCCAAACATGGAGAATAAAAATTCACGTGGCAAAAACTGAAGGAATTCTCTTCTTCATAGGATAGAAGAAGAACTTAGGACGTTTAAACATAGATGGTACCAAAATCTCCTAGAGAGAAACCGTTAAAAACTTAGGGGTACATATTGACAGAAAATTAACATATAACGATCATGTTAAAAGTGCACGTAAGAAAGCATACGTCGCCTTGGTGTAACTATATCCGTTTATGACCAGGCATGGCGGTTTAAACGAACAAAATAAATTAACATTATACAAAATAACGATCAGACCGACCAAGACGTATGCTTCCCCGATTTGGCGGCATACCTCTAAAACTAACATAAATTCATTACAGAGGGTTCAAAACAAGTGTCTGAAGATAGTACGGAACAAAGAAATCAATTACCTTATGTCAGTACTCAATGAAGAAGCGGAAATATGTACGGTTTCCAAATTCATTGACGACAGAAGCTGGAAATTTTGCACCAAAGTCTCTCGGAATCCACTGATTGAGTGGCTGCCCGCTACGAAGATCATTCTGCTATCTAATCATGTCAACAAACACCACCGGAAAAACAAGTTCGTGCAGACGTACTATTTCATGGAGCCGTGACCAACACTTTCGACGATGTCACGTTGGCAGCAAACCAAGATATTTTAGGGGAGCATTAAAGGGAAAGGTATGCTCCTAGGTGTAGGTGGATGGAGGATTTCGTATCAAGTTTTATCTGCATTTTTTGAAACTTTTCCCAGATATTTTGTATTTGAGAAGATCAACAGCAAATGATAAACACATCACAAATTAACATACAGAAAAAGGCTGTTGTCGGGGTCTAACAACCTCTAGGTGCCGCCAGCAATATCATGATGACAAAACAAAAGATATCCAAATACCTCGGATACGTGAAAAAGATACGACCTACTTCGTAACTTCCTCCATTTCTGTTTCTTTTATTTCAATTTTTTTCCTGCAGACAAAAGCATTGAACAACACTTTCATATTTGTGTGGTTCATGTTTAGGCCAATGTACACACACACACATACAAATATATATATATATATATATATATATATACATTCTCTCTCTATATATATATATAAATTATATTCTCTCACTTTCTCTCTCTCTCTCTATATATATATATATATATATATATATATATATATACAATATCTACTAATATACAATGATATGCATACAATTTGTAGGATGCTTAAAAAATTGAACAAAATTTTTTTTTGTTCACTTTACTACTTTTCAATCATAGAAACATCTATTGAGGAGTATATTTTTTATTAGTAAATACTTTTGAAATTCTGAGAAAATTGTATTTAATAAATTTTTAAATTTTTCAAACAATTTTTCATTTTTTAAAATTTTTTAGTTTCTTTAAGCCCCGTTGTTAATTTAATCGTTAAAGAATAGTGGTGTGTATTTATTTTTAATATTTTAAAAATATTTTGGTGCATTTCTTAATCATTTCATTTTTTTAAAATAGTAAAATAGAAGTTTGTAATATTCATATCTTTATTGTTCTTAAAACTATAAAAGTGTCTGAAACGAACAATTTTAGTATCGTAAAATATCTGAAAAGTATTTTTAAGAAGAACAAGAGAACCAAAAATATTTCTTAATATAAAGAAAGAGAATTGGGATGTGAGCTAAATTCAATAAAAGTTACATTGGAAAAAACAACTTTTATATCATCTAATTGTTTAATAATGAAAGTATTATTGACTTAAAATTGTGTTTTTTCTACTATACGACATAATTTTTATTTTTACTCTTCAATTTATGCTGTATCAGTATGTCTCAACTTATCGAATTATTTTATGATGAATATTGACCAAATATAAATAATATTCAATATAAAGACAGAATTTTATCAATCTCCTTATAATAATGAAAACAAAGAGTGTTATTTAATAACTTTTTCAATATTTTTCGAATATCTTTCAATAACATTAATGTTTATTTTTTTAGTAAAATATTTTCAAAAAGTAAATAAAAAACTAATTAAAGAATATATTATTTTTAAGAAAAAGAACAGATGTATACTTTAATCTTATTATTTAATTTTACATCTTATACATACTATAAACATATTTTTATATATTATAATCATATTTTAAAAAAAATATTTTGATATTTATATTTGCTAGGCAACAAACTAAGAATTCCAAATTACATATTATGACAATATTTTCCAACAATTTTATTCTTATATAAACCTCCCTGTTGATAAGAAATAAAATATAATATGTCCGCTGGAAAATATAATTTCAGTTTAAATCGTGCTTCATACGATTTCACCAACGTTAACACTTAGTTCCAGCAGTGTGATGGAAACAGTTGGAGTAAAGATGGGCGATGTGTTCGTCCACCCTCTGATCCGTATTTCATATAACGGTCGAGTATACCCTGGCTCGGATGAGAACGCGATAAATACAAGACAGAGCCGTACGAACTGGAATTATTTCCATGATTTATACACACATTTCTTCTTGATATGATTTATAATAACTTGCAAAAAAAATCTATTTATTTTATATATTTTGAATAGTTAATGCTAATGTTATAATGAATCTTTGTTTTTGATGATGTGCGATTTTGTGGATTTCTGTGAACTGTGGACTTATCTATACATAATTTTAGCCTTTCTTTAGTGATTTATATTAAAAATACTGTTCATTCCTCACAATATTTTTAGAAAACTTTAATTAACTTCAACAACTGAAACATTTTCCCTTTAACGTTCTAATCTTTTTTGTTTTTAATTATTATTCTACGAGTAGAAAATAAACCGTACACGGACCATTTTCTTATTCAAATCCGCATTCAATATTCAATAAAATTTACTTTTCTGACATCAGTGAGTTCCTCAATGAATTTCTTATGCCCATAACGATAAAATTACAAAAATTTATAATTTTTCACTTGTTCTGTTAAGAAACCGGTTCTTAGACAACAGTGTGTTTAATGTTGTCTGTATTTTCTTAACAACTTGAAATCTAACATTAAAATGAGCAAAATTATTGTTAATTATTGTACACTTGTTTCAATACGAGACTAAGGTGACCGATATTCACGTATGCGAGGTTAAATAGAATTTTCTTATCTACACAAGAAAGACAATTATAGTTCTTTTTGAATAAAATTTCCGTGTCTCTTTATCGATGTGCATCGTTTTGTTCGGATACCACCTTCAATGCGGACTTCCATGTATTAGATTGGTAGGAAAATAATTTCGGTTTTATATATGAATTTAAAAGTCATAAGCCGCAGTTATTTTTCTACCAGCCATCAGGCTGGTAAAAAAATAACTGCGGCTTAAAAGGTTAATTGTTAGTATCAACTAACAATTAACCCTTTAGAGCCGGGGAGGGAAAAAGGATGCTAATATTTTGTAACAAATATTTTTCGATTAATTGGATATTCTTTTATCGTAAATAAAATAAAAATTGCAAATGTATCGATTACAAGAATAAATATGTCAATTCAGATTAGCCATTAGAAATTTCACATCTATCAGATATTTTGTGGAAAATCGTTGATAATATTCGGGGAAACATGAATCTTTTGATTGGAAACATATAATTGGAAGCGAAAAATTAATTACACTTGAAAATGTGTAGAAATAACATTACTGTTAAGTGTGAAAAATTTTGAAACAATCAAGTGTGCACAAAACTGTTACACATCGGTCACATCTTGTTATCCAGTCGTAGTGTCTCGATTTTTTTTATACGCTTTCTTCTAATGACGAACTTTTGGAAAAAATATTATTTAACCCAATTCTCAAGTTTACAAATTTTATGGATTATCAAATGAAAAAACGCGATTTGAATGACCGTATTTTTTCTAATGAAAGAAAAAAATATAAATTTAGTTGCATTAGAAAGAAATTAGTGATGATGAGAGATTAGTGTAGTGATCTTGAAATATATCATCCAAAATATAGAGATCATAGTTTCTTTGAAAAAGATCAATGGACTCCAAGATCCACCCCCGGCTTCACAGGACTAAAAAATTTGTTAAATGGTAGACATGCAAATATGGGAATTCCCTTATACCCCACTGATGTAATCATAATTCTGATAATCCATATTACCGGTACAAATATCCAAAGTTACTGACTACAGTTTTCGAATTTTATCTTTCTTGATAGATACATTCAACTGGACTCGTATGAAGTTTCATTCTTGCGTCTAAAACTCTCCAGTTCTATAGTAACCCACTTTTAATACATCAAAACTTCCAAAATCCACTCATGATTCTAACTCATGAAGTACGAGTGATGAGATCTGTGCCCTAAATTCAATTAAAAAGTCAGTGCATTTACTGAGAAGCAATATAGTGGAACAACAACTAACTAGTTCAGGAAATGTTATGATTTTGAAGCAGATTTCCTTAACTTAATGTAAAATTTGATATTAATTTATTGCGGCAATACAGTTTTGGGACCTAGGGTAAATACACTTTAATAGACTAATTATACCATGAACTTATAAGCCGCAAAAGTATTTCTGAGCAAAAAAGTAAAATAATTGATCAGAAATATTAAATAAATACTCCAAAAAAACATATATCTTTTACACATAATTTTATAACTTATGACAGAGCGTAGCAATCTTTACGCATGGGCATTGTATACGTTAGTAATTAGGTACAGCTTTGCTTCAATGCATCAGTTCAGCTCCATTGAAAGCTACTGGCTGTTGATTCCGAAAATGGACTGGTAAGCGCATTCTCGTGCTTGGATCCAGTGATTCCACCAAACTGATTCATAACCAAAACCCAGCAAACATATAAAATTATTAATTTGTGTCATAGAACTGTCTGCCCGACACTCAGTATGCAAGATAAATGCACCTAGAGTAGCACGACAACTAAGAAAAATAAATTGAATATGGTGAATGAAGGGGCATTTACACACCCAACCACCCACATACACAATTTAGTTCTTCTGAACTTTCATTTCCTTACTATAATAAACAGTTAACTACACCCAATAAATAATGTTAACATTATTCTGTTATACGACTTGAAGTCGGAGAGTTTATATCAAAATCTAAAATCGCATAATTTACAAAATTTACCAAATCGTTTCCAAATTCGAGGCAAAATGATTTTCTGTCCAAAAAGTTTGCTCTTCCGTCTTTGCTGATTTTCTATGTAGTGTTAGTCATCGTGATTAAAAGATTTATTTTGTATAAAATGGACATAGAAAAGATATTTAATTCATTGTAACTATTAGGTTGGTGCAAAAATAATTTTGGTTTTTACGTATCGAGTATAAAGACGCGTATATCAGGTAAAAATTCTATTTATTAATCAAAATAAAGACCATTGGCCTGCACACATTTACAATTCCAACGAGAAATAAGTTTGTTTATTCCTACACGATAGATTTCTGGAATCCTGGAATTAACGAATTCATCGAAAGCGTTTTAAGCTGATATTTGATCTTTAAAAACCTTCACTTGTAGGAAATTACTCAAATGTTTGAAAAAATAATAGTCAGACTAATAATCTGTAGACAGGTCCGGAGAATAGTTTGAATAAGGTAAGGTTTCATATCCCAGTTCATTTAATTTTTTTAAGTAATTTGTGAAACGTGTGGCTGGGCGTTGTCATCACGAAGAATAATTCTTCTTCGATTGACTAATTCTGGCCGCAAACGATGCAACTTCTCATGCATTTTTTGTTTCCTGATGATATTTTTTACTGTTATTGTTTCATCAGGATTTAAGAAATTGTAGTGAATGGTGTCACTTGCCGATCACCAAAGAGTGACCATAATTTTTTTTCATGGAGCTTTGCTTTAGGAAATTGTTTTTGTGCTTCTCTTCAGTTTGGTTACTGTGATGAGTTTTTCCGATTGTTGTGGAGAATCCATTGTTCATCACATGTAATAATGCAATCAAGAAAGGGATCATTTTTGTTACGCAAAAGAAGCGCAGAGCAGACTTCGTATCGCCGAACTGCTTGATGTTCATTTAGTTCATACGGCACATATTTATCCAGTTTTTTGTTTCTCCAGTAAGACTTAAAAAGACTTAAATGCCGAACAATTGTTGAACGATCTATATTGAGTTCTTTTGTCACCTCTCGAGCTGTTTCACGTGGATCCGCTTACATAATAGTTCTTAAATCATTATTATCTATAGCTGAAGGACGTACAAAACTCTCATCATCAAGACTTTCGTTTCTATTACGAAATTTTTGGAACCAGTTTTAAGTTGTACGTTCACTGATTGACTCTTCGCCAAAAACAAATGTGATATTTTGAGCAACTTCTCTTATTTTACATCCAAATTTAAAATCATACAACAAAATCACGTAAACTTGCTTTATTTCCATGACTAATTTAAGACGTTATACCAAATAATATTTAAAAATAAAAATAATAGACATGAGCTGAAATCATTAGTGATAATTTCATTGTTTACAATGATGCATCACATGATTATAACAAAAGATTACGGTAACTAGAAAAATCGGCGCCAAACTTGAAATGATAAAAACTGTAATTATTTCTGCACCAACCTAATATAAAAAGTGAATATTCATAACATATACATAATAAAAATAAATGTGTTTAGAAAAACTAATACATTGGCAAGGACTCTATAAAATAAATATAAAAATTCCTGGATTAATAGCATTTTTATCAAACCGCGTATCATGACCATAATAACGACATATTATACTAAACTCATTTTGACACAAAATAATGTCTTTTCGAAATCACTAATTCAAGTAAAACAGACATAAGTTAATCAGTAGCTCATTTGTTTTCTACTTATAGTCCACCCCTGACAGGATATATTCAGAGAATGATTATCATACTCGGGAGCACTGTATACAGACGGCAGTAGCTCTCCGGCAAATGTTGTACGTATCTACGCTGCCGCGGTTACCACAACCGTGCAACTCTGCCATCACGGTGATTACTTATGTAAACATGATCTGACGGGTGTAATTGGCCGCATAGCAATCAATGGCCGAGCTACGAACCAACAACCCATACTGCCGACACGATGCGCCCATTAAACAAGCGTAGCGTTAAGGCGAAAAGCACGCTACAATACGTTTATCTTTGTCTGATGTACCTGTTTTAGTTAGGATGTCAAACAGTGTAACGTTGCGGTTTGTGGGTTATCTCGGCAGGACTCGGACGACGAATATCGAGTCTACAAGTTTGTTTATCTGTCTCTCACCAATTACGTACGCCTTCTATTCATCCTTTTTTGAGGATCAATACACCCTGTGTGTAGTTCAAAACCAGTACGATAACGTAACGTCTGTAGCGGCGCTAACTGAGCTCACGTTTAGCATAACAAATGAAGGGCAATCAGATATAGCTCTCTGCGCTTCAGCGGGTCGGCCGTAGTGTTGCTATGTTCTAAGCCACATGATGGGTGAACGATACGTACGTGGATTTATGTGGATTTGTGTTTAAAAGAGGAATGCTATTTTTATCTTCATTTGTATATATATATATATATATATATATATGCTGTTTCGAATGCTTTTAAATAATTTATATTTTTCTAATTTAATTTTAAAACGTTATCCGGTACAATATTTTACTCTTTAGGTAGCTAATTCAAAGATTTTTATTTCTAAGCTGAAATTAATCTCCAATATTGAAATTTTATACTTTTATTGTTTTTATAAATTTCTATTGGTAACGAAGAAAGTGGTGAATATTAATATATATATATATATATATATATATATATATATATATATATATCGATATATACAGTTGGGTCTGTTTTATGCGTTCTTTTTAATGTGGTTTTCAAGTTGTGTAGTGCATATTTCATACAAATTCGAGATTTCAACGTTACATATACATATGACCTGCGCGTTGTTTAAAAAATAAATTTAAATTATTATAGTTTTTAATTTAAATTTTTCTATTTGGACTGTTTAAATCATGTTGTATCTGCCATTTCTAAAATAAGACCACAAAATTTAAATGTCTGCTGGGAAGCAGCTTGACCTGGATGTGTGGCAAACAGTGCAACAATTCAAACCATCGACATTATCAACTGAAATCATTACTTTGGCATATAAAATTCGTGAAGGTTTTGATACATTTAAGCAAAATGATGTCGACGAATTGTTTGTGGATAATGCTTTAAGTGACGCTGATATTATTGGTAAAACTTTAGATATAGTCGAAGATCCAGAAAACGATAGTGAAGGGAAAGAAAAACCTATTCCTCTCACTGCAAATATAATACGAAAAGGTCTTCAACATTGCAATAAATTTAAAATTCATTTTCTTATTCATGATACAAATTCTGAATGAGCCTTTAATTCCAACATGAGCTGAAGAATTGGATGTCTGGGTATCGCAAACTGTATAAATAATTAGTGAAATCATCATCGCAAAGTTTAATCACTGCTAACAAAACGAGGGTGAAGTTGACGCTAATACTGTTTATGAAGAATCATTGTTTTTACCATGCAGATCTGATACACTGACTATCTCTTTTAGTGATGAAAGTGATTTCACACTAGTTCGAAAATAGTGCCTAAAATTTTCAGATAGTGACGATAAATCTGATGAAAAAATGTAAAAAGAATTATTACTGTTCAATAAAATTAAATGAATAAAGTTTTAAAACAAACTTATTTGAAATAAAATTGTTTGTTTGGAGTATTTATTTAATAATTTAATTATTATTTAATAATTTAATATTCAAGTTTTATAACAATTTCTTTCATGTTTTCGAAAGAATATTTAAACATTTTTATTTTCCTGAATTTTCATAAAGTTTTTTATGTAATTGGGGTATATTTTGTCATTGCTTTGGTTTTGTGCGGTTTTAGAAAATTATGAAGTATATACTTAATTTTTCATCGTAAGTTATGTCTTTTTTGTGCGATTATTTAAGTGTGGTTTTCTGTGGGACGTATCTACCGCATAAAAAGAGACTTGACTGTATATATATGTTTATATATATATATATATATATATATATATACTTTTGAACGATGTAAATATTGAAAACTAATCAATTTATAAGCACAATATGGACACTTGGATACGTATTTGTATATACTAACCATGTTAAATTTTGTCTTGAATGAATGAGAAACATAGTTAAGAATTAGATTACAACGAACAAAAAATATAACATATTAAATAAACGAATAAAAACAGAAAAAATCAAATAACTGTAATGTAACTAAAAAGTTATATACACATACTTATAACATTTGAGAAGATGTAACAAGCTTTGGACATGTATATTTTCTGTTTTGAATTATCATATATAACTATACTTATTTATTTCAGTCTGGTTACAATAGACGTTAAGCACTAGGAGTACATATATTACTGTGTTCAGATGTTTAAATTGACATGTCATTTGCAGCATTCAATATTCTTTAATTAAAGAAGACTACCGGTTATCTCAAAGAGTTTCTGCTGCAAAACTCGGAAATTCTAAACAATAGTAGACCATAACATTCACATTTCTGTACATAAAACATTTGTTTCATTAGATATTACAAAAAAATTTTTTTGGTTGTTGGATAACGCGTGTGAAACATACAAATGAAAGTCAAACGGTTTAAAATTTGTTGGGAAGATATGCAAGGATACGAAACTAAATGTGAAGATTTTCTGCTGTTTATAATCAAAATCAATAGTAAGCTTTCATAAACGTATATCTAGAATAAAATCATGAATATGAGAAATTAGTAGAAAAAAACTATAAAATTGAAAAACTTACGAACAGATTTGAATAAATATTTCTGAAAGAAAATTATCTTTAGTGATGAAATTAAATTTGTAAGTTTGATAGTTTTGTTATTAAAGATATGTAGAAAAAACTGTAAAAAATGAAAGAAAATTTGTACTAACAGTTTAAACAGTTAAGTATAAAGGAGTAAAATTATGTTACAGTAGTATATAAGAAAGGTTGTGGTAGATTATTTTTCAAAATATTGAGGGAACACTGAACATCTTTATTTGTTTACATATCTACATCAGTTTTTTTGTGAAGCTGAACGTTTGTCCAGAATTTTTTCGTTAGTACAGAGGTGACAAAAAACCTCTGAAATTTTAAAGGTTAAATAGGGTGTGGTAAATTCTGTTCAAAATTTTATTATCTAATCTAAAAGTGCATGAAATACGGTTTAAATATGATATCGTTTAGATGGTGGCCTTCATTTGTGATATACATTTATAGTTGTTTTCTGAAGTTTCGCATCGCCCGCCGTGTCATTTCTGACGTTATCGATGCAATTTCTTGGGATATAGCAGTCTTCAGTTCATTAATGGTTGTTGCTCCATGTTTGTAGACCTCAATTTTCAGATAACCTAAAAGAAAAAAGTCACAAGGGACGAGATCGAGTGAACAGACAGTTTCTGAGCAATCACCATTTTGTAGGAATGGAACTTCGGTGTATAAAATTCTCCTGACATTTCGGACAGACAACCCCAAAGCAGAAACGTGTTTACGGATTGAACATTTGTGAGATTGCATGCAATAGAGTCTCACAGCGTTAACATTTTCAGGTGTCCAAACGCTCCGCGGTCTTCCAAGTGGTTTCCGTTTTAACACTGAACATGTAACCCTGAAATTTGCAACCCATAGCAATAAGGTGTTTCGGTCCGGAACAGTAGCGTTTCTACCGAGCGTGAAGTGGATTCGAAAAGTCATAACGGCAACTGAAAACAGTAAGACACATACTATCGGAAGACCTCACTGCGCCCCGTTCCACTTCACTAGCGCCGAAGCAATGGGTGAGCGAAATTCGGAAGTTCTTTGCCGCACCCTGTAGTTTCAATTCATAGTCCAAAAAATTTTTTTCTCGAGAATTTTTTCATGATTTATCAATTATAATTACAGTATTGTATTCTGTTATTAGCACACTTTTGTTAATTCGATGTTTAAGTCTCTTTAAAAGAGCTTCTTTCACATTCTAGTCTAAATTAAATTCAGTATTATAAATGATAAATGATAAGAAAATACTGTAAAACCTAATCCATTTTAAAGATTGCTTAAATAAGCTGTGAAATAGAAAATATCACAATTTATTTTAATTAATTGCTCGTAAATACAACAGGACAACGTGCTATGATTTGCCATCATTTATATTAATTCTATTGAAAAAAGTACATATTATTATATTTAATTGATTTTTATTATAATTTATTGAATTTTTAATTTTTTCATTAAAATCGAATTTTTCAAACAATGAAAACCTTAAAAAACGTTATTATATTAAATTTTGACATTTTAACTGAAATTTCTATAACTGATAAAACTATCTATTGAATTTATATATATATATATATATATATATATATATATATATATATATATATATATATACGAAAACAGGAGTCACAGATATAATACGAAGAATAAAAAGTCTGAAATGGAAATGAACGGGGCATATTGTAAGAAGAGATGACAACTGATGAACAACAGAAATTATTAATTGGGAACTAAGGAATACATAAAGACCAAGAAAGAGACCAATGAACAGGTAAAGAAATTAAAAAAATATATTGGAAATTAGTAGAAAAGAGAGGCATACGATCATATAAAATGGAAAGTCATAGAAGAGACCATTATCCAGCAGAGGATTCACAGAGTCTGATGATATATATATATATATATATATATATATATATATATATATATGTATGTATGTATATAGCGATTATACTTAATAAAAAAAAATTTCTTATCCACCATTTAGTATTTTAGTATTGAACTGAACTAAAGTACGAAATAAAAGATGATATGACTTTTCTTAACTCCTGCGCCCCCTTTTGATATTTTCATATGGAAGCCTAAATTGAATCACCTATATACATATATATATATATATATATATATATATATATATATATATATCATCATCATCATCATCATATTATATATATATATATATATATATATATATATATATATATATAATATTTGTTCTACGAAAGAAGTCATTTAAACTAATATAAAATCATCAACGTTTCATGTGCAAAACTGGACACCAAAAATACTATTAAAAAGATAACCTTGTAAAATGTTATTGGTAAAATTATATTGATTTTAGATAATTTTACGATATAACAACTTAAATTTAAAAGTATATTTATGCAACACTTTTATAAGTAATTAAATAAAACAATTTTAAGAGAGTAAATACGATGAATGTCAGCTTAGAATACAAGTATGCTTAGAAAAAAACACATATATTTCAATAACATTTATTTTAAATGTAAAATATTATTTCCAAAAAGTAAAAAATATGTAGAAATAGAACTCAACACAGAGTGCGTTAAAATCAAATGCTATATTAACATCCTATTGAACAGAAAATATATTTTTTAAATATACTGTAATGAAAAATGTTTATATATTTATATAAAGAAGTTTTTAGATTTTATTAGGTTGGTAAGTAATGGCGGTTTTGGTTTTCTGAATTCTAACCTTACTTTTTTCAGTGAAAGTGTAATTTCACAGGTGTAAATATTAATATCATTTTAAAGGGCACTTTTCGGTCTATATTTTGGTAACATTTACTTTGGTTTTATTATATATAATATATCATTTTGCTTCAAATTGGGCTATGGAATTAAAGATGGAAAAGAAGCAAATAAATTTTTTTGAATTCTTCTGTATGAGTGGTAAAGCACTAGAAACTGCTCGTATACTAAACGATGCTTTTAGTGGGGTAACTGTTAAGGAATGTACGGTTCAAAAAAAATTCACGCTAAGGACGAGAGCCTCGAAGATGAAGAAGGTAGCGAACGTCCTTCTTCAGTTCATAACGATTAACTGATGGCGTTAATTGAATCACAACCACGCACAACAAATCGGGAACTTGTACAAAAGTTAAATGTTAGTCATCCAGTAGTTCTGGAACACTTAAAACAGCTATGAAAATTAAAAACCGCATATTACACATATTATTAAAATCGTCATAAACCGCAATTATTTTTCTACCAATCTAATAATGTAATAATAGCTTAATTTAATTTCAATTTAAATTATAAAAAATACACAACAGTATCACTAGAATATAATAATATAATAATCTAAGTGAAAATGGGTTTTTCACTGAATATTGGCAAACATTGTTTTTTATTTTTCATTTTTGATAATAAAATAATAAATTTACCTATTGATATTATTTACATTTAGCTTTTTCTTTATACCTTTATATAGATTTTCAAAAGATTTTAGAACAAGATTGAGAGTTAATAATTTGAAAATTATTTCTTGTAAGATAGATCGACGGCACAGGAAAAAACACATAAATTAATTTCCCTGTGATTTAGTACTTATTACTTATTGATTATTTGACATTGATTTTTTAATTTAGGTGTTATAAAATATATTTTGGTTAATTCTTAAAAATTTCTGAACAGAAAATACCTGTAAAAATGTATAAATATTTCAAATAGAAAATTATTTTGAAATAAGTAACTAATCATTTAAAGATACTATTCTAATTATGTAAATAATAAGTTATTTTATCAGTTGTTTTAGTTTTGAATGTAAAATAAACAAATTTATTATGAAAATTAATAAAACAAAGTAATTTTTTGATATCAAGATCAATTATTCGATATAAATTTCAGTGTTTTAAGTTAATTATTAATTGGTACATATTTTTCGTTATATCAATAAAATCGACTTGTTACTTACCTGTAACATATTAATAAATTATAAATATAGTCAATAAAACGCGCCCTTTTTACAATTCAATGCATTTAAATGAAAGTATTTATGTAATAAAAAATTAATACTTTTCATTTACTGCTCAATTTTACTTAAATAAATTTTTCTAGGCGTTGAAATTGACATTCTTCGAAAGGTTTAAATTTTATATACATAAAAAATATACCTTAATATATAACATGATGTAATTGTGAAAATGGATAATTTTTGCATTTACTTACAGTCATATTGTAAATGTAGATATATATATATATATATACATATATATAATTCCTGTTTGTTAACTAATTTAAAACTTAAACATTTACATGACCTCTGAAAAAAATTCAATTCGTTAGATAAATAGATTGCACACATCCTGAATATATAGAATGATCCTCACACTTCCGACAGTTCAATTAAAAGCAGGTGTCAGCGTTCACAGCATCGTTGTAAATCCGTTGTCATAAGAAGATAACGAGATATCTAAATTCTCACTGTCTTAAAGAAAGGAAACATAAAACGGTGCTGTTTCTGACAGTTCTATTATTTATTTCGTTTATTTATTTATTTTTTTTTATACAAGAACATCAAAAATGAAATCGTCTCGTGATTATTTGAACAAAAATAATTGTTTCCTGTTTCCGTGCTACCAACATAATATAAAGGTTACAAGATTGTTAAAAAAATGAGTAACGAACGGATAAATTATTATTATACAATAGATATCGATGAATAAGCTTATTTTAAACTCATAAAAATTGATATCATTAAGTATTTAATTATATGTATAAAGATATTGTGCCTATAAATTGGAATGAAAAACTTTTCATTTCGATAGCGTAGTATTTAACATTTTATATTAAATATGTATATATATATATATATATATATATATATATATATATTAGGTTGGTAGAAAAATAATTGCGGTTTATGACCTTCAAATTCATATACATTTTTTAATTAAAGTGGTTTTAAGTGATCTAGAACTATTGGATGTTAACACCTAATTTTTGTGCAGGCTCTCGAATTGTTGTGCGTGGTTCTCATTCAACTAACGCCTTCAATTTGTTGTTATGAACTGAAGAATGAATTGAAGATGAAGAATGTCGGCGACCTTCTTCATCTTCAAGGCTCTCGTCCGCAGCACAAAAAAAAGTTTTGGAAGCACCATTGCACCGTATGTTCCTTAACAGTACCCATACCAAAAGCAACGTTTAGTTAACGAGCAGTTTCTGGTGCTTTACTACCCGTTTTGAAGTCATACAAAAAATGCTCTTACTTGCTCCTTTTTCGTCTTTAATTCAATAGCCCAATTTGAAGCAAAATTAATAATAAAACCAAAGTCAATGTTACCAAAATAATTACCGAAAAATGCACTTTAAAATGATATTAGCATGAACAAGATGAAATTACGGTTTCATTGGAAAAATTAAGTTTCGAGTTGACAAAACAAAAACTACAATTATTTTCCTACCAATTTCATGTATAATATATATATATAAATACATTTATATATATATATATATACATTTATATATATATATATATATACATATATATATATATATATATATATATATATATATATATATATATATATATACAAATCACAGATTGATCCATAATAACTTCATCCAGAGGGAGCAATTGCAATTCTATTAAGTAGCATCTATTTCATGTAAAAAGCTTGTAACTGTTACATCTTCATGTAACAGTTACAAGCTTTTTACAAGTAAAAGTATGTAAGAAAATGTTCTATAATTTTAGTTATACAATAAAGGCGTCAATATTTTAATAAAACCATAAACGCCATAAATGAAATGGAATAGTTAAAAGTCGATATTCATCATGTAATGTGAAAGTTGGCCCACTTTCCTGAGTTGCCTGTGCCTGCCACGGACAATCTCTTATTAATATTGATTTGAATGTGTATGTAGTACAAGCACCGTAGTCTTTAATGCTTCAATGTTGATTTAACGTATTTTTCAGATTCAATCTTTTTCTTGATCAATAAGTTTCTCTCTATAATACTACTCACCATTGACATCAGGTATATATTGTTATAACTATTTTTATATTATACGGATGTTATTTTCTACTTCCTGCTATAGTTTTGGGAATACGTGTTGTTAGTTTAACGGTTTCTTTGAATTTTTTACTAAAACAACATTTACTGTATAATATGTAATATCTATATTATGAGTATACAGGAGAGAACATTATATATTCATAGGTATATAGAATTTATATACACCAAAACATCGGTTAGTGTTCTTAATTGGTACCAAAAAACGCCGATGCAAATCGAAATAATCTGTTACATACATAATATTTCTATAGGACTTCTTTTAATTCGTTTCAACTAAATAAATAATACATATCATGAAAACTGGAAATTGACCCAAATTGAAATGCATAATGATTAAAATTTAAAAAAATAATTTTTAAGTTATTGTAATAAATAAAATTAGTTAAAGGTATTATATAATTCATTTATACATTAAATGCATTTGTTAAATATTTTTGTATTCTGAACTGGAAGATGAATCGGTGTCCATTGGTGACTGCTGAGCTTGGTTAATTAAAAATTTATCTAAGGTTTGTTGAATTCTTACAGCCTTTTTTCTCAATAGATTTGTTTGTAGCAATTTATTGCATAATCCAGAGTTATTGAGAATCTTGAACTTCCTTGATCATGAGCTGAAAAGATATCCATTACCTATGATCTTAATTGCATTGCTTTCGAAATGCGACAAGAAGTTGATTTTCTCTCTTCTGGTATATTTCATTAGCTTTATCAGTCTCATTCATTACATGCTTTAAATCAAAATTAATTTGTTTTAATTAATTTTTATTTCCACTCATTATTAAGATTTAAGTTAAACACACTTTATTAAATACCAAAATGCAGACAAAAAAATGACAAAACTGATTTAAACTAATAACTTTAATGAACTGATCAATCTTTCATAATATAGATGAAAATACACATTAAAGAGGGAATTATCAAAAAAATGAAAAAATCTCTTAACGACTCATCTTTGAAATGACACAAATCAAGTATTTGGTGTATAGAACTTTTATTTATAGAAAGAAATTTATTTAATAGATTTATGTTCTACAAAATTTCCTGTTTTAAAATTTGATTCCGAAAAAGTTTCGATTAGTGAATCGGAAAGTTCATCAGAGGTACAGATATTTTCCTAATATTAATGAAGGTGCAACTGCTAAATTATTCAATACAAGAATTTAGTGTTCAATCCATTTCCATTATCGGTCCGGATCGTCTTCCATAAGATTTCATTTACTACTTCGCTTACTATACATTTAAACAATGAAAATATCACTCGTACTTTTTAATATTTTAAGATCTTTTAAGTAATATTTCTATTATAATAATAATCTTTAATTTAAGGTCTATTAACTGATAC
Organism: Acanthacorydalis orientalis; assembly: GCA_034766995.1. Classification (NCBI taxonomy): domain Eukaryota; kingdom Metazoa; phylum Arthropoda; class Insecta; order Megaloptera; family Corydalidae; genus Acanthacorydalis; species Acanthacorydalis orientalis. Next base: position 20,860,194 of record CM068315.1, on the reverse strand, counting down.
CTAAGAAACTAATTTAATGCCAACCAGTGTTCTAAAATCTTCTATTCCTAATACATCTTGAAGAAGTAAGTATTGACAGCTTATAAAATTTAGTCTAATTCAAGTGTTTTTTATTTGATTATTCTTTAAGTAATTACAAGCAAGCCAGTGAAACAATGGTTTTGTTTAAAAAACAGACATATATATATATATATATATATATATATATATATAATTTCAAAACAGTTGGAATAAATTTAAGTTATGAATTAGTTTTGGAAATTAGGATCATTAATATCGTTTAAACAAAAAAGTACTATTAAAAAAAAAAATAAAAATTATATTGGAATAGAACATAACATACCTTGCTTCAAAGGAAACGCTATTTTGTTTACCCTATATGATTATGATATAGACATATATATATATATATATATATATATATATATATATATATATATATATATATACATATATATATATATATATATATATATATATTTATGATGACTATGTTGATGTGCATGTGTATTTCAAAGAACATAATTGAATAGTGGGTCAAAATTCATAGAACGAAGCAAGTAAGTCCGAGTTAAGTGTGTGTATGTGTGGTACGATTAAGTCATAATTTTTTTAGTGATGGCGACGATGGGAAAAAATGTGCTGTGTGTAAAATGTGTGAAAGGTATTCAAATCCATTAATTTAATATCAGAGTTGCGACACGGTCTCGCCTCTTAAACTCTGTACAAACATTGTGCATGAAAATAATATTACTAATGAGATGGAAAAAATCGGTAGCCGTTCTATAACACAATATCTTTTATGTACAATTTTTTTTTAGTTATATTCAAGGTTATTTGATTGTAACGGTTTTATTATAAACGAACTTATACATCTACAAGTGTCTGTTAAATCAATACCTTTAGTGGTTAAACATATTATTGGACAATAAAAGAAACTACAATATATTTTATTTTCTTTATTTCAGTAATAACTTTATTTGTGATGAAAATAGTTTTTTCAGCCAATTAAATAATTTTCACTGTGTTCTGTAACATTATCTCAACGTTCTTTCATCACATATGTGCTTATTTCATAAAATCGTGTTTAATTTTGAAAATGATGATAAGAAATTTTAATGATTGGGATTAAAATGGGGTTGTGCGTGCGTACATCAAATTATCATTCAAACTCTCTAATTATTGTCGATAACGTTCGTCAGTAATTTTTTCCTTAAATTTCAATCATAATACACCTTAGCCTCCATATCCCACCAAATAGAGAGCATTGCTTTGTGACCGTAGATGCTTGGCTTTGATTTCGACATTGGCAAGAATCAACTCACGATTTTTTGTTTCTCGGGTTGTCGAAATAGATCCATTTTTCATTACCGGTCACGATACGCCACAAGAAACTCTTCTTGTTATGCCTTTTAAGCAAAAAATCGAGATTTTTAAACGATTATAAATGGCATTTTCATTCAATTCATGTGGCAGCCATCTCCCTTCTCTCTAGATCTTTCCCATGGTTTGTAAACGTCGTAAAATGGTTCGACTTCAAGCTACTGAACTAATTATTTGAGTGTTTGAGAAGGGTTTTTTTCCAATAGAGCTTGCAGGTTTTCATCTTAAAACTTTTTCGATGGACTTGATGTCATTAAATGTTTAATTCATTGACTTCCAGCTGTTGAGCCAATTCTTTGAGTGTTTGATAAAGGTTTTCTTCCAATAAAGCTTGCAGTTATTCACCTTCGAACTTTTCCAATTGACCTGGCCGTTGTTTGTCCTGAACGTCACAATTACCACTTTGAATCTTCGAAATCAAATTCTACATACTGTTTCGGATGGAGTAGATTAATCATAAGTTTTCATTAACAATCGATAAGCTCAGCTGCATTTTTTTTTCAAAACAAAGAAGTGTAGAAGTACACATCGGAAAAACAACTTATCACGTTCCATTTTAATTCAGTTATAGAAAAGCACTTGTGTAAACAAAGAATGGAGTCTGGTGACTGAATTTTTGATAGAAAAAGGTTACACTTCAAAATAACATAAGAGACATCTCTCACAGCATACGCACCTAGACATCTACACGCAAACAGCGGCTTTCAATGCAATCTCCTATTATTTAAAACAAACCATTTTCATGCTTATATGATTACTAACAATAGAACATTTAAAACGATATATATATTATATATATGTATGTATTTACATGTAAAGTGGTACAATAATTAATCAAATTAAATGACACAAATTGAAAATCAGACCGAAGATATTTAGTCATTTAATATTTGCTTTAGTGAAATTCTTAAAATTTGCAAATCAAAAAGCCAAGCAGCTCTGACTGACAAAATATCAATTTTTTCAATGACAACACATACTGCTATTCCTATACTGATATCATGTTATCTTTAACTGTAATACGTTACCCTTATTATAAGTTAGGTACGAACGAAAATAGAATTGTTATAATATTCGGTTAGCAGGAAAATAATGCGGTTTTTGTTTTCTGAATTCTAGCCTTACTTTTTTCAATGAAAGTGTCATTTCACCGTATTCATGTAAATATAATTTTACAGTGCATTTTTCGGTCTGTATTTTTGTAATATAAACTTTCGTTTTATTATTAATTTTGCTTTGAATTGGGCTATTGAATTAAAGATGGAAAATAAAATGAACTACTGTTAAGAAACGTACGATGCAATGGTGGTTCCAAAGATTTCGTGTTGAGGACAAGAACCTTGATGATGAAGATGATGACGGTCAATCTTCTTAATTTCATAACGACTAACTGATGGCGTTAGTTGAATCAGAACCACGCACAACAATTAAAGAGCTTACACAAAAGATAGGCGTTAGTCACCTAATAGTTCTAGACCAATTAAAAATACATAAATTAAAAAATAACGTGAATGTGAGGGTCATAAACTAGATAGAAAAATAATTTTCTATCAACCTAATACAAAATATTTACACGAGCATAAAAATTTAAAAATATTTATTAGAAAGACTTTTCGACAAGACTGTAATATATATATATATATATATATATACATATATATATATATATATATATATACATATATATATATATATATAACCACTTTGAATTGAGTTATATCTCACAGATTAAATGACTTCAATATTATTTAACGATCATTTTTACATCAGGAACGAACAATTAATTATTTTTATATCAAATGGTATTAAGATTAAATATTCTTTACAAATATGATCTGTAAGAATATTATGAAGTGTATTCATGTGTGGTATTAAATATATATTCGGAGTCTCAATGTGTATATATATATAAATATATATACATACAATACCTACAGTTTTTCACTCATGTCATAATCAAACAAATTTTCCGTTCAAAATGATGAATAAATGATTATTAAATTTTTTATTGTTGATGAAGCACCATTTGATGGCAATGCCATAATTCTCAGAGCTCTAAAATGCAGAGATTTCTCTGTATATTATCACTTTGAGGATGATGGCTTCGCTATTAAAATGTCCTTAAACAATAATTAAAAATGATCAATAAATAGTTATTGAAAACTTTCGATCAGAAATGCTTTTATGGTTTTTGGGGAGAGAAAAAAATCATTGATAAAATTAAAGTTGACCATTAACTGAAAATATTAGAAAAATATATATTCGTTTGGTTTCAGTTTCTCACAATCTTGTATCAGTTGTTAATCAATTAGATAATAAACAGTTTTAGAGTGAGTAGGAAAATATGAATCACTCTCTACAGCAGTTTATAAGGATATTTCTACCATCTTTCTACATTATGTCAAACTTTTCCCGAATATCATAGTCAATTATGGCTACAAAATAAGCTCCAAATATAAAATTTTGCAAAAAACAAAGCGAACTTTCAAAATTGTAAAATACAGTTATTTAAAAGTGGAATTTGGAAAGGAATTTGAAAATGACACACACACATATAAATTTTCGAAAATAACAAATTTGTTTATGAATTCTATAAAAAATATGTTTAGAAAATGATTATTGTATGAAAAAATAAATATTAATTATATAGAATTTAAAGCCGAAATTCAGAAATCAAACAACATAAATAGAACATCTTTGGGTAAAATTTATGTTCTTGTATTTATTATTACAATTGGATTTATTTTATTTGTTAATTGTTACTTAAATAAATAATTACTTTTAAAATGATTCTTTAGACCAAAACTCTTAACATAAAATACAGAAGTGAGCCATTTTTCATAAAAGAATAAATGTTATTTACGAGATAGAATGGTAAATAGGAGTCTGCGATTTTGTTATTGATACTTTAATAAAAAATAGTAATGATAAGAGATGATGCGCTTCACTAAAAGATAAACTCTTAAAACCTTCTTTTATAATTATTGAAATTAATCGAACATGATATTCTAAAAAAATTAACAACTACATATATATATATATATATATATATGTATATATAATCACCGGCCTCTGTCAACCCATTAATGAATAAAGGCCTCCTCCATGATTTTCCATTTGTACGATAGAATGCCTCTCTTTTTCACTAATTTTTAATAAAAAAAATATGTCCATATCTAACCTGTTCATTGGTCTCTTTCTTGATCTTTTTATATTCCTTGGTTCCTACTTAATAATTTCTGTTACGCATCGGTTGTCTTCTTCTCTTGCAACATGTCCCACCCATTTCCATTTCAGACTCTTTACTCTTTTTATTAAATCTCTAACTTCTGTTTGTTTTCGTATCCAATCTATTCTTTTTCTATCTCTTCTTGTTATTCATAGCACGGATATTTCCATACTTAATGATTTTGGTGTAAAGTACCCACGCTTCGCTGCTGTAGGTAAGGACTGGTCGTATAAATTGATTAAGAATATTTTTTTGTTCGAACAGAGTGGGATAATTGATTTAAATATCGAAGCGTTTCGTCCAAATGAACTCAGTCCCATTTTTATTCTCCTGTATATTTATTCAATGCATAATCCATCTTGTTGATAAATTGACCTAAATAAACATACTTCGTAACTTCTTCTATTTATGTTCCTTTTATTTTGTCAATTTTTTGACTGGCATCATCTAATTTTTTTATCCTCTTTTGTAGCTCTTCCAGAGTACATGCAAAGATAACAATTTCATAAGCAAACCGGAGGTAACTTAATTTTTCTCCTTTTATTTCGATTCTTTTGTCCTCCCATAGTGCGATTTGAAAACTTATTCTAAATCTGTAGTAAATAATCTCGGTGAAATTGCATCTCCCTGTTTTATACCATTTTTGATTTTTAACTTTTTTGTTTCTTCCTGTAGTTTCATCGTCAAGATTGCATTCATGTAGATGTTATCTAGCAACTCGATTTATGTGTCCTCTATGCCCTAGTTTTGTAATACAGATATGACCGATGATGTAGAAATAGAGTCGAAAGCCTTTTCATAGCCTACAAGTCCACTGATATTTAGTATCTTTCTTTTAGGGTTTCAATATTTATACTCTTGTTTGTAGTTTTAAAGAGTTTTCCAGTCATTCGTTTATGTATACCCTGCTTATTACTATCCGATTACCGCCTGCAGAATTAAATCTGTTCAGTACGGAACAATTTACCAAGATGTAGTCTATTTCATTTTTGATATTATTGGGACCTTTTCATGTCCATTTCCTTTTGGTATTTTTCTTAAAGAAGGAGTTAATTACATATAACCCCACGCTTTCCGAAAATTCAATTAGATAATTTCCTTTTCATTCCTTATTCCGAAGTCAAATTTTCCAACTATATTATCGTTTTCTTGTCTCCCTCCAGTCTTTGCGTCATAATTCCCATTATAACTTTGTAGTAGCAGTTTCATTTATCGTTGAGTTTTTCTACTTCTTGGTAGAAATCTTCGATATCTTCCTCCTTATCAATTGTTGTTAGCACGTAGACCGATTTTTATTCAACAGTTAATGGTGCATTAAAGAAAAATCGGCTTCAAATATGTACATAACACTAGTGTAGATCAGCATTTCCCAAACTTTTCCTGAGACGGAAAACTTCACAAATCTTTAAATTTTAACAGAACACTTCAGTTATTTTGTAGGGTAGGTAGATATAAATAATGAATAAAATAATTAAGTAAATCTAGGCGTTAAGAACAAAAGAAACATGTATTTTCAAATGTTAATTATTTAAAACAAAACACATACAAATAATAAAACAAATTATCGTACATATATTGTAAAATTGTTTTCTTAATGACTTTGATGTTTTTGGGTCTTGTTAATTATCAACTCTTTTGATATCAGGCACAATAATTAGAAAGTTAATTCTCATATCTAATGTGGCATCGAGTCTGATCCTGGACTTTGATTTGGTTGCAGCATAATATAAAAATCCTGTCTCGGATAAATATATTGTTGTAAAAGGAAGTAAAACAAGAATACCTACTTTTGACACGCTGGTGTGTTCTTCTGTCAAATTTGTTCAGAAATTATTTAATGGAAGTTCCTCGTATTTTTGTTTTAAATCAGAGTCACTAATTAAGTCAATTATATTTTCATAATTATTTGCGCTGAAGCCTGCTGAATTAGCTGTCACTGCAAATGGATTCCGAACCCAGGAATTATTCTCACTGGATTTTGAAAAATATTGCAAAAGGTTTGATTGTCAATCGTGCAAGTGTTCTATAACTACGTTAAAAACTTCTTCAACTAATTTAGAATTTATTTCAATCCAGAATTATGACTTTCTATCAAAAGATGAAATTTTATTTCTTGTATTAAAAATTGTAATATTCTTTCATTGTAATGATAAGTTAATTTCATTGCACTGTGTAAAAATATTTGCCAGATACAAAATTCAAGATCTCAGACTGTCGCGACGTTCAAAACCATTCCAAGCTCATTCATTTCGACAACTTTTCATGTAACACATATTCACTTTTCACGGAAAATAGCTTGAGAAACACTGGTGTAGAGTGTGATCCGACATACGTATGTTTTAATTTACAAAATATTCTTTGAAACGATCCACCTACGGAACTGGAGGAGTGTCTGTAATTTTTTTTTGATAAAAATATATCTTGTATCATAAACAAATACATACAGTGATGATGTGTTGCATAAAAATGTATGTTATTTACGTATGGATGTGTGTATATATAGACTGATTCAATTTAGGATTCCATATGAATGTATTAAAAAATATCTCAAAAAGTAAAAAAAATCGTGTTATTTTTTATTTAATATGTTAGTTCAATTTAATATTAAAATACAATTGAACTAAATTTCTTAATAAAAAATAATATGATTTTTATGAATACTTTCATGCGGAAGCTTAAATTAAATCATCTATATGTATATAGGAGATAGGTATATCACCTATATGTGTATGTCATACACACACTCACATATACATGTACATATATATATATATATATATTTATATATATATATATATGTGTGTGTGTGTGTGTAGTATGTATATTGTGTAGTGAAAATAAATATTCAATTAGAGAATACTTAACGAATGGGAAAATATGTTGGTATATATGTTTGACTTTTATTTTAATTCAATAAATACACCAGCCTTGGCAAAAAAAACCCAGACGAGAGTAAACTTTAATTTTCTGTCATTAAATAGCAAAAGGCCTATAATGAAGACAGTTATATAAGAGGATTAGCTACCAAAAAAGTCCTAAAGAACAATTAATGATGATTAGTACTACAAAATGAATTAATTTTATAATACGTTCTATGACTAATTTTGAATTCCGGCCCTGTTTCCGAAAATGATTAAGCACAATATATGTATATACATGTAATGTTCAATACCGTACGTGATTTCCCACAATATGTCAAAATCTATACGTGAAGTTTATATGACAAAGATCTCAACTATATATGAGAGGTGCTAATGTAGATTCTACGTTGATGTATTGAATTAATAACGTGTTTACAGTACATTATATACACGTATGGACAGAATCTACGTATTTGCGAGCTTCTATGGTAACACATTCAAAATTATTCATATACACAAACACACGTGCACACACACTTAAACACACACATGTGTAGATGGTACAGGAATCCTGAAATTTCTTCATTTACGTTATAATTATTAATTTTATTTTGAAGGGATTAGGAATTTTTAAAGGTTACTATAGATTATTTTATCTTTATCTATTTTTTTAAATGAAATCTAGCACATTTTTTAATAAAAAAGAATATATATATATACCAAAACATAGGTTTGCGTCACTTCAAAGTTAGGTCGTTAGGAATTTTTTTTATTTTTTCGGTAATTTCCTCTTTATTTTTTCATTGTTTTAGTAATTTCCCATTTAATTTATATTTTCATCTTTATTGCGAAAGATTAATCAGTTCATCAAAGTTATTAATCTAAATCAGTTTTGTTATTTTTTTTGTATTTTGGTACTTAATAAAGTGTGTTTAATTCAAAGCATAACAATGAGTGGAAATAAAACGTATAAAAAAGTTTATTTGGATTTAAAACTTGTGATTGATGAGACTGATACAGATGACGTAATACCAGAAGAAAGAAAAGTATCCACTAGTCGTATTTCGAAAGCAATGCAATTATTATCAGAGGTAATGGTTATTTTTTTAGCTAATAATCCTCATGAACAACGAAGTTTAAAAATAGCAAAAACTGTGTGTGTCTTAAATTATTACAAACAAATCTATCGAGAAAAAAAAGCTGTGAGAATTCAACAGCTTTAGATAAATTTTTAATTAACCAAGTTCAGTCGACAGCAATGGACACCGATTCATCTTCCAGATCAGAATTTAAAATATTTAACATATGCATTTAATGTACAAATAAATTACATAATAGTTTTACTTGACTAATTTTATTTATTACAATGAATTTTTAAAATTCTAATCATTATGCATTTCAATTTGGCTCAAATTTCATAGCCTTCATGATATATAGTATTTATTTAGATGAAACAAATTAAAATAAGTCCTATAGAAATATTATGTATGTAACAGATTATTAGGATTTGAGTCAGTCTTCTTTAGTACCAATTAAGAACGCAAACCGTGGTTTTTGTCTATATAACTCTTAACAGTAATTGCGATTTTTCTAACAATAACACGATTATCTATCTATCAGACAAACACAATTAAAAAATTAAAATATTTATAAATGTATATTTTATTAGTTTTCTTTCATTTTATATTTATTCATAATATAATCCATCACTGTAATTTAATTCGCTTCTACAAATTAATTTTTTGCTCGCCACACAAACTAAAATAAAATCTAATCAGAAATATTCAATAATCGATTATTAATCATTTTTGATTCCATCATTTTCAGAACGATAAGGTGCATACAAATATTTAACTTTCGAAGAAGGTATTAATCTACTTTAATGGTTATCAAACAATATTTTGTGTTTGTCTTCATTGTTGCAAAAGAAAGAAATGCGCCAGTTCGAATTTTTTATGCTCGTTATTCGTTCTTTTAGGGTGCGAAATTTATAACAACAGATTTAATTGACTATTTTGTTTGTTGTGACCTTTAGAAAAAGTAATTTTACAACTGATATTTGATTGTTTTTCTATTGAAATATTGTAATATAATTAACTAAAAAGATATCAATATTATTTAAGCTTTTGGAATCGTATGAGATCCGTATATCATTATAAAAAGTAGCATATTGAATAAATTCAAAGACAGCATTTTAAACAGAGATTACAAATTAATATTTCAGGAGAAATAATTGGAGAACATTAATGGAAAAAAGTAGGAAAAAGAACACTCCTACGTTTAACTTGTATATTATAATCTGTAAAACATCCAGATAGTTCCCAATAGGAAAAGTAAAAATAAAAGAAAGAATAAATGTTTTATTCCCTTTTTTATCAAAAGAAAAATAATACACTTGAAATTAAAAAAAGCAATTATGAAAACAGGATAGTTGAATTTTCGTTATTTCATAGAGGTGCCCGAACTTAGAAATAACTATAATTCTGCCTGCCGAATCCATAACATTCTTGAATAAATAACTTCAAGAATAGATTAAGGAAGAGAATAAGTAAAAATGAAACTTTTATTCATTACTGCAACTCTTACTACCGTACTTGGTAACCCAAACAAGTTTATTTTTAATCATTTCTTATATCTAATATCTCACAAAGAAATATTTCATTACAAAACAATTTCATTGTTATGTAAGAATACAAGTATTTTTATAATAGAGTGAGTATAATATACTACTAATTAACAGTAGCTCGTAAATGAAGATATTCATTATTAATAAAGAAGAAAAATCAAAATCGTTATATATATATATATACACACGAGGCTCGTCTGATAAGTATGGTAAATATCTATGAGACGGCGTCACCATTCATTAGATAGTTATGGCTATCAAGTGTCACTTTTCAAACTAGCATAAGCGAAATTTCAGCCAGAAGTTAAGTGTTGTTCATGTTCTACAAATTTTTGAAATGAGCATTGTAGTATATGGCCCAAAAATTGAAAAAAACAGATCCACAACACACCTGAGTCACAGTAGCAGTCAAAGCAGTGGACAACGTCTAGTGTTAGTGCGGCGAAGAAGGAGAATACCGTTTTGGCTGGGAAGATGATGGGTACTGTTTCTTGGGATTCTCAAGGAATTATCCTGATCGACTACTTAACGAAAAGAAAAATGATAACAAGAGCCTATTATGCAACATTATGGGAGCGTTTGAGAGAAGATCTCTAATAAAAACGGTCAAGATTTTCGCACAAAGAAGTGCTTTTTCACCAGATAACGCGCCGTCTCGTAAAGTGACCTTCGTAATGGGAAAATTGCACGAATTAGCCTTCAAAATAAATTCTTCATCCACCCTATTCAACAGACTTGCCCCCGTGCGACATCTTCCTCTTCTCAAACTTGAAAATGTGGCTTGGTATAAATTCTTGAGATTAAATTCTCATTGAATAAAGATGTCATTTCTACCATCAATGCGTATTTTTGAGACTTTAAGGAAAGCTACTTTTTCGACGGCATGAAAAAATTGTAAACTCGGTAGACCAAGTGCGCAGCACTCAGGAGACTGTGTTGAGAAATAAAATTATTTTTCTCTAAAAAGAAGGTGTTTAAATTATTTTTTACTTTACTTATCAAACGACTCTGGTATATATCTACTGTCCTGATGGTTTTCTTTTTTTTATATCACCTGAGTGTCTAAACTCTACTATTAATTTCGAAACGTGTGCCATTTTCAAATAGATGTTAAAGTCTTTAATATCCACGTGAAGATTTCATTCGACCTAAAACGATAGTAGAGAACAGCCATTCAGGTTATTCAAAACAGAGAAAGTTATCAAGAGAACGCATGGAAGGAATCACTGGTAGAAAAACCTACTCTTATTGATATATATATATATATATATATATATATATATATATATATATATATATATATATATATATATATATATATATACATATACTGTATACGAATATACCCACAACTAAAGATGAAATATAATGTCATCGATGCAAATCAGTACACTCAGTTTTTATTTAACTCCAATGTACACACGTATAACGACAATAATAACATACAAGAAAATACAAGAGTTGCAAGAGTCTCGACTCAATACAAGTATCATATTTCAACATCAATTAAAAAAGCGGAAAGTTATAAGATAATAATAATAGTATGGTACGTTCGTTCACCTTCCACTTACTGCTTGTGAAATGTTGTGCGGTGTTGTGGTAGCATTGTTAGACCACGGCACCGATGAATGAGATGGAAGTCGGACAGTAGCAACCGGCGTAGGTCATTCGCGGTTCTAAACACACGTCAAATGTAAAGACGCACTAAATGGCCTCATCCACCTCTTCTTACACGGCCTCTTCTTCGTTCTTCCGCGCACCACATTCAATTCACACAGTCAGCTGAGAAGACGGTAACACGGTAGCAATTATACAGTATACTGATGCTTATTGTGATAATCGGACGCTGCTTCGACTATTATTCAAGAACAAATAAAATATATACACACACACTCATTATAAATATAAATATGAATGTAAGTGTGTGTGTGTGTATCTAAATGTAAAAGAATGGTATGTTGGTAAATGTTGCACAAACGGTGTTATGATATAAAGAAGTGTATAGATTCAACAGTAGTAAATCATAAGAACGTCATTAAATATTCGTTCTTTGTGATTTCTACAGACAGTAAAGACTATTTATGATCAATATCATATGAAGAATTTGTACCATCATAAAATTCAATCTACAGATGAAAACATGTTGATCAGTATATGTGTCCATACGGAAATGTTTGTACGTATCTACCTCAAAGTAATCTTCTTCTATCTGTTGGTTGCATTTTGTGGCGCAACAGGAACAGTGTGACAGTAGTCTAAAACGATGTACAAATACGTGGTTTTGTGATGTTTTGTAACCATATAATTTGAATCTGTTTTTAATTCTTAACTTTAGACATGTGAATTCACTTATATGATTGATGAGATGAAACATGGAGACCCAATATTTTTTTGAATTAATTATAGAATAGAACTGTTAAAATAACAAAAGAAAACCATTATTATTTGCTTTCTTATATATTTTTTAATTAAAAAATTGAGTCAAAATGATTTAACACATATTTAAGTATTCTTAAATAATAAAAATATAAAATTTTCATTGTACTAAAATTTCAATCCGGTTAAATAGTTTTCTTTTCATTAAAACCGCCGAACGAAAAAAGTACTTTGGAGAAAAACGCGTTCATCGTTGTAACGGAGGAAATTCGATGCTTCTAGGCATCTCTTGTTCTTTTATATATGCGTTTTTTGACATGTAGAACACATTTTTTTCTTTCTTACAAAGAAATCATCACTTTATGGTTTTGAATCCAGAAAGGACTGGCGGGTTTTTGTATTTCCAGCCCCAATATAATACTCATATTTTATACTGTGAAATTCTTCAGATATTTTGAACATTTAAATGGCAGAATCGACTTCCATTTTTCCAGCACTTCCATGGTGGATTTTGTCACATTCACATTCATGTTCTTCATACCATGCTTCGTATTCGATCATATCTTTGAGATGTTTCCATTTTTTACAAGCTTTACAGATGTTGATTTGAGCACGATGTCCAAGATCTTATTAGAGTATTTGCCAATTAATGATGCAGTGCCAGGAAGAAAACTATAGTCTTTTTTGCCCATGAACCATGGACTGACACCGTGACGTTGAATTGATGGATATCCTGGTACTTCATTTAACTTTTTTTGTTCATCAGCAGCTTTACTTCGGATAATGTCGAACACAACTTTTATTGCAGGACTTATTCTATTGACAGCCGAACAATATATCGATCTATATAAACCTTTACCAAAATCCATTAGTTTACAAAAATTTTCAATGTCTTTAAAACCAATGCCTAGCATTCTCATTACAAAAACAAAACGACTACTGATTTCAAATGATTTATCAATCATGATTTTCCCCACAAGAACATTGAACTGATAATTTCAAACTTAAACCTCGCTATCTATATTTTTCAAAAATCACATCACTGTCACATTTTTCGCACTTTAATATCTTTTATAATATTTAAAAAAATTAAACTAAAGGCGGAGCAGCCGCGCGACAAAGCCGAATCCGCGCGGTAAGGTGCTCCGCTATTACTTAAAGGGATGTAAATCATGAACTATTCTGAATTTCGCATTGAACATTTCACAGTATATTCTTGAAAGTGTATACCTTCCAAAAGTTTATAAAAATCTATTTTTTGAATTTTGAAACCAGAATGACCTTTTATTTTTTTTCCTTTAGAAGATTATTAAGGTTATTGCTATTCCAATTTCGGTAAACCGTTGGAGTATGCTGTGAACCATCACTCTGTTCATTTTCTCTGTTGCTTAACTAAAGTGTTCTAAAATACCTTTAACAGAAAGATTGTCGATCGGATGCCATTTAAAAAGCTCCTGAGTGACGAACAGTTCGAATTAAGGCAGGAACATAGTACAGTCTAGCAGACATTACTCTTAACGAAGCAAAAAGCTTGCGGTTCCAATAGCAGTACACCACTTAACCCGTAATTCTCAATATTAAAAAAGCAGTTGATAATGTCTGGAAACTTTAGCCTCTATAAACTCATCCACATAGCCTTTCTTGACTGCATAATCTTTTGAATAGTTTTATATCTATCAAATCAATTATTTCAGTAAGGCAGGGTAGTGGGTCCATTACTGTTCAATCTGTATCTCAACAACATTTCAAAAAAGAAAACTACTGCTTTATTTGCGAAAAATATTTCAATTGTGACATAATTTGGATAGCTGAGACTTTTACATCAACACCCACCTGAATTTACTGAGTACGATATTATTTGACGAGTGAGGCTGAGCCCTGAGAAATAGGAAGAGATCTTGTTTATCAATCGTCGCAATAAAGTGATCGACGAACTCAGTCTAAACAGAGTTTTAATTGTACGTGTGGATACAATTAAAAACCTTGGAATTATATTCAATAGGCGTCTGCCACTTTTCTGGCAGAAATCGAATTCCGAAACGAAAGAATTGGTCTGTCTTTTGAGCCATTTCTTTGAGCCAGTCTTTTAAACCATTCAGCAACACAATTTTCGACTTCTCCGTAGTTATAGAAATGTGTATCTTCCAAAGCGTGTTGCACCGATCAAAACAGGAGGTAATCGCTTGGGGCCAGGTCCGGACAATGCGCTGGCTGCGCGAGAACCCCCCATTCAAGCTCCATCAGTGTTTGTTTGGCGGTTATAACAACATGAGGCCGAGCGTTGTCATGGAGAAGAATCACTTTTCGGCGATTGGATTTAATTGATGGTCATTTTTGAATTAAATTATCATTAGAACGTTCCAATTGTTGTCGATAACGTTTGACGGTGAATGTTCCCTTCGATTTCAACTGCTCATAATACACGACGCCTTCCATATCACACCTAATAGAGAGCATTGCTTTGTGACCGTGGATGTTTCGCTTTGGTGTCGACATTGATGGTTGGCCAGGACCAACTCATGATTTCTTGCGTTTCATGTTGTCGAAATAAATCTATTTTTCCGGTCACGATACGTCACAGGAAACTCTTCTTTTTGTGCCTTGCAAACAAAGAAATCGAGATGTTTAAACGATTAACAATGGCATTTTCGGTCAATTCATGTAGCAGCCATCTCTCTTCTTTCTGGATCTTTCCCACAGCTTGTGAACGTCGTTAAATATTTAATTTATTGACTTCCAGCTGTTGAGCCAATTCTTTGAGTGTTTGATAAAGGTTTTCTTCCAATAAAGCTTGCAGTTGTTCACCTTCGAACTTTTTCGATGGACCTGGCCGTTGTTTGTCGTGAACGTCACAATCACCACTTTCGATTGGTCAAAACCAATCGCTACATACTGTTTTTGATGGAGCAGATTTACCATACTTTTTCGAAAGCAGTCGATGAGCTTCAGCTGCACTTTTTTCAATTCAAAGTCGTGTAGAAGTAAACATCTGAAAAATAACTTATCGCGTTCCATTCTAATTCGGTTATAGAAAAGCTCTTGTATAAACAAAGGATGAAGTCTGATGACTCAATTTTAGTAAGAAATGTTTACACTACAAAATGACATAAAAGACAGCTGTCACTGCCTATAGCATACTCACCTAGAGCCATCTATACGTGAACAGCGGCTTTCAATGCAACCTACTATTATATTCTATAATATTATGTTTTTACATTAGAACACGTGTAAAAATATTGAAAATTCAAATTAACAGTTCTTTTAAACGATGCAATGAATCGATTTCAAATGTTAATACAGGTTCAAAATGGGGAAAAAACAATCTTATAGTTTTTCGTCAATAGTTAGCGTTTTTGCAACTACCTATATATCTTTGATCTTAATTAAAAGATATTTATTTATATGTTTAAATAAATTTTCATATACATTTTTGTTCGAAATAAAATCGTTCAGTTTAATTCTTATTTACCTTTTAAAGTATGTTTTAGTATTGCTAGGATTAAATAAATAAATTTGTTGGAAAACTTTACGCCAACATCCTTAATGACTTACACCGTCCGCGAACGCTCATCATCATTGTAAGAGCATTGGATGGATGTATAAAAGTACTTGAAAAAATAATAAAACTGTCGAGTCATCATAAATTAATCCATCTATTCGTAACGTTGCCCAGTTCTGACTGTCTTTCTTATACCAATTATTTATAATAACAGTATAATGTGGCGAGCGTTGTTGATCCACAGTCACGTTGAAATCTATTTGTGACAGCATCAAATAGAGAATCGTTAGGTCCTCGGACAGGTAGACGGCTACCGGCAGGATATGGACGGTGTGTACGAATACGAAATAAATATACGGACGTCGCGTCGCACGCACTACGTCCATCCTCGTCGCACGGTGATGCTTGCAGTGCGCGCTCAACATGACGATAATTAAAACACAATTGCTCGTAATGACCTGTCGTATTGCGTTCAACAATCGCCATTTTTTACATTCATTCATTTGTTGCGCGTTTGATTAATTATTTGTGAACTCGGATCCGTTCACTTTTCCAGAGAAGCGACACGAATGATACAGAAACGAACTGAAAGATTTATAGGTCGATTTCAAATCTGACTTTTATTTAAAAGCATAATAAAATTTACACTTACATATACATTGCCACTTACAAGTTGAAGTTAAACTGAAAAAACTGAACTCTTACGATTTATTTGTCGAAACAAGTCTGTCATTTTTCAAGATATGACAATAGTCATATGTCGGACATATTTTGATATCATATACAATAAACCTTTCATTACTGATGTATTAGGTTGATAGGAAAACAATAACGGTTGTTGTTTTCTGAATTCTCTTAATATATTGAATAACCTTCATTTTTTTTAATGAAAGTGCAATTTCATCGTGTTCATATTAATATCATTTTTAAGTGCATTTTTCGGTCTGAATTTGGTAACATCGACTGATTTTATTATTATTTTTGGTTTCAATTGAGCTATTGAATTAAGGATGGAAAAGAAGTAAATAAGAGCAATTTTTCGTATGAGTTCAAAACGGGTGATATAGCAGTAGAAACTGCTCATAAACTAAACGATTCTTTTGGTATGGGAAAGTTGAGGAAGGTACGGTGCAATGGTGGTAGGGTGCAATGGTGGTTCCAAAACTTTCGTGGTAGGGATGAGAGCCTTTGAAGATGAAGAAGAACACAGGCGTTTTTTTCCAGTTCAAAACGATCAACTCAAGGCATTAGTAGAATCTAAACAATGTACGATAATCCAAGAGCTTGCACAAAAGTTAGACGTTAATCATTCAATAGTTCTGAACTACTTAAAACAGCTAGGAAAATCAAAAAGCTTGGCAAATAGGTGCCTAGCGAACTGAACTAAAACAAAAAAAATCGCCGTTACGAAGTTTTTTTCCCGACGACCATACATCCTTTGTATTATCATCTTAATATTGAAGATCGTACCTGGGAGTATGAGACCCCGAAAACAGTCATTTTCATTTGATGGTTTGTATCCTGGTTATCATATGTTGTTAATCTTCACAAATAGTGAACATCTGGGAAAATTTTCAAAAAAACCAAGATAAACCTGATTCTAAGCAACACCCCATTCCACCCCATCTTCTTAAAGCGTATCCCTCCTATTGTTTCCTTGCTAAGAGTTCTGGTTCGCTGTCGTTGATTCCAACTCCGTGAAATATTATGGCTGCACGAACTTGTTTTTTCTGGCAGTGTTTTCCAACATGATTAATTGGCGAGATGATTTTCGCAGATGGCAGCCTCTCGATATTATATAATTAATTATCTATCAATTGAAACAATAAAAAATCTATACTCTCCGGGCATTTTTTGATAAAAAATAAACTCTGAAATGATAAAATAAATGAATCAGTATTTCTCGGTTCGTTTATAATAAAACAATAATACCATATCTGTATATTAGAAAATCAAGAGGATAAAATATTATACACAAAAGCATAGTAAAAATGCTTACTATGAATACAAGACTAGTTCCATAACAAAATTTTTGAAACAGATTCTAATTTGTAATCAATTGAAAAATCAGAAGTAATAATAGTGTACATAAAGTATGCAAGCCCTAAAAAAGAATAGAACTTTACAAAGATTTTTGTAGCAACTTTACTTTCCTTAAAAAATTTCTAAATAACATTTAAAACTATTAGTTAGGGTAACAGAAATTCCACATGTAAGTCCCTCTTCCACAAAGTACAAAAAAATATAATAAGTTAATGATTATTGATTGAACATTTTTTGATCAGAAAAAAAAGTATAACTTGGGGAATGAGTGAATAATTTATTTATTAATAATTTATTATTAGACTGAATTTAGCAACAGTGCTAGAACTGTCTTGAAATAAAAGTTTGTTTACTCAATATAATCACATTTTTAACACAACAGAAAGTAGAATAAATTATATGAGTTATCAAGTATGTAGATGAAAATTAATTTTGTGGTTTGTACGCAATTTGTCTCTTGAGACTAGATTTTAAAAAAATTAACAGTTTAGGCAGGGGGCTGAGACTGAATAAAAATCTTACTTTATTTATAAAAGTAAACAACAATATCACAGATTTTTCAAACCTGTAAAGGGTGGCTTTCTAAGAACTCTGATGATCCACTATCTGAACTGCGAGATGCGGCCCTGTCAGAGGGCTACAAAAATGATCCACCTTTTAGTAAGATCACCGATTCACGAAAACATTAATAAATTCAAGATGAACGAATATTTAATCATAGTACTAAGGATTTATTCGGTGGGATTTAGAAGCCAGAGTTCTCTACTTATCTATAATCAAAAATTTTGCTATTTGGAAAGATAGATAAAGATCAAAACAAACTATAAAATTATATTAAATATTTAGAAGTATTAGCTATATTTTTAACATTTTTTTTAAATCTAACTATTCATTCATTGTCATTAATATATTCATTTTCTTTAATCAAAACTTTAATTTTTCATATTACACGAGTGTGTATAGATTTTTACTTATGTATGTGTATTAAAACTGTATAAAAAGAATCTGTACAGAATTTTATACGAGAGTAGGGTTTTTGTATACTACGTTTTATGTTTACAAGAGAAAATTTATAAAGCAGTCGTAATCTGCGCCAGCATAACAAATATAGCAGCCATTGTTACTTATGTAAAACTATATAAACTTTTTCGAAAAGTTTCAGAAAGAGCTTTCGCCAATGAACGTTTCGAAACTTTAGCGCGGAGAAAAAGAAAAAAAGACCTGATACAATCGAATGATTGAATTTGCGTTTATGTTTCGTTCGTGTGATGGTATAAATTATATTTTTTACACACACACACACTTATATATATATATATATATATATATATATATATATATATATATATATACATATATATATATATATATAGATGATAGATAGATAGATATGTGTGTGTAATTCCCATTTGTTGTTTCGAAAAATAATACTTTAAGAAATTTTTTTTCAAGAAATCGTCAATTCGTATTAGGTTGGTGCAAAAATAATTGCGGTTTTTCATTATTAAGTATAAAGATGCATATATTAATTAAAATTCTATTTATTAATCAAAATAAAGATTATTGGCCTACACATATTTGTCCTGACGGGAAACAAGTTTGTTTGTTCCTATAAGATAAAATTCTGGAGTCCTAAAATTAGCGAATTTATCGAAAGCGCTTTGAGCTGCTGCTCCATCTTTGAAAACCTTCTTTCGTAAGAAATTACTCAAATATTTAAAAAAAATGACGATCTGTCAGAAACAGGTCCGGAGAATAACATCAGATAGTCCAACTTTGTAAAATATTTAGGAATATATAATAAGATTACACATTAAAATTAGGAAATAGTTCAGAAAAAACATATGAGAAATTATCAAATGTATTTTGGCTATTTAATAGAAAAATTCGTATAAAAATAACAAATACAAATGTAATACTATAATAAGACCAAATTATTTATGTTATGCAAAAGAAACGCAAAGCAGACTTCGTACCGCCGAATTGCTTAATGTTCGTTTAATTCATACGGCATCCATTCATCCAGCTTTTTTGTTTTTCCAATTAGGTTCAAATGTCAAACAACTGTTGAATGATTAATATCGAGTTCTTCTGACACCTCTCGAGTTATTCTACGTGGTCCCGCTTCAATAATGGTTTTTGAATCATTATTGTCTTTAGCTGAATTACACCTAGGACTCTCTTCATCATCAAGGCTTTAGTTTTCATTACGAAATTTTTGGAACTAGTATTGAGCTGTACATTCACTAATTGACTCTTCGCCAATAACAAATTTGATATTTCGAGCAGTTTCTGTTGCTTTACGTCTCGATTTAAACTCATACAACAAAATCGCACGAATTTACTTTTTTTATAACTAATTTAAGAGGTTATATCCAATAATACTAAAAAATAAAAATAATAGACATATGCTGAAATTAGTACTACCAATTTCATTGTTTACAATGGTGTATCATATGACTGTAACGAAAGATAACGTTAACTAGAAAAATCGACACCAAGCTAAAAATGATAAAAACGGCAATTATTTTTGCACCAACCTAATAGAAAACTTAACAACGAAGTATCCCTGTTGCACATCATATATATTAAATATATTTTTGTTGAAGAGCGTAACTACAATCTAGGGAGATTTATTTAGATTACGAGGGTGGTCCCAGAAGTACCCGACCCAACAAAGAAAACACAAAAATTTTGGATAAAATATATATTTATTTTTCAACATAATCTCCTTTCAGCTCTATACATTTTTCTCAGCGATGTTCAATAAGTTCGATACCCTTTTTATAATAAGAACTGTCTTGCTCCTTAAAATACCCATTAACTGCCGACATCACTTCATCGTTGGGAAATCTTTGACCACTGAGCCATTTTTTCAAGTTTGGGAACATAAAATAATCCGAAGGGGCTAAATCTGGCAAATAGGGTGCATGAGGTAGCAATGCAAAGTTTAATTCATTAATTTTCGCCATTGCAATAACGGATTTGTGAGCTGGTGCATTGTCTTGATGAAACAACACTTTCTTCTTAGCCAAATGCGGCCGTTTTTGCTTGATTTCTTCGCTCAAACGTTGCAATAAGTTCGCATAATACTCGCCGTTGATAGTTTTTCCTTTTTCAAGATAGTCAATGAAAATTATCCCACGCGCATCCCAAAAAACCGACGCCATGACCTTGCCTGCAGATGAAACGGTCTTCGCCTTCTTTGGAGCCGGTTCTCCCTTTTCAGTCCATTGTTTTGATTGTTCTTTTGTCTCGGGTGTGAAGTGATGGACCCATGTTTCATCCATGGTTATGAAACGGCGCAAAAATTCTGCTTTGTTGCTGTGAAACTTCGCTAAACACTCAATTGAAACATCTTCACGACACTGTTGTTGCTCGAGTGTGAGCAAACGCGGCACCCATCTTGCACACAGCTTTCTTATGTCCAAATTTTCAGATAATATGCGATGTACCGCACTTTTTGAAATGCCTACTATGTCTACTAGCTCGCGCACTTTCAGTCGACGATCATCCAGTACCACTCTGTGGATTTTCTTCACCATTTCTGGAGTCGTCAGCTCATTTGGTCGACCACTGCGATGCTCGTCTTGGCAGCTCGTACGGCCTCGTTTAAACTCTGCTACCCAATATTTCACTTATGTAAATGAAGGAGCAGACTCACCCAGAGTAGAATCCAGTTCAGCTTTTATATTGGTTGGGCTGAGGCCTTTCAAATAAAAGTATTGTATCACGTAACGATGACCAATTTTCTCCATATTCACAAATTCACTGAAAACGTTCATTATTGATGGCTGCCAAACAAATACTAAACAACGTGGCTTCCTCAAACTTGAAACATATGCTTTATAGATTGTGTACTTTCCTAATACAGTGATATTTTTCAAACAACTACCGCCATCTCTAGGTCAGGCCGGGTACTTCTGGGACCACTCTCGTATACAGATTATTTGGTTACTGACCGCTGTTATGTTATTGTTATTTATAAGTATATTTGAAAATATTTTGAATTATTATTTGTTCTCTTCAACGTTATTTTCTGCATATTGTTATATAATTTTAGTCTCAAAATAATTTACTATATTATCTTGTGGAATTGAAGAATCTATATCATTATCTATATAGATTATTAAGAACTTCTAGGTTATTTCCTATAACTTAAATAGAAACACGTTAATTGCTTCCGTTTTTATATCTAAAACCAATATTCAATCAAACACTATTATTTTCAAAAATATAAAAAATGAAATATGTAATTACAAAATGATAAGTGTTTGAATTTATATTTAATTTACCATATAACAAAAAATTTTTGAAGACATTTTTAAATCACCATAAAGTAAATATCTTCCTAGTGATGAAATATAAGCCAAATATACTTAATATAATAAATTAGATAATAACTGAAGATTCATGTGAATAGAAATGGTACTTTTTTTGAAATATTTTTTTATTTTGAAAAAAAAATTTGAAAGTCAATTAATGAAAATATATCTACTTTCTACTATTATACATTTAGTTTCTAAATAAATATCATTTCTAACAATTTTTTCCCCATTTAAAATTGAAAGATATGTACATCAATTTAATAAATTAAAATAAATATTTTTAAATCTTGCAGTTCTTTTATTCATTCAATAGTATTATCTTTCTTTAAAGAATTGGAAAAAAACCACGAGAAATAAATGACTTAGTCAAGATGTGCAAAATTTTCTCCTTCTATTTGGTTGGTAGAAAAATAATTGCGGTTTATGACACCTTCAAATTCATGTACATTTTTTTAATTTAAGTGGTTTTAAATTATCTAGAACTGTTGGATGACTAACGCCTAACTTTTGTCCGAAGTTCTCGAATTTTTGTGCCTGATTTTGATTAAAATAACGCATTCCGTTGGTGGTTTTGAACTGAAGAAGGGCGCCTGCGACATTCTTTATCTTCAAGGCTCTCGTCTTCAGCAAGAAATTTTTCGAACCACCATTGGGCCATACGTTCCTTAACAGTATCCACACCAAAAGCATTGTTTAGCTTACAAACAGCTTTTGCTGCCTTCCCACCTATTTTGAACTTATACAAAAAATGTGCTCTTATTTTTCTTTTCCATCTTTAATTCAATAGCCCAATTTAAAGCAAAATTAATAATAAAACCAAACTCTATTTTACCAAAATACCAACCGAAAATGCATCTTAAAATGATATTTACTTGAACACGATGAAATAAAAATTTCATAGAAAACAATTAAGGTTAGAATTCAAAATAAAAAAACAGTAATTATTTTCCTACCAACCGAATAATATAATGTTTATATTTTTCCATTTATTGAAACTTCTGAAACTTGAAATATTTTTTTCAAAATATAACAATTCTATCCAGCACTTCTGTCCTCAGATATTTTCAATTAGTACATAAGTTTTATATTAAATATAGATTTTTTAATATAACTAAAACTTTATTGTTATTAGTGTTAATTAAATTTAAAAAAATTATTATTTACCAAGGTGTTGAATATTGACTGTATTCAGTTTTGATTATTCTCAATGGTCTGCATTTCTTAAATTTCCAGCCACTATAAATTTTCAGTCATCATTATTTTTTATTTATTATATGCTTACAAGTAATAACAAATATAAATAAATTATTGTGAAAATATTGGTAAGGAATCCAATAATTATATTTCAAATATTATTACTTTTATCTTGAATTAACTTTTATCTTGAAAGTAAACAAAACAGTAAATTTGCAAAAGTAACATTTATTAATCTTAATCGTACATTAATAAACATAAAGTAAACAATATGATACTGAATAATATTAATAAATTATGCATATAATCTGATAATGATGTATTAATTGAAGAGGTAAGTGAATAAAAATTTTACATAACAATTTTTTATATTTTAAGAAAAAATATTTACAATTTTTCACATTTTTTTTATTTATGTACATGATACTTTCATATATTTTATTTTTAAATATCACTCTTGAGAAATCCAACCTGAGTGTAAATAAAAAGGTTGTTTAAAAAAATTGAAATATTAGTTTGATATAACTAGGTTCATTTATCTACTCGCCAGTTTTGTTATTAACAGTTTTTATAATAAACAATTAAAAATTATTGCAAGTTTTTTCAGGAAATATTATTTTTAATGTTATTGTTACGTTATTCAGCGTTTCCCAGATTATGTTTCACGGAAAACTAGTGTCCGTGAAAAGTTGTCAAAATGAATATGAACCCGGAATGGTTTTAAATGCTGCGACAGTTTCAAACATGTTTGAAAATAAGGAGCTCTTCACTTTCATCACTTTGCGTAGGTAGTTTTTGGGTTTTTGACGTCATATGATTTAGGACAAAATTTTATTGAATTTTTAACAAATTCTTCATGATTGATGAGTCTTGCGTATCTGACAGATATTTTTACAAAGTGCAATGAAATTAATTTATCATTAAAAAGGAATATTACAATTTTTAGAACAAAAGATAAAATTCCATCTTTTGATATAAAGTTACAATTCTGGATTTCTACAGTTAAACAGAATAATTTTGATTGTTTCCCCGCCTTGAATGAATTTTTGACTGAAGTATATTTTGAATTAGATAAAGAAGTTTCTAACATAATTTTAGAACATTTAAGTGACTTTCAATTAAGCATTTTGCAATATTTTTAAAAATCTAGTGACGATAATTCCTGGGTTCGAATCCATGTACAGTGATGGCTAAGCCAGAAGACTTCAGCGTAAGTGATTATAAAAATCTAATTGACTTAATTAGTGACTCTGATTTAAAAGAATAACACAAGGAACTTCAATTAAACAATTTCTGGACAAATTTAACAGAAGAGCCCCAGTCAAAAGTAGCTAATCTTATTTTACTTCCTTTTACAACATATTTATCCGATACAGGATTCTCATATTATGCTGCAACAAAATCGAAGTCCAGGAACAAACTCGGCACTACGCCAGGTATGAAAATTCAACTTTCTAATAGGAGATTTAGTAGTGAAACTCGCTGTACATGTGTAGATGTCTGTAGATAGTGCGTGTCCTATAGGCAGTGATAGATGTCCTTTATGTCATTTTGAAGTGTGAACATTTCCCACAAAAATTCAGTCATCAGACGCCATCCTTTGTTCACACAAGTCCCTTTCTATAACCGAATTAAAATGGAACGTGAAAAGTTGTTTTTACGATGTGTACTTCTACACTGCTTTGATTTGAAAAAAAGTACAGCTGTAGTTCATTGATTATTTGCGAAAACCTATGGTTAATCTGCTCTATCGGAAACAGTATGTAGGAGATTGGTTTCAACGATTCAAAAGTAGTGATTGTGACGTTTACGACAAACAATGGCCAGGTCAATCGAAAAAGTTCGAAGGTGAATAACTGCAAGCTTTATCGGAAGGAAACCCTTCTCAAACACTCAAAGAATTGGCTCAATAGTTGGGAGTCCATAAATTATACATTTAACGACGTTTACAGGCCATGAGAAAGATCCAGAAAGAAGGGAGATGACTGCCACATGAATTGACCGAAAAGGACATTTCTTATCGTTTAAACATCTCGATTTCTTTGCTGGCAAGGCATAAAAAGAAGAGTTTCTTTTGACATATCGTGACCGGCGATGAAAAATGGATATATTTTTACAACCCGAAACGCAATAAATTATCAGTTAATCTCGGCTAACCATCAACGTCGACACCAACAAGCAAACATCCTCGGTCACAAAGCAATACTCTCTATTTGGTGAAATATGGAGAGTGTCGTGTATTATTGCTGTTGAAACCGAAGGAAACAATCACCGGCGAACGTTATCGACAACAATTGAAGCGATTGTATGATAAATGATGCAAAAACGATCATCAATTGTATCAAATCGCCGAAAAGTGATTTTTCTTCATGACAACGCCCAGCCCCACGTTGCTGTGTAGCCGTGAAACATCGATAGAGCTCGAATTGGAGGTTATCCCGCACCTAGCATATTCTTCGGACCTGGTCTCAAGCGATCGCCGTCTGTTCGGAACAATGCAACACGCTTTGGAAGATAATACATTTCCATAAGTACGGAGGAGTCGGAAAGTGGGTTGCTGAATAGATTGGCTCAAAAAACAAACCTTTCTTTCATCACGGAATTCAACTTCTGCCAGAAAAGTAGAAAAAGTCTAGACTTCCGAGGGTAAATATTTTGATTAATGAATTCACACGTTTTGTTATTGAAATAATTGCACAAAAAACAACCCACAAAAAACAGCGGCTTTCAATGCAATTCCATAATAATATTGTACCTGGTATTAAAAGAATTTGTAACTGATAAGACCCAAAAACATCGGAATCATTAAAAACCTTACAAAATAACCAAGACGTTTCGTTAAAATTTCAAGATTTGTAAAGTGTTCTGTTATAGAAAAAATTTGGGAAACGTTGACTTAATTGTTCAATGAATAATTGAAGAATTTGTTGATGATAAACATGACTATTCATATTATCATTAAAGAAATGGGCCTAGTTATTCTTCTTCGTGACATATCAATTCACATACACACACACACACACACATATATATATATATATATATATATATATATATATATATATATATATATATATATATTGAGAATGAATTGGTATTTTTATAAATGCGAATTTTCTCTACTTCAAATTCTGTAAAAAATCTATTTAAATTGATACAACCGTTCAGATGAGATCAAACTTTTTCACCGAAAAAAGATAAATTTACTATTTCATTATTATGTTATTTTTAAACATTCGACAATAATTTCTTATTCTGTTGT
This sequence comes from Acanthacorydalis orientalis, assembly GCA_034766995.1. Classification (NCBI taxonomy): domain Eukaryota; kingdom Metazoa; phylum Arthropoda; class Insecta; order Megaloptera; family Corydalidae; genus Acanthacorydalis; species Acanthacorydalis orientalis. The sequence continues at coordinate 20,833,393 of CM068315.1, read as the reverse complement.
AGTCCTGTGGCTCTAATTGTTCGTCAATATATTACATTCCTATCTCACAATTATTGAGCATACAAAAAGTATTTATTCGTCTTTTATATGTAGCAAGACAACTAGGTTTTTTGAAAATTTTCCTAGAGATAAAAGTGAAGATATGGCATACAAACAGTAAGATTGGTAATAAAACATGACTAGGTTCAAACCAAGGAAATGAATTCTAAAGCTCGACAACGTACATCAGGAATAGAAAGAAAACAGCCATATCAGACAAAAACTCAAAACTGTCAAAAAAAATTCTTTGATTGATGCTTCGGTATTTCTTTTTATGAACTCAATATATATTGTTTATGATAGTATTTGCATCTCACACCGTACTCAAATAAAGTTCTAATGAACACTAAATAAGCTCTCTCTTTTACTTTTGCATCTCACTACTAACTATTCTCGTCGCAAAGCTTACAGTTTAATGATTTTGCAAAAAATCACACTTTTATAATATTATCACAGTAGAGATAAATTTAAATTTATATCCAGGTATTTATATGAATCTGGAGGTTTTATTTTTACTCGTTTTGCTGTATTAATATTAATATATTTTAAAACAACATTGATTGAATTACTTATAAAACAATATTCGTTCAAAGTACATACAAACACTTCTTAAAAACAATTACTTAAACAAAACTTGTACAAAACCAGATTCAGTATTAAGCGCAACACAATGAGGATGTGTTAATGTATGTATGTTTTTTTCGCGTTCTTCAAACAATAAAAAAAACGAGCGTTGTTTCCATTTTACACGAACTCCACGAATTTGCTTAAGAAAACAGCGGATTCACGCTTTTTATTCGAATTAAGATAAAACTTTTGTATGGATTATGTTAAACCGTACAACTAAATCTCGAGTTTTTTCACCATTTTTACTTTAGTTACTTATTATGTTTCTTTTCTTTGTTTTCATTATTTTGTATTAAATGTAGTCGTGGGGATGAGTTGACGAGTAAGTCACAAAATAAATACATACAAATACAAACTCTCTCTCTCTCACACACACACACACACACACACACATATATATATATATATATATATATATATATATATATATATATTCATATATAGCTATACAGATATATGTACAAGACACCAGTAAATTATTTATGTGCATAAAGTAATTCTGCAAATGCATAATAAAAATCGTTTATTTTTAAACTTTGATCCCGATGATGCATTCTCCTGGTGGTGTTTATCCTTATTAATTATTTAAAATTTTGTTTTCCACTAGTAGTTTTAACACGTGTGGAATCTTCAGGTAATTTTAGATAACTCTGTCAGTTACCAAGGACGATGACTATCTAAACATATTATTAAGAATATAATGATCTTTTTCAAATGCGTGAACCACATATTCTTAATAAAATATTATATCTCCATTGTTAATTAATTTTTAATTACTAAGGAACAATCAAAAATGATCAACAATCAATTATTGATTATATTCCATAAGAATAATTTTAGTTAAAAATTACTTTGTGAAAGTGGATTTAGCCACAGTACTATATTATGAAAGAACTGTATTGTGAAAGAAATTAAATTATAAAAATAATTCAAATTTATCAAACCTATTTCAGTCATATAAGTAAAATAATTTGGTAGGATTAGATTTAATAGAAAATGTGATTGAAATGTGGCACCGTGATGAGAACTGAAAAAATTCTGCATACTTTAATCAAAAACCTGTGAAAGAGAATAAATATTATTATTAAGAATGTGGAAATTTTTATATAATATAAATTATGTCATAAATATCATTTTATAACTTTTTAATGAACAGCATTCTACATAGGTTTTTGAATATTTTTTTAAAAACGAATATGAGTGCAAAAAGTAGGTAAAAAAGCAATTAAAATTAAAAATAATGTTTTTTAATCATTGCGTTTTATTCCTAGTTTTTCAATAGATAAATATTGTTTTAACACACTGAAGGATACACATATCATTAAAATATAACCTTTATGTCTACATTTGTTTAAAAACCATTACAAATGGTTACATATTCTATAGGGGTTAAAATGAACAAAAACTATGAGAATACCTTTCAGTAAAAATAAATATCTGTAAATTAAAAATAGAGTGAATGACTTATGAGACATCTGATGTACATAAGTACGCGTGTGTATAAATGAATAGAAAAATTGAATCTACGGTTTTTGATGTGAATCGCTACTGAGCGCCATTTATAATTCATATTACTCTAAACTGTTATTAAATAAGAAGAAGCGCAGCACTGGCTGGCAGTCGACCGACCAAACGACCGACCGACCGAGACTTTGTGGTTATTTTTATAACTACTTATGGTGTTAACAGCAGCCGTGACTAGTTCATCCTGTTCAGAGTGAAATTCATAATCTGATTTAGTTTGTAATGGTATGTACTTAATACACGCTTTCATGAATATGCATGCTGAAAGTATATACAGTAAACGCGCAGCGGCGGTGGACGAGGAGGTGACGGCGGATATGCAGGAGGCATGGTAGGCTAGAGGAGGAGGAGACTGTCGGTCTTTATGCCAGCTAGCGAGTGAATGAGGAATGTCAGTGAGTTAGAAATGTGCTCCGAGGGGCGCGCAGCAGAAAGGCACAGTTCGTTGTAATTTTATTAATTATACATTTTCAGCATAATCTCGTTTATGTGTGCGCGGCATACTGTCTTGAATCGATTCTTTTCTTTAGCACGTCGGTCGTTTATACGTCGAGGAGTTTCGACGAGATACGGAAACAGGAACTTTTCTGATGCAGCAGTAAATCAAATAAGTGCGCTGTCTGTTGCATGAAGATTTGTTGACAAGAATTCTGATTCCGATAGACTTTGATTTATTTACTATTTCTCATATATGATATTACAACAATTGATATATCTTTTTAAACGAAAATATATTTTATATCAATTAAACTCTTATATATTATCTTTTTCTCAAAAAGGATATAGAAGTAAAATATGGTATAATATTTTACAAATATTTTCAAATACAAAATTATCTCTATTAACACTTCAAAGTCCGGTCGGGTATGAATAACCCGCTTAATAAATTTATGTAAATACGTAGTAAATTGAATATTATTATCCTTTGGAGTACGATATGAATTCAAACAATCTCTGAACATCATTGCAATAATCATCTTTGTTCATTAAATATATATTAGATAATACAGTCCATCCTAGAATAACATTGAAAATTATAATGAAGGGCAGTCAGTCCATCAGTATCGCATTGAAAATTTTATTTTATATTAACAATCTTTATTCTGTACTTCGTATTTCTCAGCACAAACAAACATGTTTCAAGTATTTTTTATTAAATAAAAACTCTATATCTCACACTTATTTATACAAATAAATTAGAATAAATCAACAAATTTACAATTGAATCGTCTGTCTTCATAACAACCACAGAATAATAAACTGCAGTCATATGAAAAAGAAAATTAGGAAGTTATAAATAGGATATAGGATTATAGATAGCACAAATGCTTCTCTTTTCTGTCAACAATTTATTTTCCTCTAATTTTTCGATTAAGCTCCGAAAAGTATTTTAACAACATTACGCATTTTGTTTATGTTTACACTTTTCATTTTAATGTTGGTGTTTTTTTTCTGGTTACCAATTGTAATATGTATATACGAACATATATTAATAGATTTAAAATGTTTTATTATAAAATATGTACATTTATCGAAATATGGACAATGGTAACTTTATAATCTTATTATGATATAGATTCTAAATAAACATGTCTTTCGTTATGTAGTTTGATAGCGGATTTATCAGGACAAGGTTTATATATAACATGTTATATATATATATATATATATATATATATATATATATATATATATATATATATTTATATATATACTTATATATACATATATTTATATATATACTTATATATATATAAATACTTATATATATATATTACATATATATATATATATATATATATATATATATATATATATATATATATATATTGTCCTATTTCTCGGGCGTTGGTTGCAAGAACGGTTCCCTTCGGTGTCCGATGGTCGATCTTGATTGATTTTCAGCCGCTATCACCAAGGCCCAATTATACTTTGTCCAAAAGTTTTGTATTACATTTAATTTTTTAACTTGTCAAATACAAATACAATAAATTAATTTTATGTGTATGAATATAGTTTGTTGTTTCAACAAATGCAGTAGACTAATTTTATGGGTATGAATATAGTTTTGTTGTCAAATACAATCGACTAATTTTATACGTACATTAGTTTGCTATTGTTAGAACAAATGCTGTCGATAATTGTCTAAGCATCCTTTTTATATCGAGCTGTTGCTCTCTAATTGTTCTAGAACAATCTATTTGTTCTATGATATTTGCTTGCTTAGACAGCTATGACAATTCATTAGTATGCCGTATACCACAATATATATATATATATATATATATATATATATATATATATATATATATATGTATATATATATATATATATATATATATATATATATATATATATATATATATATATATGTATATACATATATATATATTTGTATATATATATATATATATATATTAAGTATTTTTCGTTGTATAAGAGTCTATTAATATTTTATAATTATTTTATACTTATTAGAGAGATACTAATAAAATAGAGCAAGTCGAAGATTGTTAATGAAACTTCTGAATTTAACTCAATCATCATAAATATAGGACATATATATATATATATATATATACATATATATATATATATATATATATATATACATAAATTATCATCATTATCAGCCTCCGTCAACCCACTGGTAGATAAAAGCACCTTTCATGATTTTCCATTTTATACGATTCAATGTCTCTCTTTTCAACTGATTTCCAATAAAATTTTCAATTTTATTACCTCATCTGTTCATTGGTCTCTTTCTTGGTTTTTTTATATTCCTTGGTTCCCAATTAATAATTTATGTTGTCTATCGGTTATCTTCTCTTCTTGCAACATGCCCCAACCATTGCCATTTTAAACTCTTTACTCTTCTTATTATATCTGTGACTCCTGTTTGTTTCCGTATCTATTCTATTCCTTTCCTATCTCTTCTTGTTATTCCTAGTGCGCATCTTTCAATACTTCTTTGTATTGTTTGGAGTCTGAATGATGTTGGCGTTAAGCACCCATTTTTCACTGCCATAGATAAGGACCAATAGGTAAGATGTATACATCAATCAAATACTTTTTTTAAAACAGAGTGGGATTATTGATTTAAATATCAAAGTGTTTCGTCCAAGGCGTTCCATTTCATTTTTATTCCCCTGTTTACTTTTTCAATGAAAGATCCATCTTTATTGATAATCTGGCCTAGATAGACATACTTCGTATCTTCTTTTTCTGTTCCTTTTATTTTAATTTTTTCGAGAAGACAAATGCATTGAATAACACTTATTTTTGCATGGTTCAGTTTAGGCTAATTTTTTGACAGATTTCATCTAATTCTTCTGTCTACTTTTATAGCTCTTCTGGAGTACTTGCGAAATATATATATATATATATATACATGTATATGTATATATATATATGTATATATATATATATATATGTATATGTATATATATATATATATATATATATATATATATAGGTAGTAAGTGAAAGGATGTTTTTATAGGTTTTTGTGTTTAATTACAATTTTGTAAATATTTATTTAAGTGCATACGAGGTCAGACAATTAAGTAATGCGACAAAATTCAAAAATCGAGTATATTTAAAAATTAAGGTACATCGCTACAATCTCCTTCAAAGTAGTCCCCTCCCGCATCTATACACTTATTCCAGCGAGTTTTCCAGTTTTCGTAACAATTCTGGAACACTTCTTGTGGGACCTCTCCGAGTACCCTCGTCACAGATTCTTGGATATCTTCAACGGAGTCAAAATGTCGACCTTTGACGAATTTTTTCATATGGGGGAATAGGAAAAAGTCGCAGGGTGTCATGTCCGGTGAATAGGGCGGTTGTGGTAACGTTGCGATGCCTTTAGACGCCAAAAAACTGAGAGACACTGAACGCACTGTGACAGGGAGCATTGTCGTGATGCAGAACCCAAGTCTTCGCGATCTCTGGACGCACTCTGAGCACCTTTTTTCGTAATTTTTCGAGCACATTGCGGTAGAATACGTGATTTACGGTTTGTACAGGTGGTACGAACTCTTTGTGAACCACCCCTTTGCTGTCGAAGAAGCAAATCAACATGGTTTTCACTTTGGACTTGCTCATTCTCGCCTTCTTTGGCCTTGGTGCTCCAGGGGACAGCCACTGTTGGCTTTGTCGTTTAGTTTCGGGGTCATATTGAAAGAACCAACTTTCATCACCAGTAATAACTCGATCGAGAAGAGTAGGATCACTTTCAACCTGCTCGAGACAATCTTGAGCGATGTTCATTCGGTGGGCTTCGTGACATGCACTACTCGCGCGTTGTTACAATACACTAAACAGCTGGCGAAGAAATGATCGTACGAGGGTGGTCAAGGTCTCAATTGAGAGAGTAGGGATCTGCTATTACGGTGGCGGAGTTACAGGTTCGCAGTGTTACCACAGGCCGAGAAAAAAAATCGGTCGCATTACTTAATTGTCTGACCTCGTATCCTTATAAGCAAAAATTCACCAACTACTTTGACCCATTAAAGGATATTTAAATATTTATGTTGTATCTACTAACTAAACTTTTCAACAAACTTCTCATGATGGTGCTTAATTATTTATCATCTTTGTCTTACTTGTTTCCAATCTAAGAATATATACTCGCATCTATAGGAAAAATATTATTTTAATTTTGTATTCGAAATTTTTAGAGTGAAATTATCAGTCTATATTAATCGATGTACTAGTATTTTTTAAAAAAAGTAATTAAAACTAAATGGCTATTTAAATTGAAAGGAAGTATATACTGGTTTCATTCGTTACTATATCCCAAAAATCTTTGGTTAGAACTTTGTAAAATACATATAAAACTGAAGTATTCTTTCCTAGTCTACGCAGTGCTACCGAGTTTATTCCTGATGTCTTCATTATCCCATACTTCGTGATTAACTGATAAAGTGTTTTTTACAGTTTACGATTTAGACTCGTGATTGACTGATAAAGTGTTTTCTGCATTTCACGAGTCAAACCACTGATGCATGCACAAGGGGTTAATTACGTCTATGGTCCTTATGCTAACCATAAAATAATATTCTATAGTCAAAAAAAAAAACAGCAATCGATGACTAGGATACGTGATGATCTTTTTCTAAAACCAACTTATTTTATTGTAATTCTTGGCACAAACATACAAAGTAAATATTTATAAAGGTTATCTATGTTTACCTACTTCATTTTTATTAGAAATATTATTGTGGATAATTTTTATTTTTTATTTTTATATATTATCAAATTGAGGACATAAATAAAAAAATATTTTTTATATTCAAACAGTTAAATAATATTTTTTTAAAAAATGAATGAAATTAATTAATATCAAACTTATAATTTCACTTTGTTGATACAGTGCACTCAGCGTTCATTGTTACACATGTACAGTTGATATTTTTTTTATTTTATTGGTTCAGTTTATTTATTGGTATGTCATTGCGCAGGTGAAGTGTATAACTTTCAAAATGTATTTTTTGTTCATTAAGTGTGAATTTAAAATGTCTAAATGTGACGTCAAATGTCTTTAATAATAGAAAAATCCTAGTTAAAGAATGAACATAGTGTAAATAATGTTTGAATCCATTGCTAGTCTGCGAACATTTAATAATTACAGATAATAATCCATATGAAAAACCCAAATATACAGATTTGGGTTTGTTGTATTTGAATAACTTTTGAATAAACAAGTAACGTTAATAAAATTGACAAGAAATAATTAAAATAATATTAATATTAAAGATTATTACTTTTAAATAATGATGTTAATAGTTATGTCTACCGGAAACCAAATTCTTCGCTCAGTTACATGATGCTAAAATTTAGTTAGGATATTTCCAGTAAACAATACAACTATATATATATATTGCAATACATATATTACAAATTTAAATTTTGAATTTTTCTGAAATTTGTAATGATCGTATCATAAGCAAGATACGAAAAAGATCAACTTATTCACAAGATATCATATTATTGGCTTATTTTTTATTTGACCATTTAAAAAGAAATAAGATCGTATAAATATTTTAGAAGAATATCAGTTAGTGATATTACCTCAATGTATGGTAATTTGCAATCAAGTTTCCAATCGTCTATTTGAAAATATGAAACGTACATTATATATTGTTAATATATATATATATATATATATATATATATATATATATATATATTGCTGCTATAAACGTACATAATATGTATTGCTATATTAGGTTGATAGGAAAATAATTACGATTTTTATTTTCTGGATTCTAAACTTAATTTTTTTCAATAAAAGTGTCATTTCATCGTGTTCATCTTAATATCACTTTGAAATACATTTCTCGGTATGTATTTTGATAGCATCGATTTTGGTTTTATTATTAATTTTGATTCAAATTACGATATTGAATTAAAGATGAAAAAGAAGTAAATAAGAGAATTTTTTGTATGAGTTCAAATCGTCCTTCTTCAATTCATAATGACCAAGTGAAAGTGTTAGTTGAATCAGAACCAGGGACAACAATTCAAGAGCTTACACAGTTTGGCATTGGTCATCCAACAGAGACCACTTAAAACAGCTAAGAAAATCAAAGAAGAAAAAAATGTGTATGAATTTAAAGGTCATAAACCGCAATTATTTTTCTACCAACCTAAAATAATGCATTTAATTTCTAAATAAATATCACTTCCAACAAAACTAATTCGATTTCAAATAAACATTCGGCTTTATCACTTTAAAAAATTAAAATAAGTATTACTCCATGTACAATAGCTATTTTATCCACTTAGTAGTAACATATTTCATTAAATAACTGAAAAAAAATATTAAAGAAAATTGAATTGTAGTATAACGACAAATAACTAAAAACAGTATTAGTTTTACATCAAAAGGAAAAAATTAATATATACAGAATTAATAAGTGTCTATGATATTGTTAAATAATCGTAATAATATTACCAGTGTATTTTTATTTGACATATATTTATTTACGTTTTTTTATAATTTAAAATGAAACATTTAATAATAATTATCAGCGTGCAAGAAATCCTAATCGCTGATGAAATTAAGATACTATTTTTAAACAAGAAAATATATTTATTTCCATTTTTATAGAAAAAAATACTTAAAAAAGAAATTATTATTTTTTAATTATAAATATTAAGAATAGTAATTAAGAATCACAAGTTAAATACTGAAAAGAGTATAGTTACAAATTTATTTTTATATATTAATCAAACTTGTTTTATTTCATACGACGCAATTTTTCAATATACATATTCACATTTAATATACTCTCTTTTTAAAATTACAGACTGGTTTATTGTTTGCTTTTTAAATATGAACAAAATTTTCATTACTTTTAAAGTTTTTATCAATCCGTTCAAATTTAATTTAATTTATCGCATTTTTCTAAAAAACAACATGTGGATTAATCGTCACTCTTCTGAAAACACATGTTCATTCACTCATTGTTGATTAATTGCGTACGTATGTATGTGTTTGTTAAATATACTGTATAAACAAAACCAATGAAACAGTTTACATTTTTAGTATTGGTTTAATCGAAACGAGCAAATGTTATCGCAAGTGATTAGCTGCAGAAAGCATTATACACAACACACATTTATACATACATAACTTCCTCTCATATATATATATATATATATATATATATATATAAATTCATGTGTACATGTTTTGCATGTGTGTGTGTATCGCGGTTTAGTGTCTGTCTAAAACAAACAAAGAGGCTAAGTGTGCGACACCGTCGTTCGATCGCACTGTACATCATTGATGACTCTCTGGGAAAATGTGCAGGTGAACAACGAACAATGAAAGCTAATTCCGAAACAAAACATGATCCTAATCCATACGATATTGCAAAAGTGTACAATCATATATACATATATACAAGGTTTGAGATCCATCGAAAACAGTAATTTCATTATAATATGGTGTTTAAACAGTACAAGGATTGTAATTTACGTTTTTACAGAAAAATGTATATCGAACCTAAAAAATTGATAATATTATGCATACATATAAATTAACTGGGTGTTTTAAGAATTTCGTCGTTTATAGAAGATTAATACTAATTTATATTAGGTTGGTTGGAAAATAATTGCGGTTTTTATTTTTTGAATTCTAACATAATTTTTTTTCAATGAAAGTGTCATTTCATCTTGTTCATGTATTTATGTTCAAAATATTAGGTTGGTAAGAAAATAAATGCGGTTTTGTTTTTATGAACTCTAACCTTAATTTTTTTCAACGAATGTATCATTTGATCGTGTTTGTGTTAATATCATTTTAAAGTACATTTTTCCAACTGTATTTTGGAAACATCGACTTTGGTTTTATTATTAATTTAGCTTCAAATTGAACTATTGGATTTAAGATGGAATAGATGAAAATAAAAGCAATTTGTTGTATAAGATCAAAACGGATGATAAAGCAGCAGAAAATGCTCGTAAAATAAACTATACTTTTGGTGTGGATGTTGTTAAGGAACGTACGGTACAATGGTGCTACCAAAAATTTCGTGATGGAGACGAGAGCCTTGAAGATAAAGAAGGTCGCGGGCGTCGTTCTTGAGTTCATAACGACCAACTGAAAACGTCAGTTAAATCAAAATGACACATAACAATTTAAAAGCTTACACAAAAGTTAGACATTAGTTATCCAACTGTTGTGGACCAATTAAAACAGCAAGCTGAGTAAAATGTATATGAATTTTAAGGTCATAAAGCGCAATTAGTTTTCTACCAACCATTAATTATAAACAACTTTTATTTTTCAATTATTTCTAAATTTAAATAAATTAATCGAATTTTAGAAAATAATATATAAATTATTTTAATCGCTATAATCTTCTATATAGGTACGTTTTGATACAATTTATTTCTATTTTAAACATTAAAAATAAATATTTGTGTGCATATGAATTACTGACCGATCTTGTGTAAATAAATAATATAAAATATTTTTAAATGTTTTTCTTTTTAATCAAATAAACTTTTCAAGAAGTATTTATAGTAAAATAATGAATATTTCTAAAGTAAAACAGTATGTATATATATATATATATATATATATATATATATATATATATATATGTGTGTGTGTGTGTGTATTGTATGTGTATGTGTGTATGCGAATACATACATACAATTCTATATTTATTTATCAAGATATTTTTAATTCGGCCAATTCTGTATCATTCATGTACATAATCAGTGGTAATAATACATTACATGGCGTCAGCTGTTCGCTCTTGCCATATTAGGTAAAAGCATCGTCATCAGCAAAAGAAATATCAACAGTCATATTCACTAATTTATATTCATTGCATTCGAGTTACCATGTTTTCAACTTTCTGTGCGTCGTACATCATTTATAACTCCTATAATGTTACTGTATCACCTGAGATAATAAACGGCAGCTGAATGAGACAACCTCTGGCCTCGATTTCATTGCTCTCGTGACAAAACTGTTGAAACAATCTCTTGTTATCGACCAACAATACAGATTCATATATTTATTGACGTGAGAGAGGACGTTATGTGTGCATCATAGAATAAAACACGCGCTCAAAGACGAACATTGGTAGCTACTTTAATGAAGTTGAAATTCCCGTTTTTTCTTGTTGTTATTCTAACGATTGGGAATCGGTGGCGATCTGTAGATGAGGTCATAGGCCATGTAAATACTTCAGATGTATCTATTTTTAGAAACTAGTCCCTGCGTTTTGACAAAAAAATCTTTGTTGACATTATCAACGGTTAATTATAGAGATGTGTTGTTGATGGACAATACGGAATGTATTAGTTACCAATTTGAATAGATTTCAACCGTGCGTTGCTACTTTTACACAGAATCCGTGAATTCATTAAAGGAGAGAACAAAATAAGAAGGGAAACTTTATGAGTTCAATGCGAGACAACCAATCAATAAATAAATTATAAACTAGTTTCATCTAAACTAGTTTATCATATTTTTTGGATGTAATGAAGAATATGTAAAAGAGATGGCCATTATTATCACAAACGTCGATATAATCAATACATTGCTTAAGATATATCGGTATATAGTATAACTTTTATAATAATATATAAATTATTTTAGTTTTTTAAAATAAACTGAAAATTATTAAATCAGGAAAGAATTCAGTTGTATATGACAAGAAAATAACTTTTTTATTGAAAAAAATGTATATATTACTGGGATTCAATATTGAATGCCTATAGAAGATTTATTTTGATGACAAGTATTCTATCCATAAATCCACTCTTAGTTTCGATACGTATGCTATCATCAGATAGATGTTGAAGACTGATTTTAAATCCCATTTATTTGTCACAATGACATTGGTACCGAAACGACTAATAGAGAACAAACACTTAGGTGTTCCCAAAAGTATAAAGACCACCAAGACAATATATATATATATATATATATATATATATATATATTAAAAAAATTAAGAACAAATTCATTTCATTTTCTGATTTATAAAAATACTTAAATTACTCAAATGAAGAATTTTTGTATTTTTAAATGTTAGTTACTTTCAGTATCTAGATTTTGTAAAGGTAACAAATATTATTTTGAGTATTTCGTTCAATACTATTCATATATATATATATATATATATATATATATATATATATATATATATATATATATATATATATATATATTGATTTAAGTTAATATGTGTGGTGTCAACTTCACTAATATTGTTATTTCTTCTCTTTCGACTTTCAATGTCTATTTCAATTGATATGAATTCATAATTTCACATACGTGTCTCTTTTGATATCAGGAGTTTATGGAAACGCTTTTATAACTTTAAAGAATTTTTTTAACGTATATTCTGAGAATCGTTAACTTAGTTGAATACATAGTTACTTAATGTTTTCGAATGATTCTCACTGCGGTTTAACTTCTATATAAATTAATGTTCTTTAATTCTGTAAGTGAAATGTAAATTTCTAATACCAGAAAAGAAGAAACAACGCAATATTATAAGTGATAAGCCTCCATATTTAACAGAAAATTTAGTTAAACATTTTCTAGAGTCAAGCCTACGAGTGTCATTTGTTGTTTGGTAAATTTCTATGAGATGACACCACCATTGATTTGGTAACGTTACGGATATCAAGTGTCAATTTTCAAACTAATATAGACGAATTTTCAGACAGAAGCGACGCATTGTTTACGTTTTACAGATATTTGAAGTGAGGATTGTAGCAGTTGTCGCAAAAATGAAAAAAAACGAGTTCCATGTGGTGGTAAAACATTTATATTTGAAAAAGTGGACAATCGCCAAGATTGAAGTGAAATTGAATAAAGTTCATAGGGACTATGCACCAGCGTTGAAGACTGTTTATTTCTGGATAAATGAGTTTAAAAATGTCCTAACATACACTAAAAATGAAGTGCGCTCTGGATGCCCAGTATCATTATAAAAGATCGGCAAGTGAAAATGCGCGAGATTTTTGAGACTGTAGGTATCTCAACTGAACATGTGCATAATGAGAATAATGGGAATAATCCTGCATGAAAAATTTCACATGAAAAAGCTTTGCGCACGATGGAAGCCTCGATTGTTTTCTGTCGATCAAAAACGCACACGAAATGATATTTCAACCCAGTGTTTGGCGATGTTTATTCGCAATTAACAGGTCTTTTGTATCGATTCGTTACCGTAGATGAAAGATGGATCTATCATTGCACACCTGAGTCGACGCAGTAGTCAAAGCAATAGACAATGACTGCTGAAAGTGCGCCGAAGAAGGCGAAGCCCGTTTTGTCAGCTGGGAAAGTGATGGCCACTGTTTTGGATTCCCGAGAAGTCATCCAGATCGATTACTTAATAAACATAAAAACGATAACAGGAGCTTATTATGCAACATTAATGGACCGTTTAAAACAAGAGCTGAAACAAAAAAAGCCAACATTGGCGCACAAAAAAGTGCTCTTTCACCAGGACAATGCGCTGCCCCACAAATCGACTGTCGCAATAGTAAAATTCCACGAATTAGGCTTCGAATTGATTCTTCATTTACTTTATTCTCCGGACTTAGTCCTATGAGAATTTTTTCTCTTTCCCAGTTTGAAAATTTAGCTCGGTGGGAAGAAATTCTCATCGAATAAGGATGCCATCGGTGCCGTCAATGCATATTTTTCTGACTCGCTGAACCAAATGTATATTATAGCCCTTAATGAAGACTATGTTGAGAAATAAAATCGATTTTTTCCAAGAAACAGTGTTTAACTTGCTTTTTTCCCATACTTATCAAATGACCATCGTATACTGAGTTTTCTCAAATGCTTTATTTTCCATCTAACTAGAAAACAATTACATTCTTCTGTTATAATTTTTCCTTCCAGAAACCAAATGTATAATTTTTATACTATTTGTACCTTATCCCTCTAAAAATACTTGTATCGCAATCGAAATCCACATAAACATAAATCGAAAATGATCAATAATCATTTATTAAATATTTTTGATTAAATTTTTTAATGAATTGTGAGTGAAAAATTTGTGAATATAACATGTTTCATAAATATGAAGTAAAACTCATGATCAAATAAAAGCGTGAAATGTACCACAAGGGATTCGTTAACTTTTTTAAAATCACTGAATAAAAATGATTTGATAAGAATATTCGAATTTCAACTTGTATTAAGATACTAGTGAATCCTTTTATTAATAGTCGCCCTTCATCTTTCAAATAATAACAACCTAATTGAAATATAGATATGGAATAAAACATGTATATCGAATTTCAACTAATTCCATATTTCTCGACCACATATCTTGATACATTTATTCACATGTATATATATATATATATATATATATATATATATATAAATTTAAATATATATATATATATATATATATATATATATATATATATAAATACATATTCAAAACGTATTATGTACTTAAGCATATTTATGTATATTAAAAAAAATACACGTTCTTTATCTAAAAATATGCATAAAACATTCGATTGATCCGCACGTCACACAACAGACAAGATGTTTCCAGTCTACGGCATAACCTGTCAAACTGGATAAAATCTCACCACTAGTTAACACCTATAGCTAATAGGGGGTATTACTATCAAGGAACACAAAAGACGGAGCTCCTTCGTTCCTCGTTAATGTTATGTTTGACCACTGCACACATACACACACACATTAGGCTAGACTAGAATAGAAAAAACACACATACATATTTTCTATTAGATTCGTCCTCGTTTCATCTTTCATACCATGGATATGTTTTAAAAAAAGACAGAATAATGAACGCGCCATCAACTAATAATCATAATAATAATGAAATACAATGAAATCCTATCCAGATAGGTCTTTTGTTGAAAGGATTTTTTTCGCTGCTGCTTTTCGTTCGCTGTCAGAGAATGAAAGACGTTTTGAAATATGTATTTCGAATATAAATTGACAGTTTAGTTAGCATATCGTGTCTATTAGTTTTCTATAGATATGTTCATACTTATTTATATATATATATATATATATATATATATATATATATATATATCTTTATAGCAAAAAATACTTTACATATAAATAAATTGTCCTTGGTCAACGGAACTACAAGTATAAAACATGCAATTATAATTTGATATATAATTACAAAAATGTTTCCATTTCCCAGTAATATTTTCATTTAAGAAAGAATATTTCACGATTAAATGTTCAATATTTGACTAATAATCATTTTAATAACAACTTATAAAAATGTTGATGACATCTCAACCCTCCTCAGGACAATAAGTTACTGAAAAATATATCATTAAATCAATTTTTCAGTATCATACTGCTTTGTAAATGATTGCATATTCATAGATATTAAAAAGGTATTATAAAAGTAATCAATAATCAAATATTGACCATTTGATTGAAATTTTCTTATAGTGTATTGAAGACACAATTGATTTGTGAAAGTTAATTCAGCTGAAATATCAAAAAAAAAATGATTGGAATATTATTTTCAAACAATAATTCTAATTTTTAACTCTTAAATTTTCATACAAAATTTAAAAAAATATGTAATTAAATACGACTTTCTTTATTCATTTTTATTTGTGTGTCAAAAAATATGGAATATTAAGAGATATAATTGTGCAGCTGTTTGATATTTCCTGTTTACTGTGTGCAAAATACACATAATAATAGTCTTGTTGATCTTCTTTAGCTAAATTTTGTTGGATTGATGTTAATATATGAGTACTTTACTACGATCAGATTCGACCCTGAAATCATCTCTTCTTATAGCGTGATGCTCAGTATTTTAAACTATAAAAATAGCTCAAACGTTGAAACTAGATTTAAAGATTATAAGATCAGAAATAAATATTCTATTTACTAAGTTAGTAACTAAATTCATTAGAACATAAACATGAACATTCAACAGAATTTAAAAAATAAAATGCATCGTATTTTTAATGTTCGGTCTGAGATCAAATTGATGATTCTTTAATTTTTAAAATTTTATCAGATATAAATATGAAAAATGAACCGTGTTATCCGTATTTATCGATGACATATTTATTGATATTGAATCCTTGTGTTATTTTTGTCTACTAATTTGAAACCAGTCGGTCGACACTTGATGCTGATCTAGAAATTTTTCTAAGATTTTCTTAAATTCAATTCTCAATGAAATGAACTTTTTTCTCGAGTTTCTCAAATCTATTCGTTTTTAATTCCATCGCTCTGTTTTTTATTAACACTCTATGACTCCTTTGATATTAAAATAATTCAAATATTTTTTTCTACATTCTAGTATTGATCAAATTAACAATAACATGCAATAAATTTAAATAAATATTATAATACAAAAACTGCCTTAATACACCTAACCGTTGATTTACATGGTACTTGAATTGCACAGTTTCGATTTAACACGGTCACAGAATTGCAAAAAAAAAAATGTTTTAAAACACTTTCCCACACATTCAAATAAAAATTTTACATGAGCTGGTCTCTGATAAAACGCTTAGTATTGCCCAAATTTGGAAAAAATATTTTCTTTTAGGTTGTGTGAAAATAATAAAATTAGCTATTACGGAAATAAAACAGTCAACATTAAATGCCTGCTGGAAATCTATCTGGCCTGGTGTGGTTTTGAGTAAACATAATTGTTCAATATTAAAAAATGAATATTCTGAGATCACAATATTGGCACATCTAGTAGGAGGAGAACGGTTCGATGATATGGCTTCTACTGAACTTGAAGAATTAATGGTGGACAGTGAATTTAATGAAGATGAATTGGTAGAAATGGTCATTAATTCTATATCTAGTGAATATGCAAGTGATCGCGATGAACCAGTTTCAACACTTATTGAAAATACAGTAGGTAAAGGAATTGCACTGACTAAAGAACTGGAAGATTTATTCATTGAGAATGATCCAAACATAGAAAGAAGTTCAAAATTTTGAAGAGACTTGCGTAACTGTTTAATTTAAAATCAAGAACTTTACAAGGAGTTGTGTAAAGATTTGAACAATCTTTGATAATAGATTTTATTAGAACAGATCCCACCATGTCTTTGAAAATGAATTAGAGAAGTGAAGATGTGAATAGAAGAGAAGTGAAGAGAAAATAAACAAGTAAAGATGATACAGAATGAATACTTTTTTATTTGTTTTTAATGTTTTTCGAATTAATATGTTAAATATATTTTATAGTTTTATTAAAATTAAATAACATTTTTTATTGAGGATTTGTAAAACCCATTCGTTATTTTTAATATGAGATGTGGACTTGAACTGCATGATTTCGATTTACACGATACTTTTGGGGAACTAATCTACTGTGTAAATAAGGGGTTAGATGTACTTTATTATATAAATCATAGAACATAAATTGGTACAATATCTATTCATATTCTGTTAATATACTAGGTAAATAAAATGTAAGGAATTTATGTACAAACATTATTTAAATTTTCAGTTAGTTTTTATTTTTAACTCATTATACCTTTCAATTTGATCATTTTAAGTAAGCTTTCCAAACAGCGGGAATGTTAAAAAAGGGCAAATTCTTCGCCATCACTATAATTGAAAGAATTTTCAATGGAATTATATGCAAAATCAAATTAGTTCTGTAGTTGACGACACCATACTTGAAACATATATATATATATATATATACATACATATATAAACACTTTATTTTCTATAAATCTACATTTATCATTAAATTCATTTAATAATGATTACCTATAAAATGAATTAAATACATAAACTAATCTATAAATTTGATTTCCCCTCCTAAAGTGTTCCACCTGAGTTCTTGTATTATTTCGTTTGATCTATTTAAAAACAAGCTTTTCTTTAAATCTTATATGTCATAACAAAATTCAGATGTCGTACGGTATCATAGTAATCAAATTAAGACCTCATTAAAAAAAATTAAACTATTACTTGGACTATGGATTTTCAATCCTTAATTTGTGTTCATTATAAAATGTAAACGTAGGTATGCATTGTTTATAATATTAATCTGCCCTTTCCAGAACAAAAAGATGATTTTAACGTATTCCTCAGATATTTGCACAAGTTAGTGGTCACTATTTTTATTCCAGATAAATTAACTATGTGAAGGTAAACATTTCTTGTCTAATAAGCATTAAAAATTATTCTTAGGTTCAATTCCCCACCATTTCCATTCATTTCATCTGCCATATAACTCGGCGTGAGGGCGACTCTTAAGACCCAAAAAATCTTCAAAAATTTGAGGGTTGTCTTATACGCCCAATACAAAAACATAGCTTTTAAAATAGGACAAAGAATTTATTGTGTTTATATAGAAATTAAATTCTTTATTTAAAAAAAAAGAATTTATACTTTCGTTTATAACATAAATTCATTGAATAATTAATTTTAAATATTTTTTAAAAAAATAAAATACATAGTCATAGCTTTCTAGATACAAACCATGCACGATGTTTATACTCAATATGTCAAAACAAGGGGATATTTCATGATTTGAAATTTTAAATCGAAAAATGTAATTCTCCTAATTTCGATTTTAGACGTAGAATTGTATTATACATGTGAAAAAGGTGTTTAATTTAAAGGCGTTTTATACGACCGATGTATGATAAATGTTTAAAATTTATTTTAAAATTTCGGCCTTGCCTTATATGTAGATCGCCTTATACGCCAAGATATACGGTAATCAGAAAATTATCGTAATTATAGAAAAAATCTCACACTAATAGCTGACTTATACGATAGTTTAATAAGGAAAATGATTATTTGATATTTATAGCTCGTACGATACTGAAAAGTATATATTTGAAATCAGTTTGGTCTGCTGAAAAACAACAGACCAAAGAAGAATAATAATAATATCATAACATATACAAATTGACTTTAGACATTCGACAGCGACAACGTATCGGCTCCATTGTTACAACAGCAGATTCAGTCTATCAATCCGTCCTGAGAGACCAATCCCTGTAGCATTTTTGACCAATCATCTGAGCTAAGCGATCGACGCCGTTGCACAAGACAAACGGTATTGTCTCGCAATACAACAAACAAACATTTTGATCTTATAATTTCGTTTTACAAGCACCAATCATGATACGGCCGTGTTGGCTAATGTTTTATGTATTTTGTATCAAATTGAACTGTCGACCAGACGAATAACGAACGGTGTTCACATTGTGGTTCAACACGAACGCCGTACGACTGTTCGACGCGGCCTATTGTCGATCTGATGTTGTAACATTTAACTTGGTCTGAACCTGTCGGATGACTGTGCGGAAAACTCAACACGAATCGATTATCTAGGCGGCTAAACTATCAGGTGACTACAATCTTGAATTTGTAATGACATGTGAAACAATATTATCAGCGTGAGCGGCCGGACGACCAGCCAACCAGCCAGTCAGCAAATATGAACGAACGATTATAGAAAAAAAAGACTAGAGTAATAAAAATCTATACGAAGTATGGAACAGTGAGAGTGTTGTGTATCGACTTATCAGGGGACCGATTGACTATTAATATTCGTTTATTTACAGTTAGATGAAAGCAGTGAGTTAAATAGATAGACTTTTTCTTAAAATAAATAATTATCAACTGCATTCTGAGAAGCGTTCTAATACTGCTCGATCGATTACACGAAACAACGTATTTCTATTTTATAAGATATAGAAACTTTGGTGCATTTGTAAGAGTTTGATCGACAAATGCTTATTGTTTTTTTTTTTGGACAAAACATCATTAAAGTTCAAAGTTTCAATAAAAAAAGTTATAAAACTTATGTCTTCTTTTCAATATATATTAATATATTTATATATATATATATATTATATATATACCTAATATATATATATATTGTATATATATATATATATATATATATATATATATATATATATATATATATATATTAGGTTGGAACAAAAGTTCGTAGCATTTTTAAGGTGAAATTTAAAGGTAGTATTTACTCATTTCTATATATATATATATATATATATATATATATATATATATATATATATATATATATATATATTTATTCTAATACATATGTGTCATTTTAATTCATCACATTTCGCCATCTTTTATATAGTTTCATAATGTCGTCCTCCCAGACCTTGGCATCTTTCCGGGTGATGAATTGATACAGGTGATTTCTGCAGGCTTTCAGAAAAGTCAAGTTTTTTCCATTAAGAGAATTCTATAGCGACGAAAAGAAATGGTAATTTGAAGGTGTAATTCAGGTGAATATGACAGGTGAGATAAGACGTCCTAGCTAAACTGCACCAATTTCTGTCGGGTTTGCAAACAGACGTGTGGTCTAGCGTTGTCTTGTTAAAAAAGATACCCTACCGATTGGCCAATCGGGATCCTTTTGATAGATTTCTGTCTTTGTTTAGTCCAATTTAGCACAATACTCCTCCGAATTTATCATCTGATTATTTGGGAAAAGATCATAATACACAACACTCTTCCAAACACATTAGATACACAACATTACCTTCTTCGGATGAAGACTCACTTTTGGAGTGGCTAACGGAGGCTCATTTTGCTTTCTCCGAGATCTTTTTTCATCTACATTGTTGAAATTGATCCATTTTTCATCATCCGTGATTAATCGTTTCAGAAACGGGCCGTTTTGGTTTCTTTTAAGGAGCGAACCACTGACGGAAATTCGTTCTGTTATACTTCTTTCAGCTAAATTATAAGGCATTCAAATATCGTAGCGATTCACGCATCCAAGTGTCTCAAAATACCTCATAACACTCCATGAGACACCTGCAGTATCTCTGCAATGTCTCGTGTCGTGTAACGTGCATATGTGTTACAATTTTATCATTATCAACAACTGCACGACTACAGAAACGCTCTGGATCCTCTAGGTCGAATTTTCCATCTCTGAACCAAAAAAATCACTTTCAAATAGTACTACATTCTCCATAAATAGCTGATACCTTTTTTGCTGCCTCTGCAGCGCTTTTTCTTAACCGGAAATAAAACATCAAATAATATAAATGGATCCTATATTCTTCCATTCTGAATTTTAAATTTAACAGACAAAATTCACAAAATTGCGCCAAATTAGCACATAAAGAAATCTTGAAATGTCACCTGTCAAAATAACACATATGGAGTCATGTCATATAATCGAGTTGCGCGCGAAACACCAACCCAATTAAATAAGTTAAAATTTTAAGAATAAGTATTGAATGTTTGTATTAAAAATATAAAACTGTTGCTAGGTCATTGAAGTCAGAAACATGTCTTTCATTACATTATATGCAAAATATTTCAATTGTCAGTAAATAATATTTTTTTAATTATATTACATTTGTGAATTCCGTGGAAGTAACAGCTCTTTTATTTTTTGTATATATAAATGATAATCTCCATGTTTTAAATCAATGTTGATTTAATTTATCTGAGGCTAATATCTAGCATCCTTTCAAAAAGCTTAAATGTCAAGTGGTAATGAGTTAATTTTTACTCGTGAAATTTGGCGTTTTTTCATGAGTGTAAGAGCATATATATATATATATATATATATATATATATATATATATATATATATATATATATATATATATGTTTTTTGCTTTCATCTCAAATGACCTACTATTGTACATCTTATTATAAATATATGCTTTTGTATAAGAAAAACTTCGAATACTTTATGGGTAGACACGTTTATCACTGAGAAAAATATTAATTATTTCCACTTAATGATACTTATATCATAAAGTGGAATTAATAATTTACTTTCAATATCATTATGTGGAATTAATATGTAAATTATTAATAATTAATAATTTACATATTAAATGGATATATATATATATATATATATATATATATATATCTTAAATACTTTAAGATAAAAAGAGAATTTTGATAATAAATTACTAATAAAATACAATAATAGAGTCTGAGTGATAGAGTAATGATTCATTTTCATGTAACAATACTAAAATAATTTTCTGCGTTCATTATAAAAATGTGGATTTAGTTTGTCAGTTAAATGACAAAGTGAATCCAGAAATTGAAACAACGTATCAATATATAATTTAAATCAATATATTCTTAGTAAATAGTTATACGAACTAACATAAGATATACCTTAATCAATATCTCAGCTGAACGAATTGAAAAGGCCTTGATTCAAGAAAAACATGCCGAATTGACCAATAAAAAGGGCGTCATGTTTCATTAGAATTATACTGCACTTCATGACTCTTTGAGTACTTGTAAACAATTTCAGAGATTGTTTGGAATGTGCTACCCTTCAGCTTATTCAATACACCTTACCATTTTTTAATATCATCTATTCTGGTATTTGTAAAATTTTGATACAGCATGTAATAAACTATTGTCGTATATTTTTTCTAAACTTTTTTAAAAAAAGGCTTGACTAGCATATTATGTCTCACCTCCCCTGTAGGTTTTTAAATTGGAACCATAGAGTTTCACTTATTCCGTAAATTGAAGAAATATCTGCGCTATTTACACTTTCAAAATAGATTTAAATTCAAAAGATCAATCAGTAGCACTAATTTTATAGGAAACATCTTGTAACCTCTCTTTATTACAAAATAGAAAATTATTTTAAGAACAAAAAGTTTAATTATCGCACTGAAGTCAAAATAAACGTTCAGAACTCAGAAAAGGTGTATTCAAAACAAAATTTATAGAAGAAAAACAATATTCAAATCATGTAACATTAAAAAATTTATATGTGGAATAAATTGGTAAACAGTGAGATGTTTATTAAAAGATATATATGATAAAACACACATCGAACTAAACTATCCTGTCCAAAGTTCTCTTTTAGAAATCATTGATGATTGCTTTTCAAAAACATACAACGCAACCACCCTGTTCTTCAATACACAATGTGTGGTCGATATTAATTCTATACGACGACCGACCTACATTCACTGACGAATAATAAGTACCTCCACATATTTAGATGTTTGTCAATTGCTTTAATACAAAAGAGCATGTCGCATCGATTTAAAAAACGAGACGGACGATCAAATCTTTGACAATGATGCATACGGATACTATTTGGATGTTACACAATTCGTAGAAGACTGTTCTCTAATTGATTCTATCGTCTGCGGTCGACCACTACTAATTACCGTCAATTATGTAATAATTATACGAAATCGTTATCAAGGTCAAATTCTTATATGTTCTTCATGGAAAAATGACGACCAATATTGACTGAACTTTTATTTTGATTGCGTTTCTTTAAACAGTATGGCACAAAAATCTCGTTATCACTTTTATGCCAGCGATTTAGAGATACTTAAATTCATTATGAATTTCCAGAAATTATAAATTCAGTAATCTATACTTTCATATTAAAAAAATGAAAAATAATTTAGATTACAAAATTTATCTCTATATTGTAATAAAAATATTTCATCGGCAAAACTGATTGTCACGAAAAAATTTTGTTTTACTATAAAAATAAAATTCTAATAAAATGTAAATACAAAATACGAGGTCAGACAATTAAGTAATGCGACAAAATTCAAAAATCGAGTATATTTAAAAATTAAGGTACATCGCTGCGATCCCCTTCAAAGTAGTCCCCTCCCGCATCTATACACTTATTCCAGCGAGTTTTCCAGTTTTCATAACAATTCTGGAACACTTCTTGTGGGACCTCTCTGAGTACCCTCGTCACAGATTCTTGGATATCTTCAACGGAGTCAAAATGCCGACCTTTGACGAATTTTTTCATATGGGGGAATAGGAAAAAGTCGCAGGGTGACATGTCCGGTGAATAGGGCGGTTGTGGTAACGTTGCGATGCCTTTAGACGCCAAAAACTGAGAGACACTGAACGCACTGTGATAGGGAGCATTGTCGTGATGCAGAACCCAAGTCTTCGCGATCTCTGGACGCACTCTGAGCACCCTTTTTCGTAATTTTTCGAGCACATTGCGATAGAATACTTGATTTACGGTTTGTCCAGGTGGTACGAACTCTTTGTGAACCACCCCTGCTGCGCATTCGCGTCGGTTCGCACTTGAATTGGCCTTCCGCTCCGCGCCTCGTGTTTGACGCTCTCACGGCCTTTTTTAAAATCGGCATGCCACCGAAGCACCTGACTACGACTCAGGGCATCACTACCATACACTTTAAGCACTTTTTCATAAGTTTCTGTCGCGGTTTCGCCGAGTTTTGTACAAAATTTTATCGCGCACCGTTGCTCTAAATTTCTCTGTTCCATTTTCGTGACATGCACTACTCGCGCGTTGTTACAAAACACTAAACAGCTGGCGAAGAAATGATCGTACGAGGGTGGTCAAGGTCTCAATCGAGAGAGTAGGGATCTGCTATTACGGTGGCGGAGTTACAGGTTTGCAGTGTTACCACAGGCCGAGAAAAAAAATCGGTCGCATTACTCAATTGTCTGACCTTGTATGTAAATAATAAGAAAATCTAATAATGTAATGTATACACGAAACATTCTATCTATCTATATAAAAAAGTTTCGTAAAATCTCACTAAAAGAAAAAAAATATGTATCTATTTTGTATTAAATTATTATTAACCATAACATCAGAAATTGCACAAAAATTACACGAAGAATTATCGTATTGGTATCATAATAACTACAATGAAATATGCGACTTTATAAAACAATTACGTTGCAATATATCTACAAGAGGATCACATTCACTAACATTCAACAGCGAGAATGATTATATAGACGTATCAACATATATATATATATATATATATATATATATATATATATATATATATATACATATATATATATATATATATATATATATATATTACGATAATGAGCGAATATTTGCGAAGGTAGCTGAGGGAGCAAACGAAACAAGCGGTGGCGGAGCCCTTGGGGGTCGACGAGCTGTCGAAAGTAGAGTGCAAAATCTCTTGGTTTCTTTATAAAGTTAAATAACAAAATTCTTCATACATGTATTAGTTTTTCATATTTTTTTTCCATTAATATTTAATATTTATTAAAATTCAGTAGTCACGTTCAAATATCCCTGACCTACTTTTTGTAAGTTTTGAATTAACTTTAGTAACTCATATGAAATCGTATACTTTTGCAAATCGACTAATTTTTGTTTCGATAAAAATATTATATTATTCAGTTTTTCCGAGTTAAAAATAATAAATTGCTTCACAAAATAATTCTAAGGCAGCGCTTAATTTCGCTTCCGTTAATTAATTTTTCCCTCGCAAACAAAATATTTTTTCTGATCAAACATGTTCAATAACTGATTATTACTCTGCGTATTTCGAAACAGATATCATTATCCTCAGAGCACCCAAATAAGTATATCTAATTTTTTTCTGTAATACATTATGTGATGTTCAAAATGTAATACCTTTAAATACAACAATTTTAACTTAAAAAGTAATTAACTCTTTGGAATTATATTATGTGGACTTTAATGAATTTTCAGTCGCTTATGACAATAAAAAAATAGATTTACTATCGAGAAATGTATCGTTGCTTTTGCATGAAAAAAGTCGTAGAACAAACTTCGTTTTTGGTTTTCACTCAGTCCGTGTGACACCCATTTGTCAAATTTGTTTGATGTTTCTAGCTGTTTTAAGTGGGCCAGAACTGATAGATGACTACGCTCAACTATTATGCAAGCTCTCGAATTACCGTGCGTGGTTATAATTTAAATAATGCCTTTAGTTAGTCGTTATGAACTGAAGAAGGACGCACGTGACCTTCTTCATCTTCAAGGCTCTCGTCCCCTGCACGAAATTTTTGGAACTGCTATTACAACGTACATTCTTTAACAACACACACACCAAAAGTATAGTTTAATTTAAGAGCAATTTATACTAGTTTACCATCTGTTTTGAACTTAAAAATTGCTCTTATTTGCTTATTTTCCATCTTTAATTCCATAGCCCAATTTGAAGCAAAATTAATAACAAAATCAAAGTCGATAATTGCAAAAGTACAGGCCGGAAATACACATTAAAATGATATTAATATGAATACGACGAAATGACATTTTCATTGAAAAAAATTAAGGTTAGAATTCAGAAAACAAAAACCGCAACTATTTTCCTACCAAGATAATATATACCGATTAGTTTCCATAACACACATGCAAATGAATCATTCATTCATGAACGTATTGGAGATACAATAGGAGACAAAAGTATCTAAAAATTTTAATTTGAAATTGAATTGAAAAAAATTATGGTTAGAATGCAAAATTAAACACCGCAATTATTTTCCTATCAATCTAATAGAAGAGATCATCAAAACATTCTTCAATGTGCTAGAATAATATATGGATGAAAATATATCTAAAAATATATACATACTCTTCCGAGTAAAATTTATTATTATACTGAATTATCAGATAAACTAAGTAATATTTATGAAATAATTTAAAAATTAAAAAAAAAGATATTTATAATTAAAACCGGTATAAAAACGTTACGGCAATTTTCAATTAATATTTTAATATTTCTTTTGCCTTTCCGCAAAAAGATATACATAGTATCTACGAGAAATATAAAGATGAAATTTGGCCAGTTGAACTGAAAGAAAAAATCGATAGTATTAGAAAAAAATAAGAATAACAAAAAATAAATCTTGAAGATATTGCTTCTGTTTCACATATTTTTATATTTCGTATGTTTCATTACTTATACATACTGTTTCGCCAGTTGCAGTTCTTTGTCTTCCAACAATAAAGTATTTGTCTCTTAACAGGTCTTTTGTTATGTGGTAGAGTGAAATTCCAGTAAAATCCGCTAATACGTGTTATTAGGGAATCTATTAAATCGGAATTACCGGTCTTTGATATTAAGGTTCTGGTTGAAATATCGGGTTAATGACGTTGCCTGATATTCATGTATATATCTAAAGAATCAATACTAAGATGTAATCTGGAATCTCCTTTTTTCATCTGTATGGTGCCGACAATTTTCACAATTTAATTATTACTCATCTCATAAACCACAAGACACTTTTTTTCTAATCAATGTGTTTAATAATTGATTGTTGATCATTTTTATTGTTATTTGTGCGCATTTCGATAACAATGTCATCGTCATCAAGCCGCTAAAGTACAGAAAAATATTTGTCAATATATTTTATTAGATTACCTTAGCGCTCTGAAGATGGTGACATCATCATAGAAATACGCATAAAGAGCAATAAAAATTATCAATAATCATTTTTTTATTATTTCTGATCAAAAAAAAAATATTTACGCTTACAAAACTAAAATTATTATTTCAACTAAAAGAACGATTCCCATTAGTATTAGGTTGGTAGAAAAATAATTAGAATTTTTGTTTCTTGAATTCTAATCTTAATCTCTTTCAACGAAAGTGTCAGTTAATCGTGTTCATATTAATATCATTTTAAAGTGCATTTTCGGTCTATATTTTGGTAACATCAACATTCATTTTATTATTAATTTTGTTTCAAATTGGCCTATTGAGTTAAAGATAGAAAATAAGTAAATAAGAACATTTTTTGAGTGATTTCAAAACGGGTGATAAAACAATATAAACTGCTCGTAAACTAAACGATACGTTTGGTTCTGGGCCAATTAAAACATCTAGCTAAGAAAAATTAATATGAATTTAAAGGTCATAAACCGCAGTTATTTTTCTACCAACCTAATAAAAATATATACAATATAATTAATAAATCAACCTAATGATAACATCAATGAGATAATAATAACATCAGATAGTTAGATAGATCACTGTAAAATATTTTGGAATATATATATATATATATATATATATATATCGATAAAAAGATCATACATTACAATTGAAAAATAGTTTAGAAAAAACATATGAATAATTATCGAAAGTATTTTAGCTATTTAATAAAAATATCATTTAAAAATAACAAATAAAAATTTAACATATTTAACTATAACACGGCCAAAATTATTATTTTGTACACAGGATTTGTGTAGTACATCCAAAACAAACATATATATACTTCAAGTAATTTAAAACAAATGTTTCGAATAATAGGAAACTATGAACTCACAACCAGCCTTTAAAAAGTTAAAAATATCATTTTTTCCCAGCTGGTACAAACGGTGAATATTTTTTAGAGTATTGAATAAAAAAAAATAAATAATTTCATGCCTAAAATTATTTTTCTCTTATGGTTTATTTTATTGCATAATATTAGTTCAGTGAAATCAGACCTATGGAAAAATTAGATTATATGAAATGTTATAATAGAGTGTGTTACAAAATCACAATAATGTTCGATTTATGCTTACAATTCTAAATTAAATCATTAAATATTTAACCCCACGTATTAAAAAGTAAAAGTAACTAAATGACTAGAATGATAAACTGTTAAAAAAGGTGTCATAAATGCGGACATAGTCACTTGGTATACGTCATATTTCTCTAAATGACTTAATGGAATAAAATAAAAAGGTTTAGTCGGTACTTCTAATGAAATACCTACAAGGATTTCATTAAATAAAACGCAAATATCATAATTTCGAGAAATGTAAGGAATTCATTGAGGTAATCTGTCAGTTTATTATTTAGTTTATCATATATTAATCATACAGTTTATAATACTTCATATGAATTTATTTTTTAAAGCGACTTAAATATTTTAACTGTACTCTGACGATATTTGTTCAAAACTTATACATTAATATTCATATTTATAAATTGATACATGATTACAATGAAAAAATCATTCTAATATAATAGACTTAGTTAAGTGTAATTAATATTTACCAGAAGCCATTTTATCGACGATATGTAGAGCATAACTTACACTAAGAGGCGGATAAACTCAGCTGAAGGCCGCTGACTGTAAAATTTACCGGTCCCCCAAAATTTATCTGACGACCAAAATAAAAACGGCTTTGTGTAAAAAAATATTTTTTATAACATTTTTGTTTATATCTATAACTTTATTATATAAGAATATATTCTATATCTAAATAAAATATTCTAAATTATTTCCCAACAAAATAAAGAAATAAAAACTGCCAACTCTGTAAAACTATAACTGAAACCATATCTTTCGTTTGGAGTGAAGGAATTGAATAAACTTTTTTCTTGATTTTTGTCAAGTAAACTCATCAATTATTTTTTAAGTATCAATATTATTTAACATTTAGTTGTCTATATAGATTTTTTTTAAAGACCGGTTATTCTGGAGCTTTTCACGAGATAATAAATTACTCTCAAACGGGTAATTTATTATTGTTACCGTTCCGGAAATCATGAAATAACCAATAGCAAGTATTTGCTTTCAGAATGATGTTATCTTTAAATGAGAACCAATGTTAAACTTGGTGTTTGGTCTTACCAGAAAAATTTTTTTCTATTTAGAAAAGCGCAATACTATTTAGCATTTCCTCTAATATTGTAATTCTAAGACAGGTTTTCACTCTTTTTAACACTGAGAATGATCTTTCTCTTGATGTATTTAAAATAAGAACAGTCAAACAATTTTTCAATCAATCATAAAATTTATGATATCTGAAGATATTTTATTACCATTTTTATCTCTATTCTCTGTTGAAAATTTGAATTGTCAATAAGTGAATGAAAACAGCGTGATCGTCTTATGCACAATTATTGAACACCTTCAGTTATAGCTAACTGAATAAAATCTACGCCCAAGGCTCGACGACATTAACAACATTAAAAATTTCGATTACTAGTGTGAATTATTGAATTACTAGTCTTCTTTTTTTCTTGGAAATTTAATTATTATTTCTATTAAAAGTAAATCAAAAAGTGGATGAAAAATTTAAAAGAATTATTTTAATTAATTTATTAAATAAAGAAATAAACTGACATTTTATGAATTTTTAATAGGTATAATCTATTCAGATATTTATTACATTTTATACCAGATTAAGTTTAAAATAAAATATTATGTATCTGCAGGAAATATTTAGGTTTTGGTACAAGTATGATTCGTATTTCTTATCTCTTTAGATTCCGGAAGGGGAAAGAGTACTAAAATTTTCTTACAAATATTTTTCGATTAATTGGACATTCTTTTATCGTAAACAAAATAAAAATTGCAAATCTTCCGTTACAAGAAAAAATATGTTTTTTCTGATTAGCCATTAGAAATTTCACATCTATCTGGTATATCGTGGAAAATCGTTAATATTATTCAAGAAAACATAAATATCTTGATGGAAAGCATACAATTAGAAGCAGAAAATTGATTACAATTGAACATTTGTAGAAATAATATTACTGTTGAGCGTAAAAATATTGAAACAATCAAATGTGCACAAAATGGTTTCATATTGGTATTATCTTGTACCTGGTCGTCGTTCTCTTCCATTTGCTTCATAAACCACACACTGTATTTGTTCACCATGATGGTGCTTTTTCCGGAAAATGAAGTATCGATCGATGTGGATTTGGACTTCTGGTCGAAGATGCATTTGGAGCAACTTCTTAAACAATATGTGAAACAAATATAATTTTATAGTAAGCAAGACTCATTTCTTTTCGAGTCATACGGCAGTAAATAATGTATACCTTGTAGATTGTAAGATCGAAAATATGGAAGAAAAGTTTTTTGTACCACTTGACTGTTTCCCTTGCCGTTTTTTCCACATGAAAAAACTAACTTACCAATGAATCAAAAAATATTGCTGCACACAGAATTTTAATGGTTTTTTATTATGCACGTGAAGAATGCAGAGTCTCAAAATTTTATACACGCTTTGTTCTAATGATAAATTTTCGAAAAAAAATATTATTCAATCAAATTCTGAAGTTCGCAATTTTTATAGGGTTTCAAATCAAAAAACCACGATTATACTGATTTTTGGATGAGCGTAATTTTTTTAATGGAAGGAAAAGTTATAAATTTAGTCTCATTAGAAATATATTGGTGACCTTGAAATATATCATCCAAAAGATAGCACACTGAGATCAGAGTTTCTTTGGAAAAAATCATTGGATTGCTAGATCGACGCCCGGCTTCAAAGGGTTAAGCTACAATAATGTCGTCAATGACTAACTGCTTGCATATGTATTAATATGAGTTTTAATTGATGTGAATTTGTAAACATTGGAAAAACTCTTTAAATATCAAAATGTGCTTCATGCCAATAGCGCATTCAATTGTTTTAATTGTGGAAATATGAAAAGTGAATAGATCTTAGATATTTTATGTCAAAAAATGATAATGTAATTTCTTAGTATTCATATAATTAATTAAAACATATATACATATATTGAATACTAAATAAATAAAATTATCAATGACAGAG
Organism: Acanthacorydalis orientalis; assembly: GCA_034766995.1. Taxonomy (NCBI): domain Eukaryota; kingdom Metazoa; phylum Arthropoda; class Insecta; order Megaloptera; family Corydalidae; genus Acanthacorydalis; species Acanthacorydalis orientalis. The sequence goes on along the minus strand of CM068315.1, from coordinate 20,801,366 downwards.
TAAAGCCCGGTTCACACGTAGCCAATATTTTAGTACAATATAGTAAATTAGTCAAGTGAACCTATTGTTCACACGAGGCAAGTGATTTAGTAGAGTTTCTTAAATTAAGATGAGTCAAACAACCATTCATACGCAGTCATTAATTTAGTTAAGCCGTAATCTGGAGTCTGGTATCGAGTCATGATTGTGTTTTCTCTTGCAATACTGACTGTTGACTGTTAACTCTGTCAATACTTTGTTTTAAAGATATACAAAAAAACGAAGTATAAGACTTTTGGAGGTATAAAACTTTGTTAGGATGGTGGACTCACGGTGGTGTGAGTATAAAATAATATATTTCAACACTTAACTTTTTTTTGGTATTTTATTTTCTTCACGCATCACTATTGTCACATCAAACTTGGCAATAATAAAAATGAATTATTTGTATTGGAGAACAGAGACTTATATACATTTTTGGTTCTCTCTCCTTAATGATTTTATAATTAAGCACATAAAATATTAAGGTATTGTTCTGGTGGAAGACTTCTTCATAATTGAAATATGTTCTGTGTTCTTAGGAAACTATGATCAGAATAACATAAATAAATTAAAATATAAATTTTTATTACATGTTTTTACATGATTCTTAGTAAATAATAATAAGATATTTCGGTTAAAGCCAATTCGGTTTTCTATTGAATTCAACATTATTGTATTTAAAATTTCTATTTAACATTAACATGTACATTGATCAGGTACATAAGAGTACATTCTTTCACTCATTCTACTGTACAATACGTTGTTTGCTATACCTACACTACACTAGACGCATAGAATAATCTTCTATTTACTGAACTCGACTCATGACTGGAACATTGAAGTTCACTCGACTAAATTGTGAGTGTTCAGACTGGTCAAGTACTAAATTTCTCCATTAGTCCACTAAACTCTACTAAACTACTGGTTACGTGTGAACCGAGTTTTAGTTTGAAAAAACTAATTTACTTGGATACTTCATGAATTGAATATTTTATTTAGCGAATAATAATGTAGCAGTAGACCAAATTTTTTTTATTGACATCTATTACATCATATAATGTCTACTTACTAGTAACAATTCTAATTTCCTATAACTAAGATATTCAATAACAAGCGCTATACAATTGCGTCGCTATTTGATTTTTCCTATTTACTGTATTAAAACAATACACTTTTTTAATTATCTTCTTCAGCTTATTTTATTAGGTTACTGTGATATAATCCTACAATCGATTTATATTCTTAAACCACTTCTTCTAGTTACTTTAAAATAATCGATCATTGTAAAACATCAGCATTAAATCACAGGAATCTATAAATCAATCAATAAACCCGAAAACACTGATTGCAAATGTAATTTAAATAAATGAAGTGACTATATAAATTGATATAAACTATGTGTGTTTTTTTTATAGAATACATCGCTTACCCTGAAATGTTTTGTAAGACAAAATCGATATTAACTAATTGTATATTTGTACAACTACATTTATATACATCGTACAGAACGTCTATTATTTGAATAAATAAATAAATGGATGGACGTACGAAGCAATATTAAAACATATAAGTTGTAGTCTAGCCGCGGACATTATTATTAAATGAATCAAAATCGCCCACAGGATAGCGCCAATAACAATACATGTATGTATGCTGTTGCGTATTGGGTTACACAAATTATTCGTCTGTAAAATGACAGCAGTTTTAATATGTGGTACATAAATGAGCCGTCGTTCGGTCTACGACCAATGACGTCGAGCCACAAATAGACAGCAAACGAGTACATTGATAGATTCTCAGACGCTACATATTTGCGATTTGCAGAAATGTTCGGCTTTATTGATTTAAAGTTGTATTCTTTTAATAAAATTCTCAGAAAATATTTTATTTAATCTATTCTTTACAGTGAAAATAAATGGTTACATTCATTGTTTTATAGAATTAATATACATTGTAACACTTTTTATCAAGTGCTAATGTCGTTAATTATCGACGTGCTCTTAAACTTCAAATAACTAACAACACTTTTTAAATATGTCTGCAACATTACAATTGATTTAAAATGATCTTCAAATCAGATATTATTGAACATCATATACTAACAATTTTAACCAAGTAAACACTATTTTCTAGCAGACAAATTGTTTGCTTGTTGGATTTTTGTTTGGTTTCCATTAATTAATTCTTTGAAAAGAAGATAAACGACATTATCTTTCTAGTTGTACATTTAAAAAAATACTTATTTAGTGTGAATACTCATTTCATTCTTTTCATTCTAACTCTTACTTGTATCATTTTGTCAAACTACGACTTGTGATTAACTAAAATGTAGATGAAACATCTTAGAATTTTTTAGACACTTTTTCGAAAAACTATTCTTCAAATAATAGTTTTTCGAAGAATAATTTTTCTAAAGTACATTTTTTTAATAAAAGCCTATTTTATTTCTATGTATTAGGTTAGTAAAAAAATAAATACGGTTTATAACCTTTAAATTCATATTTTAAATGAAATATTTTATATTCATTTTTCTCTTTTTTGATTTTTCTAGCTATTTTAAACAGTACAGAATTGTTGGATAACTAACGCTTAACTTTTTGCAAGCTCTCGAATTATAGTGCGTGGTTCTGATTCAACTAACACCTTTAGTTGGTCGTTATGAACTGAAGAAGAACACCAGCGACCTTCTTTATCTTCAAAGGTCTCATCCCCAGCACAAAATTTTTGTAACCACCAGTACACCGTTCGTTCCTTAACAGACCCCATTCAAAAGTATCGTTTAATTGACGAGAAATTTTTCTTTTCTCTCATTTGCTTCTTTCCATCTTTAATTCAATACCTCAATTTGAAATAAAATTAATAATAAATACCAATTTCGATTTTACTAAAATACAGCCTGAAAAAATGCACTTTAAAATGATATTGACATGAACACGATGAAATGAAACTTTAATTGAAAAATTTAAAGCTAGAATTCAGAAAACAAAAACCTCATTTATTTTCCTAGCAATTTAATACTTAGTTCAAGTCAAGTTGCCTCTGGTCTAATCATAACAAGTAAAATCAAACAAAATCGAATACAGGAAAGTAATGGCGATAATTACCCACCTAAAATTTTTTTTTAGTATTTGACAAAGTTTTTTTGTTTTTGTTTTCATAATAGTGTCACAAAATATAATTATTAATGCATTTAAAATTTGAAATTGATTTTTAATTAACAAAATGGTATATTTGGAAACAAATGAATTACTTAATTCATTTGTATACACTTATATATGTGAATATTTCTTAAATCGATTATACCTCTCCTGCACTTATTTACTAGATTCATTCTTGAATTCAGGTTAGATCAAATCAAATGAAATCAACTCTAGTAAAGTCTTTCACCGGAAAATTTTTTTAGAAAATATTGTGACATTTTTTTAAAAATCGATTATATGAAATCTAATTTATAGCTAAGCATTTAAAGACAATTCTTAAAAAGACAATTCTTCAAATAACAATTTTTGAAGGAAATTCTTTGAAAGACAATTTCTTGAAAGATGATTCTTTATATAAAAAAAATTCAAAAATATAAATATTAAAAAGAAATACTTCTCAATAGAAGATTTTTTTGTATTTATGTATAATTAATTCAGGTCAATTTAAGTCAAATTTAATGAGGTTAGATCATGTCAGACAATGGCAGATCCAGGAGATATTGGAGGTATTTTTTTTCTAAAACGTTTTCCCACTGGCTGGACTATAAAAATACTGGTTAATTTTTGAAACAATTAAAAAAATATTATAAATATTAATGAACTTCATTTTTTTAAAAAAAACTTTTAAATATCATCTATACAATCACAAATACTCGATAGTGAACAAAGTATAGGTTCATTTTTAATTATTTACATCTCCTTTAAAGTCAAAGGCTGAATCGGTCTTTCAATTTAAATCATGTCAATATAGGTTAGATAAAGTTATTAATCATACGTTACAGACAATTCCTTGATAAATAATTGTTATAAAGAACAATTATTCCTATAATAATTCTTTGAAAGATAATTGTTTTGATCTCGTCCGATCATACCAGATCAAATCTGGTCAGATCAGCTTCGGAAACGAGATTTTAAAAAATTATACATTTAAAAGATGTCTTTTAAATAATTTGACTAAGTAATTTCTTCGATGTTATGTAGCAATAGGTTTCTAATATAAAATATTTGAATTTAGGAAAGTTTGACGATCCTTTTAGATAATAAATTAAAAATTACTAATAAGGTTTTATATAATATGTAACTAATCAATATTATCGACGTTTATATCTAAAACTACACTATTTAATTAATTTGAATTTGTTTAAAAAAGTAAATTGTAGGTAGAAGTAAAAGAACTACGAGAATTAAAAATCAACTTTGACCAAAAAGCAAACAAAACAGGAAGCAAAAAGTTAATATTTAATATCTCTGTAGAACTAACATTTATCACTATCATTACTTCATCTCGATCGAAAGATAAAATTGAATGAAAATTTCTCCTTTTGATATCAGTTCTCCCCCCCCCAATGTTTATAAGAAGCGCAACATTCAACAGAGGTATGAAGACTCCTCGTATAAAATACATACCTCATAGATTAACAAAAACAAAACAGCTAATAAAATTTTAACATGATATTTTTATAAGATTCACTATATTGTAAAATTTATCTATTATTTATAGTAGATGTTGCGTAAAGAAGCCTATAATAAAAGCATACTATTTTTCGTCCGAATTCATCCTTTTTATATTTTAAAGACCATTTAAATATCAGGTCTGATGATGATTATGATAATGTAGATAAAAATCTGTGCACCAAATTCCGTCAAAAATTGAACTCGAAACTCAATGATGAAGAACAAGTAAAATACGACCAGGATTTACACTTCGTACATGAATTTATATTCCGATAAAAAAAAACAAATTGGCACACTTATTGTAAATAATTAATCTAAAACATTTAAGTTACAATTTATTAATCGAATTTGTAAATTATAAATATGTTAGTATGAATACAAAATACTCATACTTTTATTTTTATATTTTGCAATAAAAAAAATGAAAATATTTGTTACCCTTAACAAATTATTTCTTCTCTTATTCTTTAAAACACAAAAAAAATGTCCAAAATATGTAATATGTGATTTTTGATCATTTTAAAAAAATATACTTGTGAATTAGATATATGTAAGGAAAGTTCAATTTTAAAAAATAGATTTTTTTATTCCTTAATGCTTTGAACATATCTTCGCTTCGACATACACATAAGTAACAATCGAAAATGATCAATAAGCAAATATTAAACGTTTTTCGATCAGAAACATTATTATAATTTGTTATGCGAGAGAAAAAATATTTTGGAAAGTGAATTTAATTGCACTTCTAAAACTTTTTGTTATTTTATTAACTCATGTCTCTTAGCTAATTCGATATTAGAATCTATATCTTCTAAGAAGGAAAAATCTAAAAACTTTTTAGTATTTTTTTAACATTTTAGTAGAGAAGAATTTAAATGAAGCTTTTAACATGAAAGTGAACAATGTAGATCGTGAAAAGAATATAATAAAAAATATTAGTACTCTTTTGATGTGATTATACTCAAATAAACTGTTAAAAAATCATAAAAATAAACCCTTAATATTTTTTCACGTATTTGAGGTATTTGCTCATCTTTTTGTTGGTAATTATGATGTTGTTAGCCGTGGAGGGGGGGGGGAGGTTGCTACAGAACTCTGACAACAGTCTTTTGCGTCCATTAATGTTGACTTGATTATTGTTGTTGTTTCTTTCAAATAGTTATACAACATCTATTTTATTTTTCTATAATTATACATAGCATACTTAGAAATGAATAAATAGAAGAGTTTTTATTCGTATGAAAATAAAAAAATACAAATATATTAAATATGTCCAGCAATAATTAAATATGGATAAAAAATGGTTGTTTTGCCAGAAAATAGAATCAAGAATCAAGGTGGTATCAAATGAATACCTCAAGAATGATATGAGTATTGGAAAACACTAATGTGAAAAATAATCCTGCTTTATTGTTCTTGAATTACCTCTTCAATATTTGGTGTCAGTTCGAAACGCCTATTTTTAATAAATAGGTAAATATAATATCCAATGTGTTTATGGGTCACATAAAAACCTATCGTGAACCGGATCTGACCCGCGGGCCGTAGTTTGGGGATCCTTCATGTAGACTAATGTTACGAAAACATATTTTTCGTCTTAAAATTTCTAATGATGAACTTAAACAATAATTATAATTCGTCGATTCAATTTTCAAATCGAACAATTCTATGCAAACCTAACGACCGTTGGTGTTCGATGGTGGTGGTGGCGGTAGTTAAAGAGCACATATGCGTACAGGCCAGGCCGTACGTCAATCATGCTGATCTGTTAACGCTACTGCGACCGCTACGTATCCTATTTTAGTCTCGTTGTACAATACAGTTTCCCACCCACAACAAACGTTGTTGCCGCTGCCGCTGCCGCTGCTGATGCTCCATAACGCCGGATGATGAACACTCATTGAATTAATGTCAACTAAATGGGGTTGTGGGACGAACACTTCATTGTCTGCTTGTATGCTTGTCGTCCATTCGTGTAACGTTTCATCTCTTTACGTTCAATAAAACTGATATGTGAGTCTCTTTAACACAAATTGTATTATTTGTAGTATTCAGAAACAATAACTACAATACTAAATACATTCCTATATATATATATATATATATATATATATATAGAGAGAGAGAGAGAGAGAGGGAGATAGATATATATATATATATAGGTGATTCCATTTAGGATTCCACATGGAAGTATTAAAAAAATCACAAAAATTAAAAAAAATCATGTTATTTTTTATTTAGTATGTTAGTTCAATTGTATATTAGTATTGAACAGAATTAAAGTACTAAATAAAAAATAATGTTTTTAATTTTTGCGATTTTTTTAAAAACTCATGTGGAAGCCTAAATTGAATCACCTATATATATATATATATATATATATATATATATATATATATATATATATATAGAGAGAGAGAGAGAGAGAGAGAGGGAGAGAGAGAGAAAGAACAAGTATTTTTGAATTTGTTCTTCTTTTTTAGACAAAAAAATGTGCGTTTGTGTGTGTGTTCGTGAACGTAGATGTCTATGTCAATAAATTAATTACAAAATTATTAACTTTTACAATGATTTCCTAATAAAAAATCAATATACTTCTACAGCCATATATCTATTCATCCTTTCCGTATTATCAAATTAAAATTATTGTTTTGTCTAGCCTACTGTACGTTTAATACAACTTCATCAAAATAGATACATAATATCTTTATTAACTAAATGGCTTGAAAATATTCTTATACTCGTACATTACATTTTGTAATATTTACATGATGACATTTATTTAACTTCATAACAAGTTTCTTTTGTTTATTACTTTTTTCAAGTACTATTATATATTTTTTCTTTTTGTATATTTACTATTTATACTATTTCTGTAACTTCGGACGGTTTTTATATTCTTTTATATCTTTTTTCTGAATTTTTTATTATGTAGACAATGTATCACTATATCATATAAAGTGTTTTCTTTCTTTAGAGAATTAAGTTGATATTTCTCTTTTATTTTATATTTTTTTTTATTCGTATGGAATATTAATCTGCTCTTTTCAGGATTGTTTTATTTCCGATACAGTTTCAATTGTATTTTTGTATCCTTGATTTAATTAAAAAGTATTAACTTGGTAGGAAAATAATTGCAGTTTTTATTTTCGGAATTCCAACCTTAATTTTTTCAATTAAATTATCATTTCATCGTGTTAATGTTATTTTATTTTAAATTGCATTTTTTGGTCTGTATTTTGGTAACATCGACTTTTATTATTCATTTTCAAACTCGGCTATTGAAATAAAGATGAAAAAAGAAAATGAGAGTATTTTTTTTATGAGTTCAAAAATTGTGGTAAAGAAGCAGAAACTGCTCGTAAACTAAACGATTATTTTGGTCTGGGTACTGTTAAGGAACATACAGTGCAATGGTAGTTTCAAAAATTGCGTGCTGGAGATGAGAGCCTTGAAGATGAAGAAGGTTGCCGGTGTCCTTGTTGAGTTCATAACGACCAACTGAAGGTTTTACTTAAATTAGAACCACGCACAATAATTCGAGAGCTTGCACAAAAATTATATGTTAGTCGTCAAATAGTTCTGGACCACTTAAATCAACTAAGAAAATTAAAAAAAAGAAAAATGTATATGAATTTGAAGGCCATAAATCACAATTATTTTTCTATCAATCTAATATTAATTGGCAATAACTTCACTTTTATTTTAATTGGAACATAATTAATATTATAAATTTTATACAGTTCTGTCTTAAGAGATAATGTTTCAAAAAAAATACAACACGAAGAAATATGCAAAAAACTTAAAGACAATATATTTTTTCAACGACATTCGTTAATGATATTTTTTGATTTATATTTCCTACCAAAAAGTGACTTAAATTCAATTCTTTTTTCATTATTTTCTTAAAGCAAACCAATAGTCTTGAAAAAGTATTGTGCTTCTGGATCCCTGTTTTTATTAAAAAGTAACTAATTAATATTTGGAAGTTTATCACTCACAAATAGAAAATACTATATATAACACCATATTACTTACATCATTATCATTTTCTATCTCTGTCAATGAGCGTATAGTAAGAGAGAATCGTAATTAAAATTGATACATTTTGAAAGCGTATAATTTCTAACGTATAATTAATTGAACTTTTATGTTTTAGATCATCATTCAAAACCAGTGAGGATGACGTAATCTCCAAAAAATTACTCAATCTTTTTTCCAATACTGATTTTATTCATCTTATATATATATATATATATATATATATATATATATATATATATATATATGATATTACATATAATCACTTACATATGTAATAAATAAAGAAAAAATGAATTCACATACACAAACAGAATCGAACCACCACATCGTCTGACACGTGTCACACGTATCAAAATGATGAATCTGATTTCGTGTTCGACAAAAAACACACGGGACGCGAGAGAATCAAGCTAAACAAACACACAAGGGCACAATATACATTTAGATATATATATATATATATATATATATATATATATATGTATACAAACATAACATTATGTATATATAGAAAGACAACGGGCAGACGTATCGTTTAATGTCTTCATTAAAAATCCAACAAATGATACATCATCCTATAATACCTGACCAGGTACACATTCAATCTAGATAGATAGAGATATGAGCACGTAAAATTCACAGAGTCATGCTGCCTGTTTGCTTTCGAATTATTACGAAAAAGCAGAGTCGGACTGTTAGAATTTCATATTTTTATATATCTATATAAAAAGCCAGTTTTCTATAACGAGAAGTATATTTAAGTAAAATAAAAATATATAGTGACAGAGACTGATGATACGGAATCTATATAAAGATTCTATAATATATTAAATTATTACTATAAATATAAACTCTTCTTAACTTGAATCATTTATTGACAATAATGTCTGTAAATCAAGTTAATTATTTTGCACGAATATAAGACATATTTTTATGTTTATTGATAAAAGATCGTCTCTACGACTTATAAAAATAACACAAATCTATAAAACTCGAGTTTTTCCAGCTGATATGACATTAGATTCTGAAACGTATAGATTAGAGGTGGTAGAAAATTTCAAATGCCATAATCACTGTAAATTTTTTAAGAATAATATAAAAATGATTAAGAAGATTTAATAAATTCCCTAATTAACATTACTGCATTGTGTTGAATTAGCTCTAAAACATAAAATGTGAATATTAAATTTAAAACAATAACTAATTATTTAAAGAAAGATTTTTAGGTATTATTTACACTAAAAAGAATTAAGCATTCTTCTTACAAAAATAAAGAAAATAATGAATATTATTTTTCATACTGTAGCTTAATTTATTTTCACAAATAATTTTTTTTATTCTCCTCAGAAATTATTTTTAAATGCTACATAGTTTTTCGATATACTGACATCAAAGAAACTATCAATTATTTTTGAACGCTGCGTCATTTTTTAATGTATGATGGTATTACTACCCAAATTAACATAAGCAATAATCAAGAATAATCATCAATTATTATACATTTTTGGTAAGGAAATATGTTAAATATATTTGTTAAAAAATGCGAATTTCATCCTTAAAGTATAGGTTCTATTAATATAAGTGTGAATATAAGAAATAGTTAAAGTTAAGTAGTGATTCTAATTATAAAATTTCATCATATTTTTAAGACACTGTTAAATTCAATATCTTTATTTAGTTTAAGTAAAAACAATGTTTGAATTAGGGAATAAAAATACGTCAAGTAGAATGAAAAAATCTTTTTCTCTCACAATTTTTATATGAATTTATTTAACAATACGTATTGATATATATATATATATATATATATATATATATATATATATTAACTGTTAAATCTTACTGAATAATGTTTATTTATGTATGTGGTTTGTGTTTAATTTAAAGAAGGTGATTAGAAGAGGAAGCTTCAGCATGATTGATGACGCGCTACAACAGAATCAGAGCGTACCAGCAATTGAGCATCGCGACTCGATGTAATGGCACTTTTCGTTATAAATTATGAACAGCGCGATCGCGCTGCGTGTCGCTAAAGGAGTTAAGAATGAAATTTCATCCAATTCAAAAAATTAAAACAAAAATTAAACAACAAAAGTTATTGGCTACGTACATAACAATAAAGTAGCGATCTATTATTTATAAGAATATAACAGTAATAATTGTTCATTTGTTAAAAAAATCGATCATTAGTGTTATTACGTGGTTAATAAAGAAATTGTAAATTGGATCACGTTTCTAGTGAGTACTATGATATCGACAATATTTCCCCCGTTAAAATCGTTACTCAATTACAAGTATTTTTTAACTAAATATTATATTTTATATAAAAATTACAACAATATGATTGTAAATTACGTTGAAATAATCTTGAATATCAAATGAATGTAAACATAAAATCATATGAACCTACTTTTAATCAAATTTAAAATACAAACACACTTGCTGCCATAATTATCATAATGAATTAAGCAAAACAATAACCATATAGACTAACGGTGGGCAAACTTTGGCTTCTATTGCTACGCTATGCAATCCCCCAGATATTATTTGGGTTCTACTGCCATTTTAACTAAACTATTATATTAATAATCTATAGTAATATAGTATAGTATTGTATATACCAATATAAGAATATTTTATACAGTTGGTGCAAAAATAATCGCGGTTTTTATTATTTTAAGTATGGCGCCGATTTTTATAGTAACCGTTATTTTTTGTTTTAGTCATATAATATATCCATTGTAAACAATGAAATTAGCACTAATGATTTCAGCTTATGTCTATTGCTTTTAATCTTTAGTATTGTTGGATATAACTTTTTAAATTAGTCATGGAAAAAAGTAGATTCACGCAATTTTGTTGTACGAGTTTAAATTGGGATGTAAAGCAAGAGAAACTGATCGAAATATAAAATTTGTTTTTGGTGAAGAATTAATTAGTAAACGCAAAGCTCAACACTTGTTCTAAAAATTTCGTAATAGAAACGAAAGCATTGATGATGCAAAGGGTCGTGGATGACCTTCAGTTATAGACAATAATGATTTAAAAACCATTATTGAAGCGGATCCACGTAAAACAACCCGAAAGGTAGGAGAATAACTCAATGTTGATCATACAATAATTGTTCGACATTTGACTCTAATTGGAAAAACAAAAAAGTTGGATAAATGAGTGTCCTATGAACTAAACAAACATCAAGCAATTCGGCGATACGAAGTCTGCTCTGCGCTTATTTTACGTAACAAAAATAATCCTTTCCTTAATTGCATTGCCATATGTGATGAAAAGTGGATTCTGTACAAAAATCGTAATCGTTTATCACAGTGACTAGACTAAGAAGAAGCACTAAAACAGTTTCTTAAACCAGTTTCATGAAAGAAAGGATTATGACCACTGTTTGGTGGTCAGCAAGTGGCATCATACACTACAACTTCTTAAATCGTGGTGAAACAATAACAGTAAAAAAATATTGTCAAGAAATTGTAAGAAATTGCAAAAATATATGAGAAGTTACATCGTTGAAGGCCAGCATTAGTCAGTCGAAAACGACCAATTCTTCTTCATAACAACGCCCGACTACAGGTCTTACAAATGACCTTACAAAAATTAAACGAAGTGGGTTATGAAACCTTACCTCACCCACTGTATTCCCCGGTCATGTTTCAGATATATTATCATTTTTTAAACATTTGAATAATTTCCTAGGACAGAAGGTTTTCAAAGATGGAGCGTCAGCTCAAAGTGCTTTCGATGAATTCGTTAATTCCAGGACTCCAAAATTCTATCTTGTAAGAATAAACAAACTTGTTTCCCCTTGGGATAAACGTGTCTAGGTCAATGGTTTTTATTTACATTAATAAATATAATTTTTAACTGATATATAAGTCTTTATACTCGATACATAAAAACTGCAATTATTTTTGCACCAACTTAATATATATATATATAAAAACCTAATTCACATTATGTTTCATACATCCATATGCATTATATGTCCAAACTGCTGTTTAAGGTGACTCTACGGTTAAGAAAATCCTTAAAAAAGATATGAAACTAAATAAATTTTATTAATTAACACTTGCTAAATGCAATGAAAAGAAATTCGGGACGGGTGAGGGTAAGGTTCTTTAACTTACAAAAATATATGAAAAGTATTACATGTGGCTATTATTATCGAAATAGCTGCCCTCCCCTGATGTAAATATATATAGACAATTTTGTATTTGGGGAGGCCCAGAAGAATTATCTTCTATCTTTTTTCAAAAATGGTGTTGCCAATTAGACAAAAAATAGTGTTCTTGTAAAGAGAAATAAAATTTCTCGGGTTATCCGTGAAATGATTGTATTATAAGAGTGAATGATTGGAACTATATATAAAAGAAAATTAATATGAACATTTTGTCAATACAGGTAATAAAATCATTATGTTTGTGCTCGCTATAACTGAGTTCGCTCTGTCCATGTATATTATTCTTTGTCATTAATTTAAAGTTGTTATATATATATATATATATATATATATATATATATATATATATATAAGGTTTTAGTTGTAAAGCAGTTTTATTACTGATTTTTGAAATACTTTTTTTTCCACAAAAATTACAGTTATTATGAGTTGTTGAGTCACAATTTTTTCACTTAAATTCTATCGTTTAAAAAATGTAGAACGAATACACTACCCATAGGAACAACATTACAAATTTCATATAAACCATTTAATAAAATGTCATATTCAAATAGTTTTACATATTTAATGCAATACTGTTGTCCCCCAGTTTATCTATTTATTTACTAAGAAACGTATATAATATTTAAAAAAATATTAATTACCAATATTTATACATATGGATGAGTATAAATTTCATTTTTATTTATTGACTCTTAGTATAATTAGTTACATCAAGAAGAATTACTAATTAATTACATCGAATAAATGTTTTATGTCATTCAGATAATAATAGTATAATTGCGTTCGCAGCTACTCATGCACCACCTGTTTCACTTCTTTATCTAATCTGAAAGACATTCGCTCTATTAACTTTTTGAATGGTCCAAAGAAATGATAATCTCTTGAAGTGAGATATAGTGAGTGTGTCGGATAAGAAAGACACTCGAAATGTAGTCCCTCGATGGTCACTCTCGTTACACCAGGAGTATTAATCCAAGGATTGTTATAATATGTTACAACAAGACACCAGTATCATAAATTCTCGTTTGGACTTAATTACTGATTGTACCTCATTGATGAGAAGGTCTGAATATTTGACATTTGTGACGGTGTTCTCCCTGGACATGTAATAATTCAAAATTGGGATTCGTTCATTTTAGAAGAGAGTCATTATCATTTTTCCTGTAGAACTGTTTTCTTTATATCCAAAATAGCTACAAGTGAAATGATTTGAAATTAAATGAAATAAGAAGTGAATCTTAACATCTGATTTATCTCATTAAAACTGATACGCCACTATCAATGATTTCTATTGTTTATATATATATATATATATATATATATATATATATATATATATATATAAATATATATATATATATATTACTTTCGGTTATCTATATTATTGAAATCATGATTAAAAACATGTAATTCAAATTTTCTATAAAATATACATTTTAATTCTATAAAACTTTTTGTGTACAATAGAGATTAACTGAACCATTAAAATAACAAAAAGCATCATTGAGTTATACTTAATAGTGAACGATTAATACACTTTGTAAACAATATAAGGTTCTAAATTTGCAATTTATTAAATTTTATTAATTTTATGAAATACTTCCTTACATATTAAAAATATATTTACATGCAGTTTTTACAGCTAATAATATGTAAAAAAATAAATAAAAAAGTAAGTAAATAGCAACAATAAGATCAAATCAAATTAAAATAGCTACAATAAGATCAAGAAAAATAAAAAAAGTAAATAAATAGCTACAATAAGATCAAATTCAGTTAATTAATGCTGTAACTGCCAAAAATGAAAGTGCAGGCGTATTTAGAAAAAGATAAACATATATTTTGTTTATAGAATTCATACACGTCGACTTGTTCTGTTTTATAAGCATAAATTAGTACAATATGGTTTTTATCATATATTTCTAACAAGTTGAAATTGATTTCAAATTATTAATTAATTTTTGAAATTGGATTAATTAAGATTTCTTTTTTTAAAAAATGTTATTTTACAAATTGAAAATTAAATAAGAGTAGATTTCAACACACATGTATATCGAACCAAATACCTAAACATGATTTGTTATTTGGGTTTTGAGAGAGCACCGACAATTATGTTCATTAACGTCCGACAATACCTATACTGACTGTACTACATTAATTAGTACAATATGTTTTAAATATTGATATATTATCAAAAATGGGACATACATACATACATATATATATATATATATATATATATATATATATATATATATATATATATATATATATACATATATACAAATATATAATATATATATATATATATATATATATATATATATATATGTATATATATATACATACACACACATATATACACATTTCTCTCTTATATCTTCACTTCTTTGGTGGTCCAGAAGTGTGAATTCTGAGATGGATCTTAAGATTTTCATTTCTACAATTCTGATTTTTTTCTAACTGTCTCCCTATTGTTTTTGCTGTGTATTTCAGGACTTGGCGGTCATCAGTTTGCATATTCTCGTTTTACAGTCTTGGTGCATATACTTGTCTCACCAAATAATGCTTCTTAAGTGACCTGCTACTTGAGCTACTTTTGTTGCTTGATATCTGACTTTTCGGTACAAATTCCTGTTTCTTGTTATTTCCGAGCCTAGATATTTGAAGGACATAATTTACTCCATCATAACAGCATCAATTTCCAATTTGCACCTAATCGATTTTTTAGCAATCACCATTTCTTTGATTTTTTCTACAGCAATTTCCATGTTGTACTTTTTTTCAGTCTTATTGAATTGGTACAGCAGTTGTTGGAGGTTATCTTCATTGTTAGCCAGTAGAACTCCATTATCAACAAAATATATGATATTTATGTTGTTATTACCAAACTTACAGTCATTTTTGTTTCTCACTATCTCTATATTTTATTCATAATCAGGTTAAACAGAAAGGTATTGAGAAAATCGCTTTTTCATACACCTTTCTTTATTGACAATGAATTCTATACATTTAAATTGAAGCAATCATTCTTCTATTTTAAATTAAAACATTTTCTCATTGTTTTAAAATTTTCAAGTGTCAACCTTAACATTCAAAAACACTATATACTTGGCCAAGAAGTTAGCATAACCTCACAAAACAGTATTGAAGACGATGGCGCCCGGAAAGCAGAATATTAGACAATACATACTTTTCTTATTCTAGTTGAAGAAAAGGCCGCCGAAGCCACGGGTATGATTTGTTCAGCTTTAAGAGAAGGTGTATTGACACATGAAAAATGCTAAAACAGTGGAAGAGGTTCGAAATTCATTAAGACTTTATCGACTCAAATCCGCCAATTGTTTTTCAACAAGCGATTTCAACAGTTACCTGATAAACGAAACAAAATTTTATACAATAATGAGGAATATTTTGAGGATTGAAATATTTTTCATTATTCCGTAAACATTCATTTTTTCATAAAAAAATCACCGGTTTAATTTGTATACCTCATATATATATATATATATATATATATATATATATATATATATATATATATATATATATACATATATATATAATTTCCAAAACTTATGTCTTTCCAACTATTGTTGAAAAAATGTTTTATTCCTATAAACTTATTATTTCCATTTCAAATAAAATTGATATCATAAAAATTTAATTATTTTTAATGGATATTATTAATGAATTAAAAATTCATTAATGACATCTGTTTAGATATAATTGCAACTAACCCTGTTGCTTCTTATTTAATATAAAACTTATTTTACTTCACTTAAACAATAAATTACTTTTTTGCACCTAGCAATTACTTTTTTATTATCGATAATTTCTTAAACAAATGTATACCAATCCACACCTGCCAATATTTAAACGAAAAAAAATAGAAAAAAAAAACAAAACTACAACTCACGATTGTCCGTGTGTTGCTTGCTTCATACCAATCATATTACATGTACATAATACACATCATCTTGTTCTTCGGCCATGTGTCTAAAACACAAACTCTCGCACGGAGCGCCTCTTGACGCGGGTGCCGATGACCACGGGGGTGACGTGCTCAGCGGGAAGTAAATGATCGAGGGTTCGATGTTACGTTGATTCTCCTCACAAATACAGGCCGAGCGTGTCACACAACATTCCGACAAATGTGTCACGGATTAACATACTATCCCAGTATTATCTTTCAAAAAAAATAACCCTAATCTATGTATTTGTTACACAAATTTAAACACGACGGCGTGATCCGATTTAGAAAGAATTATATTATTAGAAACATATCATATCATTTATTGTAATTTCAGTACATCGTACGTCAAAAATGTTTCTATACGATCAGCCATGATTTATATATATATATATATATATATATATATATATATATATATATATATATATATATATATATAAATCAGAGGGCAATTGACAGCATAAATTCTGGATACTTTACTCAGTTCATCATATATAGTAAAGTCATATTATATTTTTATTTCATTTGGTAGACTTAATAAGAATTTGTCTTAAATTTACAATAATAATAATATATAAAAACAAATAAGAAAATAACAACTTTCAATAACAATAGGATGTTGCATTGAAAACTGCTGTTCACGTGTAGATGGCTCTAAGGGCGTATGCTGTAGACAGTGACAGATATCTCTTGTCATTTTGAAGTGTGATCATTTCCCACTAAAATTAAGTCATCAGACGACATTCTTCGTTTACACAAGTTCTTTTCTATAATTAAATTGAAATGAAACATGATAAGTTGTTTTTCCGATGTGTACTTCTTCACTTCTTTGATTTGAAAAAAGTGCAGCTGAAGTTCATCGATTGCTTGCGAAAACATATGGTGAATCTGCTCCATCGGAAACAGTATGTATAGATTAGTTTCGACGATTCAAAAGTGGTGATTGTAACTTTTACGACAAACAACGACCAGGTAAATCCAAAAAAGTTCGAAAGTGAAAAAGTGAGAAAGTGTAGAAGAAAAATGTCTACCATATGAATTGACCGAAAATGACATTGCTTATCGTTTAATCATCTAGAATTGTTTGTTTGAAAAGCATAAAAAGAAGAGTTTCTTGTGGCGTATCGTGACCGGTGATGAAAAATTGATCTATTTCCACAACCTGAAATGCAATAAATTATGAGTTAATCTTGTCCAAACATTAACATCGACACCAAAGGGAAACATCCACGGTCACAAAGCAATACTCTCTAGTTGGTGGAATATGGAGGGTGCCGTGTATTATGAGCTATTGAAACTGAAGGAAACAATCACCGCCGAACGTTATCAACGACAATTGAAGCGTTTGAATGAAAATTGATGCAAAAACGACCATCAATTGTATCAAATTGATAAGTGATCGAAAAGTTATTCTTCTTCATGACAACGTCCAGCCTTATGTTGCTGGGTAACTGTGAAACCAACACCGATGGAGCTCGAGTAGGAGGTTCTTCCGCACGCAACGTATTCTCCGGACCTGATCCCGAGCGGTTACCATCTGTTCCAATCGATGCAACACGTTTTGTAAGGTATACATTTCCATAACTATGGAGAAATTGAAAATTGGATTGCTGAATGGCTCAAAAGACAGACCATTCTCTCCTCACGGAATTCAACTTCTACCAGAAAAGTGATAAAAAATCATAGCTTCCGAGGGAAGATATCTTGATTAATTTATTCACACATTTTTTACTAAAATGCTCAAAAAACACAAAAAAGCGGCATTTAATTCAAGCTCCTAATATAATGTGTAGGTTCATTTGAACCATCAATGTTTTATTATTATACTTATATTTTTTAGTGAATACACCTAACCTTCGATTTACAAATTACTCGAATTGCACGATTTCGGTTTAACACGGTTTGAGGAATGTAGAAAAACTTTCATTGATACGGGACTATTTCAATTTAACACGGTCACAGAACTTCAAAAAAATGTTTTAAAACACTTTCCCGCGTATTTAAAAAAATCTCCATTTATATTGCTGTGCAAATTAATAAGCACACACGCCTCTGTAAAAAGATTCTTGCTTCGTTACATCGTAACTATAACAGAAATTCTCAGTTTCTCATTTTTTTCTTCTGAAGTAACGGTATTAATTCGAGATAACAACAGCACAAATAGTGTTGACTATAGAAGAAATAATAATTTAAATAAATGTGATCTATGAATATCAGTACGGATTTCTACTTGAAAGAATTAACTTTGAATTACAATACATAAAATTTTGTGTAATTATAAATCACGTGATTTCATTGCCTTCATTCCATCCCTTCGGATCAGCTGTCAAACATAAAATATTTATAGCAAGGGACAGCAACAACAGGTCTGTTTGCCGATATTTTCAAAATAATTTATATATATATATATATATATTTGGATTCTTTTCTAGCCTTTGTAATGACTACGAATCCTACAAAAAAGGCTTTGTGAATTTGTAAATCCTATTTCTTATTTTTAATATGAGATGTGAACTCGAACTATACGGTACTTTTTAAGAACCGCGTAAATCGAGGATTAGGTATCATTATTAATAAATATACTGAATACTTCTAATTAAACAAATATTAAGAAATACCCAAAAATAACAAATCAGTTTACATGTAATATTTTATTAAAAAAAAATCGTTACTGTATATTTTGGTACTGGTCATTATAAACGTGTCAGAAATAAATGTTACTTATTAATGTTATTTCTTAATAATTTTCAAAATTAGATTTAATAATATTATAATACAATATAAAGCATTGTCCTAAAAATAATGTTTTGAATGCGTTGAACGTAAAAAGCAGTATATGAGAAAAAGTTTTAAAATATGTATTTAAATATAAATGTTTCTTAATTATTGTACAATATGATCAAATTCAAACTGAAAAAAATGAACTATTTATTAATATTTGGCAAAATATTTCCTTTTCCTTGCAATTAACGCCGTGACACAATCAAAGCAGTGAGGAATGTCAAGGATAGAATTCTATGCATTGCTGTTTTGTATGTTACAATGAAAATAGCAAAATAATTATCTACCACCCGTATCTTTATCTGTACTTATTTAGAATCATAGTTTTATAAATAGATAGTTTTCAGTAACGTGCAATAATTTTCAATATTGTCATCAAAAATACAGAAACTTCTACAGCATCGGTCTTTAACCAACTCTTTTGTTAATTTTCATTTCCTTCACTTCTTACCATTCAGATCAGTGAGATTATTTTTAAAAAATAGAACAATTAAAATCCTCACTACTACCGATAATTCTAATCACTGCTTTATTGTCTCATCTGTAATACAAAATTTTATCATTTCATTTTTCCGTTCCTCACCATTTCCCTCTGTTTTTATTCTCCCAAAACCAACAATATTAAAACATTAGTTTTTGACACTGTGATTAAACTTGTTTTCAAAAATAAGTATTCACTTTTCACAAAAAAAAATAATCAAAATATTCAGTAATTGATTATTTGATAATTATAATAATTTCGGCAGACATTTTATGTTTTTCCAATCCATTCAGTACAGAAAAATATAAAACTATACGCATATACGAGTATACAAAAGTATTGACAAACGTAATATAAGTAATATAATAGTGTCCTACATAATTTTACATAAATTTACCTTTTTATCACAATAATATTAGATTGGTAGGAAAATAATTGCTTTTTCTTTTGAACTCTAACCTTAATTTTTTTCAATGAAAGTATAATTTCATTGTTTTCATGATAATATCATTTTAAAGTGTACTTTTCGTTCTGTATTTTGGCAATATCAACTTTGGTTTTATTATTAATTTTGCTACAAATTGGGATATTGAATTAAAGATGGAAAAGAGGCAAATAACGGCAATTCTTTTTATAAGTTCAAAACGGGTGGTAAAACAGAAGAAATTGCTCGTAAACTAAACGATGCTTTTAACTGTAGATACTGTTAAGGAACGTACATTAGTGGTTCCAAAAATTCGTGTTGAGGACATTTTTGAGGAAGTTTTCCTTCAGTTCATAACGACCAGCGAAAGCGTTAATTGAATCAGAAACTCACACAACTCGAGAGCTTGAACAAAAATTAGGCGTTAATCATCCAAGTTCTGAATCACTTAAAACCACTTAAATTAAAAAATGTATATGAATTTAAAGGTAATGAACCGCAATTATTTTTCTACCAACCGAACAATTGTAAGAATGGCCGCTGAAAAACTGGATAATGCATATTTTTCAATTTTAGAGTTTATGTTTAAATTTTACGTCATTAAATCAGTTCATACTTCTATACAGTTAATAAATGTTTTAAGAAATTTATACACAAATATTTATTTACTTAGAGACATTGCAATAAATATATGCAGTTTATATATATATATATATATATATATATACATATAAATATACATATATATATATATATATACATATATGTATGTATATATATATATATATATATATACATATGTGTGTGTGTGAGTGTGAGAATTTTAAAATAGCAATTAATGAAAAGCGTTCGGTTTTGTCCAATCGGAAGGTAGTTGTCTTCCATCACGATAACGTTAGGTTCAAAAAAAATCTTTTGGGAAATTTATAATAAAATGAATTATTTTAATAATAAAATTTACTGCTCATTTTAACTATTATTGATATTATTTTGTCTGTCATAATATATGTATATATATATATACATATATATATATATATATATATATATATATATATATAATATATTTGTATGCACGTTACGATTTGTTATTTTTAATATTTCCACTCAAATATTCATAATATATGAATGAGATTTGGTATTAATATATGTACATTTTCAAGTAACTAACAGTGTTCTTTTTTATTCTATTTACCATTTTCATTTATTTGAAATATTGTTGTAAAAGCACAAAACTAAAACATTATTATTACAAATAATAACCTCCTAGAAAATTAAACCATCGCGTACAAACTTTATTTCCTAGAATCAGTAAACGTGTTATTAAAATAACGCATTTACATTTTATATTAACTTATATATATATATATATATATATATACATACATAACATCTTATTCAATTGTATCCGTCCGAGTCATGGAATAAAGAGGAGGTACGACTAACTGCCTTTCTGAAATAATGTATCATCAGTGTAGTCAGTTCTGTGGCGCCAAATTTAAGTGGATGAGTGTGCAACTTCTTCCTCGACTTTTTTTCATGTTTCAATCGCCGTAAGGCAACCGAAAGACTTTTTCTATCTACGTTGTTCGAGTGATTAAACCGAATAGTTGATTACGGTTTAAATTTCAATCAATTTATGAGAGAATGGACGACTATTATAGGGGCTATTGGTAAATTAATTTCTGTTTTCGAGATAACGTTGTAACGAGATCGTACGGGATATAATAACGTGGTCGGGTCTTTTTTATGCACTCTGTTTCTAATCCATTGTTTGAAACTTAATTTGAAATCCTAATCAACTACGCTTTCATAACGATACTGTAAGAAATATAAACTTACATATGAACTATCATTAATGTCATGTTAAAATATGAATTAAAGAAATGTTTCAATACACAATAATTTTAATTAAAATTGAGCTCTTTTATATCACTTCGACACTTTTCATACTTCTGTAAAATGACTGTGAATAAAGAAAATATTTTATATTTATCCCTAATGTGAGAAGATTTTTAAATCACTCTCTTTGTGAAAATATATAATAAATTTAATTAGGATCTGACTCAATAACAACCTTATTTTTTCATTATTCTAGCCGGAAGACCATTCTTCAGATAGTTATTAAATGATTCATTTTAAAACATTTTTTTACCAAACCTTTTTTAAGTTGCACATACTCGTGCATTGAAAATTTATTTTTTGAGCACCTTTCAATATTATACATCGATTATGTTGCATAAAAATCACATGCAAATGTATAATTCATTTATGAACGTATTGAAAATACAATAGCAGATAAATGTATCGCAAAACTTTAATTTGCGAATATCTGCACTATCTAAACAGTAAAAAAAGCTTTTATATACAATATTAGGTTGGTACAAAAGTAATTGCAATTTATGTCTTTCATATTCATAAACATTTTTTTTATGTTAGTGGTTTTAAGTGGTCCATAACTATTGAATGACTAACTTCTAAGTTTTATGCAAGATCTCGAATTGTTGAGCGTACCTCTAATTCAACTAAAGCCTTCAGTTGGTCATTATGAACTGAGAAAGGACGCCCGCGGCCGTCTTCATCTTTAAGACTCTCGTCCGTAGCACAAAATTTTTGGAACCATCATTTCATAGTACGTTACTTAACAGTACCCACTACAAAAGCATCGTTTAATTTACTTGCAGTATTTGCTGCTTTACCACCCGTTTTAAACTTATACAAAAAATGGTCTTATTTGTTTCTTTTCCATCTTTAATTCAATAGACTAATTTTAAGAAAAATTAATAATAAAACCAAAGTGGATGTTACCAAAATACAGACTAAAAATTCACTTTAAAGTAATATTAACATGAACGCAATGAAATGACACTTTCATTGGAAAAAAATAAGGAATTCAGAAAACAAAAATCGCAATTATTTTTCTACCAACCTAATAATGTATGTGATATCAGGCGCCCTAAACTTTAATTTAGATTTTTTTTGTTTTTCGACTAAATTTATGACTTATTAATACTTAATAATAATTAATACTTATTATGACTGTATATTCATAAAAATGTATTGGTTTCAACTTAACGAAACAAAAATATAATCAACTTTTATCATTGTAGTGCAACATCTTTTGACTGAAAATTATAAGATCGTGTGTTTATTTTACAATTTATTTATGTCTATAAACTCTCTTATACCTTCATTATGATTTGATATAAGGCTTTCAATTATCGAGTAGAGATATTGAATTTGATACCTTGTTTACAATAGAGGGTTCTTTTTCTGTATTTTTAAGCTCTGTGTCTAAAAGGCAACTCAAAGTAATACATAAATATATAAGTAATAGTACAGTAGACACTCGCTAAACGACCGTAATTGGTGCAGGATTAGCGGATGTTCCTTGAAATGGCTGTTGAATAAAGTACTTATCACATTTAAACCTTCTAATGGGTGTATAATTACCAAAATCCTAACCTTGAGTTGGATAAAATTTAATTTTAAAGGTACGTATAAGAAAATAATGAAAATAAATATATAATGACGTAAATAAAAATAAATTATTTTGCTTTACCATTTGTAGCTAATAATCTGTTTTTATTCGATGGTGGGCCACACCAACAATTTAGCAATGCTGGTATTTCGAGGAAAAGTCACCCTCCATGAAGATTTCTGGTAATTCAATACTAGAAAGGATACCAATTCTAACCCTCTTTGTAGCAGTTACGTTAGATTGGGAATAAGGCTTTGGTGAAACACATATTCAGAGTGGACTGCCTATGCCTATTTCTTTTTAATTTGTAAAAGTAGTCGTCACATTGTCCTCAAACTGGCACATATGAACTTCAGTCCTTTCAATTTCTGGATGGAATTTAATTTTACTTTTAACAGTTGCCCATATACTTGACAAACTTTTCAATTCATCACTACTCATAACATGTATATGTTTTCTTGACTAAGGTGACTTATTTCCCGACTACATTGTAGTGCAGTCAGTCATGGTCGTTATTTCGCGAGATATGACCTTCTTATGATGAGCAATGAGTGCTTCATGAAGTTCAGTCATTCGGCGGGGTCTACTGTATTTCAAGTGTCTTAATTACTTTGATCAGAGATATAGAGTCGTTAAAGACGTTTTCAACTCCAGCTTCGACATTAATATCAACTCCTACTCCAATCTCAACTCTTGACTTCAATTATAGTATATTTATTATCTTATATAGCGTATAAAAATATAGTCGTTTTATTTACATACTTATATAAATTTTACATACATATAAATGAATGAAATAAATGCTTTCCAAAAACTTAATTTTTAGTTCACATATTTCATGACTTCATTTTATATTTACTACTTTTTTTGCTTAAGACGTATTAAATTAATCGAATTGCAGCTAAAAGCCTATGTTATATATAGAATTATGTTTAACTTAAAATAATGGTTTAGAAGTGATGCAAAAGACAAGTTTTATGCACAATACATTTTCTTGAAAATAATAATTAATTCTTAGAAGTAAACAAAATTATATGTTCATGTCGAACTATGAAGTAATGAAATCGTATGAGGGAAAATAGTCATATAATATCAGTGATACCTTCTAAAATTTTAACACTAGAAATAACATTCTAAAGGTAAAAAGCAAAAAATGAAACACTTCTCGGTAGAAATGACAAATATGTGTTAAATAACTTTGAATAGGGAATGGAATAATGAAAAGTATTAGCAGAAATCTGAATATAGTTCAATACATAATAAAACGTTGTGAAGGGATAAATAGAAAATTTGAAGAATGATTTAAGATATTTTACCTATCGCGGTTTCGGTTTTAATATTGAATCCCCAGCTCCATAGTCTTAATTTTGGTAATGTTTTTCCCATTTAATTATGTTTTTAGTATTGTGTTTACCCATTGACTAAATTATTTTGAGTGACTATTTTAACACATTTGCTACCAGCCATCGCATATGTGCGGCACAACGGTTTGTTATGAGAGCCCACGTCCTCACATATGTGTGACAGCTCTGATTGCTCTGTTTATAATCGAATGTTTAAACGCATTGTGCTCTGGACACAATTGTTAAGCTCTAAAACAGTAAAACATATGAAGAAAGTACTTGGTCTGAGATTATATTTCATTATTATTTAGAGTTTGTACAGCGAACTTTTTTTTCACCTATTTGACATGAAAATTTAGAATGTATGTTTGATCTACAATAAAGTTCATTCAACTAAAATGATTTATTTAGAAAAGATCTTGCCTGCAAATTACTAAATTTTGACAGCAAATATTTTAGCTATATTTCTACGTAGCAACAATTTAAATATACAAAACTTCCTGTAAAAACTGAAGAAACGACTTAGATGCCGTGTATGTACCAGAAACAGGCGACGTACAGCTATTTTCCACGTTCGTGAAATTTGTAAACCCAATAATAGACAACCAACTGGGCTATGTGTTGACCAATATTTTACAATTTATCATACAAAATAAATCACCTGTATTTCACTTTCAAAAATTGTATTTATATTTGTATTATAATTGTGTACATTTTGTTTTTGTTTTCCAATCCTATTCATTTCCTTTTAATTTAATGTGTCACATATATTTGACACACGGGCTACGACATATTTTTTTATCTATAGCCCAATGTCACATATGTGTGCCAGTTTATCAAAATTCTTACTTTAATTATTAAGATAGTTCTAAATGTATATAGGTAAAACATATCCCATTAGTTGCTTTATTACAAAAAAAATCTTTGGCTCTGGTCTGCGTTTTTTCCTCAAGACCCTGGTAACGGATGTGTTACGAAGATTATTATGCATACTACGTATATTATTATGTATTACGTGTTTGTGAAATATTTGTATTTTTTTAGCTTTTTCTAATAGGTCATTAGAGCTACTTTATCGAAATTAAGTTTTAAAAAAATCAGTGTACTCAACTTTGATTCTGTCAGTAAAAATTTTTGTACATTCTATAATTTTATTCAGAATTGAAGAAATCAAAAACTAATTAAAATATTAATATTCTCTAGTCTGTTTATATTGTATATTCTTCTCAATCTGTTCTAAATTATGCGATCAATGTATTTCATACATTAATTTTAGTGACCAAAAATTAATGTATTAAAAACTTACGAAGAGAGTATCGATTTTTTTCATAATGAAGTTTTACATCTATAAACATAACATGTAACCGTATTATTAACAATAAAATGTAGAAAATTATAATTTTTAAACAATAAAAAACATTGCGAGAATTGTACCACTTAAATGACCGCACAAAAATGGCGAAATGAAGACAATTTCAATGCTCTTAGTTTAAGAGGGAGTAAGATAATATAAAAAATTTCCAGTGTACCCAATCATATAAAAATTTTTGTCTTATTTTTATAATTTATTTATTTTCTGTTTCAAAACACATATGGTATTTCCTTAATGTTTTTATATTTTTGGTTAGTAAATATACAAGTCATCTGGAATTTATTGAATTTATTTGAATTCATTGCAGAATATGCATATATAATCACATTAATTTTGTGATTTAATTATCAAAATATTTGTGGTTGTCATTAATATTCTTCTGGGTAAACTTTTCTGGATCTATTATTAAACAAAATTGGTAAACTATTTTCCGTACATACTTTCCCTTTATTGTATATCTATGGATTTATACTACACAAGCGTATTATTATTATTATTATGATTCTATCATAATGTATACTTCTTTCAAGTTCAAAGGTTGAACATTTTTGATTTTATTTTACACTTTTACTATCTGAATACTACAAAGGTAATCTAGCAGTTGATTAATAATTTCTTCTTTATTCTTGTCAAGAACAATCTATTGAACAATGAATACATTATAAAGTCTGCATAATTTTAATCTGACTTTTTCATCATCCACTGAAAAAAATTAGATATTGTTCTTATTTCCATGCGTTTTCGCATGGAAAATAAGTTCTTTTTATATCAGTATTTGTATGTCACTTCAGACGATATAATTTTATTTACAAAAGTGTAGATTTATAGCGTTGTCGTATTTGTTTTCTGTAGTAAAGAAATATTATTTATCGCACATTATTTATTATATAAAACATATTTAAAACGTCCATTTCATTATTGTTACTTTGAAGTACAGCAATGAAACATGAAACATACTTAATTCTTGTATTTTATCATGGGACCCGTTGTTTGTTGTGACAGGCAATAAGAATTTTCTAACAAAACCCACACACACAATTGCTAATGATTGTATTTTATCTCCAGGGCTTGCGTGAGCGCACACCGACCGACTGACATTCGCAATAGATGGCGCGCGCGGGCGTCCGTTACCAATACAAAAACACTTTGTAATTAAGAAATATCCCTAGCGTATGTTACACACATACACATTCAAATACATGCACGCATGCACACACACTGACACACACACGTGCAGGTATACAAGTGTGACACGGATGATTTATTTGGACGAACGCGAAAAACGTGATATTTTTCGCACTGACGTCGCTGTGATGAATGGATAGATTTGAAAACAGGATCGTATGTGGTTGCTATATATATATATATATATATATATGTATGTATGTGTGTGTGCTTTTTTTAATATAAATGTGTACGAGTTTAATTCAGACGATGAAGATATTGCGTGTGTTCGCCTCAAACACCGCACTTTGGTCAATATATGAAGTAATTCAATTGTGTCAGCGGTTGACAGATTCAACAGCATTGCGATTTTTTTGTGCTATTAAAAAAATAGCGTATTTTTTTATTATAAATGGTTTCTAGCTGTCCATTAGGGCCACCCTGAAAGTATATTTACAAGATGTTTTGCGTTTATATATATATATATATATATATATATATATATATATATATATAACTAGGTCGTTTGATAAGATTGATAATTTTCTATGATATGGCGCCACCATTCATTTGGTAACACAACAGTTATCAAGTGTCACTTTTTAAACTAGCTTAGACGAAATTTCAGTCAGAAGCGACACGTCGTTCACATTCTGCAGATGTTTTAACCGAGAATTGTAGCAGATGCCGCAAAAAGTGAAAAAACGAGTCCCGTGCAGTGATAAAACTTGTTTATTTGAAAGTCAAGATCAAACCGAAGTTGGATGAAGTTCGTGAAAACTCTGTACCAGTGTTGAATGCTGTTTATTTCTAGAGAAATGAATTTAAACGTGGTCGAAAATCCATTGAAGAAGTGCACTCGGATATCGTTGAAAAAATCCATACATCCAAACATGGATCCACCAGTACACACCTGAGTCGAAGCAGTGGACAACAACTGGTGGAAGTACGTCAAAAAAGGTGAAGATCGTTTTTTTTTCCGCTGGGAAAGTGACGGGTACTGTTTTTTAGGATTCCCAACGAATCATCCTGATCGACTACTTAACGAAGGGAAAACTGATAACAGAAGCCTATAATGCAACATTATTAGACCGTTTGAAAGAAGACCTGAAACAAAAACGGACAAGATTGGCGCATAAATAAGTGCTCTTTCACTAGAACAACACGCTATCCCAAAAATCGACCATCGCAATGCCAAAATTGCACAAATTAGACTACGAATTGATTCCTCATCCACAGTATTCTCCGGAGTCGATCCCATGCGACTTCTTTCTCTTCTCAAATTTGATAATTTGGCCCGGTAGGAAGAAATTCTCGTCGAATGAGGATGTCATCGCCGCCGTCGATGAGTACTTTTCAGACCCGTGTACCAAATGTATAACCCTCAATGGAAACTATGTTAAAATAAAATCGATTTTTTTCCATGAAACAGTGTTTAACTTACTTTTTTACCGTACTTATCAAACGACCCTCGTATATATACAATATGCAACACTTCTACTCAAACACCTTAAATGTACAAAACCAAGATATGTTATATTTAAAAAAAATATATTTTAATTATAAAATTTATTTTTATTTATCATTGACCAATTTTCCCAAATAATATAGGACATAAAAAATAAGAGTAAAATTGAACAAATAAAAATATTGGTATTTACTTAAAAATATGTCATTATGTGTAAATTATTGTTATAATATACTTTCAATTTATACTGAAGAGCATCAATTAGTAATATATGTTTTGCTGTAAATCATATTTAGAAGTATAGTGATGTATTCTTTGCATTTGATGACTAAGATAAGACAAATTTCATAGACTCAATTAACTTTTATATATCATTTCGAAAGTATATTACATATTGGTGTGGAAATGGTTGATTCACTTTCGCCAAACCCATAAACTTAATATTTAACTAATAATTTTACTCCATTATTTTCAATAAAAAAATAAAAAGAATACAGCTATAATATTTTTTATAAATCTATTGCTTTAGATTACAAACAAGTAAAGAATGTAATCTTAAAATTATTTTTTATGGAAAATAAAGACTTTCTACCAACTTAATAATTTCTTTTTTTTGTAACTACACGCTGAAAAAACTCAACAATATATATATATATATATATATATATATAATTTCTAATTTTCTAGCATAAAATTGTATATTCTTCGGTCATTATAGTTTCAGCTTATTTCCCTACCCAAAGTCTAAATTTAAATTAACATACTATTATTCATTATTTTCATTCTACATTGAAAATATATCTTGATTTGGTTTCTAAGTGTATCATATTTCTAAAAGTTAACATTCAATATAATATAATTAATATGTGTATGAGTTATGCGCTGAAACCTTTTTCAGTTTATATATGTATTTATTATATATTCTTAATTAATAATCAACAGGAAAAATAATGGTTGTAATGTTATTAAAAACTAATTAATCTATGACTTGAAATACAAATTACGATAAAATTAAGTTACATGATACCACATCCTTTGACTTTTTTATTTTAGGTTTTATAAAAAAACAATATGGAAGGAAAAAAGGATATGTACACAAAAATAAATTATTTGAATCACCAAATGATTTTAACGTGTTGGTCGTTATATGTATATATATATATATATATATATATATATATATATATATATACATATATATATATATATATATATATATATACATATATATATATATATATACATATATATATATATACATATATATATATATATACATATATATATATATATATATATACATATATATATATACATATACATATATATATATACATATATACATATATACATATATATATATATATATATATATATATATATACATACATATATATACATATATATACATATATATACATATATATATATATATATATATATATACATATATATATATATATATATATATATACATATATATACATATATATATATATATATATATATATATATATATATATATATATATATATATATATCTTTTATTAATCGTTTAACATAGATTAATAAAAGCGTTAATGATCTGTGTATCCATTAAAAAAAATTACAGAGGATATTACATTATGCCAGACCACAAATGATCGAGATATTTGCGTTTTTCCCCTCTGTCGACGCCAGCACTACCTTTTTCAGATTAATTAATTTCTTTGTCATAGCATTCGACAGACTGTTTGAAAAAGTTCCATGATTAATATAGAAGGTCACCCGTTCATTTTTTTTGTCTTGAAGCGTGCTGAACCTAGGTTAAGGTATTAATGATACGAAACGATATTTCTTTCTCCGCCACCTTTTATGTAATTAAACCGTTAATTATCACAAAATTAAAAAGTATGAATATTATTTATCCATGTATATATATATATATATATATATATATATATATATATATATAACATACATAAATTAGAGGAAGCAGGTGTCAGTTAAAATAACAATTCATTACGGTTACAGTGTTTACTTTGTAATATATATATATATATCACACGCAAAATAATTAAATTGAGTATATAGAATATGTTTGTAAGCGGTGATGTAATTAATAAACAGAAAAATATATTAGATGTTAATTATAAAAGAGTGATTTTGATAGATACTGAGTGTACCTTCTGTCGAAAATAATATTTCTTCAAACAATGAAAAACATGAAACCTATTGTAATTTAATTATAGTATGAATTACGTAAATAAGTGAATAAGAATTTATTTTTTAAATTGTTATTAAAATGTTATTAATAGGGAATATGTACTATGATTCCGAAAACAAGAATGAAATGAAGTATGGCACAAATTGTAATGAAACTTTTATAATATACACAAAATATTATGTATATATATATATATATATATATATATATATATATATATATACGTGGGTCGTTTGATAAGTACGGTAAAAATGACAAGATAAACATAGGTCAATTTAATATCTCAACATTGAAGGCTATACACTTTATCGCGCAAGTCTGCAAAATACGCACTGTTGGCGGCGAAAACACCTTCATTCAGGAACAATTTCTTCCCAATGAGACAAACTTTCATGTTGGCGAAGAGAAAAATTGCACGGCGCCAAGTCCGGAGAATAAGGTAGATGAGGAAATATTTCGAAGCGTAATTCGTGAAATTTTTCTATCGTGACGGTCGATTTGTGGAACGACGCGTTGTCCTAATGAAAACACTTTTTTGTACGCCAATCTTGACCGTTTTTGATTCAAATCTTCTTCCAAACGCTCCAATAATTTTGCATAATAGGCTCTTGTTACCGTTTTTCTCCTTCGTTAATTAGTCGATTAGGAATGATTCTTTGGTAATCCCGAAAAACACTGGCCATCACCTTCCCAGCCGACGAAACGGCCTTCGCCTTCATCGGCGCACTTTTACTAGTCGTACACTGCTTTGACTACTGCTTCGATTCAGGTGTGTAGTGATGGATCCATCCACGGTGACGAATTGACGCAAAAAGGCCTGCTCCTCTTTCTTCCATTTTTGCAGCAACTACTACAATGCTCGCTTCAAACATCTGTAGAACCTGAACTACGCGTCGCTTCTGGCTGAAATTTCGCTTAGGCTAGTTTGAAAAGTGACACTTGATAGCCGTGACATTACCAAATGATTGATGGTGCTATATCATAGAAATTTACTAAACTTTTCAAACGACCCATATATATATTTTAAAGTGCATATATGTGAATTTAAAATTGTGTTCTTCTTTGTTTTACATTATTCATTATTTCCAATAAACCCTTAATTATAATATTTATAAACATTTTTTGAAAATATTATAGTCACATAATAATAAATAAATAAATATTTTCATATACTTTTCAGCTCCCAGTTAACAGGTGTAAGTTTACATTTATTGGTTATTCAATAAGCATATTACTTTCTAAAATTATATTATAATAATTCATATAAAAAATATAATTTATCTAGATGAACTTTAGCTGTCACTGATATAACAATCAACGATTATAAGGACAAAGCAGTTGAACTCAGTTAAAGCAAGCATTACGAGACCGATTACATTTTTCTCAATTTAATAGATACTCGATATAACATTGACAAATAACTTTCCCTTACATATTATCTTTTTCTATACAACTCTAAATAATAGTATCACATATTATATTATAAATATAATTATAGGTAAAATATTATTTAATATTTGTATAACTGGAAGACACTTTCCACTTTTCCCTGCATAATCATGATACTCTAGTTTGGTCTTCGTTCGTTTTGATTGGTTTAGTGGAATATAACAAATATTTTAGAATAAATATATTCTAAACTTGGTGTTATGGCTATGATCATTAGTTATAAAATTAAGAGATAAAAACATCAGACTTATATTCAATAAGTCTTGTATTAAGGAATCAGTAAGAAAATACCGGGTTTTAAAGAAAATTGTGTACAATTATGAAGAGAACAATGATCTTATAAAGGGCCGAGTTATTCGTTATAACTGTGATACAAGCTTGATTAAATGTCAGTGTTTGTATGTGGGAACTAAAATTTATATGGAATTTAGTTCACTACAGTCGATGAACTCGTTATACCAATCCTCGTTTTAACCAAATTTCTTTATATGTTTAATATATATATATATATATATATATATATATATATATATATATAAATATATACATACATTATATACATATATATATATATATATATATACATATAGTTGATTCAGTTTTGGTTTCCACGTGAAAGTACTGGGTTGATGCAAAAATAATTGCGGTTTTAATCATTTTATGTTTGGAGTCGATTTTTCTATTTACTCGTATCTTTTGTTATAGTCATGTGATACATCATTATAAACAATAAAATTATCACTGTTAATTTCAAATTATGTCTATTATTTTCATTCTTTAGTATTGTTGGATATAACCTCTTAAATTAGTCATGGAAAAAATCAAATTCGTGGGATTTGGTTGTATGAGTTTAAATGGGGACGTAAAGCAACAGAAACTGCTCGAAATATCAAATTGGTTTTTAGTGTAGGGTCAATTAGTGAACGTGCAGCTCAACACTGGTTCTAAAAAATTCGAAATGGAAACGAAAGTCTTGATGATGAGGAGGATCATGACTTCAGCTATAGACAATAATGATTTTAAGAACAATAATTGAAGCGGATCCACGTCAAACAACTCGAGAGGAGGAAAAGAACTCAATGTTGACCATTCAATAGTTGTTCGACATTTGAGTCTAATTGCAAAAACAAAAAATCTGGATAAATGGGTGTCGTATGAACTAAACGAACTCAAGCAATTCGACAATACGAAGTCTGCTCTATGCTTATTTTGCGTACA
This sequence comes from Acanthacorydalis orientalis, assembly GCA_034766995.1. Lineage (NCBI taxonomy): Eukaryota > Metazoa > Arthropoda > Insecta > Megaloptera > Corydalidae > Acanthacorydalis > Acanthacorydalis orientalis. The sequence goes on along the minus strand of CM068315.1, from coordinate 20,767,091 downwards.
AAAATGATCCCTTCCTTGATCGCATTGTCATATGTGATGAAAAGAAGATTCTGTACAATAATCGTAAACGTTTATCATAATGCCTATATCGAGGGAAAGTACCAAAACAATTTCCTAAACCGAAGCATAATGAAAAAAAAATTTTGGTCACTGTTTGGTGATCGATAAGTGGCATAATTCAGTACAACTTCTTAAATCCTGTTGAAACAATAACAGAAAAATATTGTCAGAAAATTGAAAAAATGTATGAGAAGTTACATCGTGTAATGCCAGCATTAGTTAATCGAAGACGACCAATTCTTCTTCATGACAACGCCTGACCGCATGTCCCACAAATGAACTTAAAAAAATTAAATGAACTGGATTATGAAACCTTACCTCACCCACCTTATTCTATGGTCCTGTCTCCAACAGATTATCATTTTTTTAAAACATTTGAGTAATTTCCTACGAAAGATTTTCAAAGATCAAGCAAGCATCAGCACAAAGCGCTTTCGTTGAATTCATTAATTCCGAGATTACAGAATTCTATCTTGTAAGATTAAACAAACTTGTTTCCCGTTGGGAGAAATGTGTGCAGATCAATAGTCTTTATTTTGATAAAAAAATATAACTTTTAACTGATATATGCGTCTTTATACTCGATACATAAAAACTGCAATTATTTTGGCACCAACCTTAATATTAAAAGGGATCGCAGAAGTTAATAAAAGTCATATTATTTTTTATTTAGTATTTTAGTTCAATTCAAAACTAAAATACAATTGAACTAAAATACTAAATGAGGGATAACATGTTTTTTCTTTATTTTTTGCATTTTTTTAATACTTTCGTGTGGAAATCTAAGTTGAACCAATCTATATATATTCATGTAAAAAATACACTTATTAAAACAATTATTTTCGAACAGAAATCAAAACATTCTCGCCAGTAACAAAACTTATAGTTAATCCACAATAGATAATTCATCGGTACTGAAAAGAAAATAAATAAACAAGAACATATGATAATGAAACGGGTTATAGAATGTAATAAGTTTATATTTACGGCGGGGTCACCGCGGCCAGTAATGGTTCTCTAGTGACTGTTAATGATTGACCGGTCCGTTCGTGACGTACAGAGATATTCCTTTTCACGGTTTGACGCGCCGTTTTGTGTGTCTCTGCAGGGGGTTCTCGGTCGGGTTCCTGTCTCGTTGATATCATGGAGCGGATAGAGATGTCTCTATTCGACACACACACACATACATTCATAAACCCATACCTCGTGTGGGTTTATATATATATATATATATATATATATATATATATATATATATATATATATATATAGTTCATCTTGTTTGAAATATCTATTACCAATGACTTAGCAATTTAAGAAATCGACAGTAACGACATGTATATTTTTCCAATCTCCTTTTCAATGAAGACTTTTGTTTCATATGAAAAAAAGAATGGTTAAATTTGCAAGAGTTTTTTATATGTTATTTATTCATGTATTTTTTTATTTTCAATAATGAAAACCTCAACATGGGAACAATTATTTACGTGGAATATTTTTATTATAATTTTGTATAACTTTAATAATTATTTCATTGATGCATAGGTATAAAATCCGAAATCTTATCTTGTCTATAAAATATTTGCGATTACGCTTAATTTAGAAAAAAAATACTCTTTATTGTACTTTGAAAAACCTTATTTTTTTATTTTTGTTCTGATGCTCTTCATTCTTTTAGATCATTTTAGTGTTTGTTTTCTACTATGTTTGACACGTGTTTCATTGTCAGGCAAAGGGTTTTCCAAAAGGGAAGCAATTTTTTAAGAAATTATATTTTACAATTGTCAAACTGACAGGTGTATTTTTTTGACATTTGTTAAGTTTTGACATTACCAGTTTTAGTTATGGCTTAGTATACAACAACAAAACGCATTGAAATAATACAACTGTGTTATGAAAATGGTAGTTCAATAAAAAATACATTTCATAAATTAAGTGATTTTTATTCTCGACATACACGTCTATCTGAATCAACAATTCTTCGATTAGTGAGTAAATTTGAAGAGATTTAATCAGTTAAAGATAAAAAAACATCAACAGGTCGCCGTAGTGCTTGTTCTGCAAAAATATATTGACTTGATTCCGTGAAAGTGTATCGGAAAAGCCAGGAATGTCAATTCCATGACGTCAATTTCACAGAAATTGGGCCTTTCACAGACGACCACATGGTGTATTTTACATAACGATTTATAAGATTCAATTAAGACAAGAATTGGAATCAGCAGACCATTCACTGCGTCGGAGATTTGTTAATTGAGTACTAGAACAACAACATGGTTTTTCAGCAAGACTGCCTAATCTGGGCTGAAGAAAATCCGAAGATAATCATTTAGAACCCATTCCATACGGAAAGAGTGACTGTTTAGTGCGCACTTTGGTCCGATGGAGTCATTGGTCCTTACTTTTTTGGGCTGGTAAAGCAATTACTGTGAATGGAGAAAGATATCGAAACATGATAGCCATTTTTTGTGTCCAGAATTGAACGATATTGATCTGGAAGACATGTGGTTCCAACGAGACAATACAACAAACCACACAACTGATGAAAAAATTAATTTATTAAGGACTAATTTACCTGATCGCGTTATTTTCATAAATGTAGACATTAATTAACCAGTTATATCCTCCGATTTGACCCCGTTGGACTACTCTGTTTGAGGTCACATTAAAAAATAGGTGTACGTCATAATCCTAAAATAATTTACTACTTAGAAGATGAAATCCGAATAGTAATTGATAAAGTAGAATCCCAGTTATGTAGGGATGCTATTAAAAATTTTAATAAAAAAATTATTACTTGTAAGAAAGCACACTCCAGACACTTACACGATATTATTTTTCATTTATAAATGTCACACTCCCAACTATTATTTACGATAAAGAAACTACTAAAATTTCAGTGCAAATTCTGTGTTTTATTTCGAAATAAATATTTGTGTCCTTATTGGAAACTTTTTATATGTTGAATATATTTTAAATAAGTAATTAAACTAATATTAAAATTCTAACTAGAGCCTTCAATATCTACTTGAAGGTAATACACGTGCCAAAACTAGTAAGAAATAAATAACAGCTAATCGAAAAGGACATAGAAAATCAATACAATATATCAATATCACAGATATAAAAACATACAATTATAAATATTTATTTTTTTAAAAAATTATAATCTAATACCTAAATTATTTGTAACAGTTTCATATTTTATACTTATAAAAAGTAATTTCACATATTAACTTTCTCTTAGAGATTCATGTTTTTTTTAGAAATGTTGGACAATAAATTATATTCTATATAAAATGTTCTACATTCCTAAACAACTAAAATATATCATAACTATATTAATTGAAAGATAAATAAATAAATTAAAATAATCTATTCGTTTTTTTTGATTAATTTAATATTTTATTTTAAGTTTACAAATATCTCCAAACAGTTATTATTTTTAATAACATTTTTTTCACAAATAAATTTTTCACTCAACACAAAATAAGCTCAAAAAAATGATCTATAATCACGTATTAAATGTTTTTTTAAGAAACATTTATTGTGGTGGTAGGATGAATAAAAAAATTAATTTGTGAAAGTAAATTTAGCCACAATTCCAATCTTTGTTATGATTAAATATTATTTTTAAAACCATTTTTGAAATGTGTTAAACACGATAGTCAAACTCTTTGTTGTCTATTGTAGCTTGAATAAAATCTGTATTAGAAAGAAATTTTAAATTTGTTGATGTGCAATACGCTAGTTGTATTTCTATTAGATGACTGTATTAAATAAAATGGTGTACAACGATGAGATATGTATGTAATTCCTTGAATGTGGCATGAGATAATTCATTCAGTACGGTTCTTCAGATTCATTGTCTGTAATCGATACACATTTCTCTTGGGAGTTCATGATTAATTATTCCAAATATAACTTTGCACAAAGCGTTAATATAATAAATCTTTTGTTTTCAGATGACTCTGTCTATATTTAACAATCTGGTTAGTTATTAACCAATTTTTTTTAATCCCGATCATGGTCTTAGAAGATAAAGACCACGTATTTATCCTACTATACTTGTATAAATCTGCATTTTCAAGATAAAGTTTCGTTAAAGAGTTAGCTGTTCAGTGCTTTAGTAGTCTTACAGCAACATGGATGATCAAATCGTACATTTCTAAAATAGGAAACTCGTCAAATTTGTGCTAAATTTCTTTTTCATTACAATAATATTCCTTTACATACATTTTTAAATTCTACACAAATTTATTGATTTAAGTTGATGTGTTCTAACTATGGTAGCTGTAGTAGGATGATTTTTATTCATTTTTCCGAAGGTTAGGTAAAATTACAGGCAGCGGTACGCATATAAAAGATTTTACCATGTCAGAATTATCTTAGAATAGTTAGTATTTATTAATTATTTAGATACTTTCTACTTTTAATTATTGAAAAAGTTATATTAAGTACTAGCATTATTTAATTTGTACAGACTAAAAATATAAAGAAAACAGAGGAATTAAAGAACCCAAAACATTTAGAATTATCTATTAAATATTTTTGTTAAAATAGTATTATTAACAATGTAAATTGCATTATTAATGGTTGAAGAGAATATACTAACTTAAGTTATCATTTTAAAATTGTTATATATTAGGTTCGTAGAAAAATAATTGCTGGTAATGACCTTTAAATTCATATATATTTTTTTTATTTTTTGATTTTCCTAGCTACTTTAAGTGATCCAGATCTGTTGGATGACTAACGCCTAAGTTTTGTGCAAGCTCTTGAATTGTTGTGCGTGGTATTGATTCAACTAAAGCCTTCAGTTGGTCATTATGAACTGAAGAAGGACGCCCATGACTTTTTTTAATTAAGGGCTCTCGTCCACAGCACGAAATTTTGGAACTACTATTACACCGTACATTCCTTAATAGTACCCACGCCAAAAATATTAGTATTGCAAAAGTTGAGGCGTTCGCATATTCAGCGCACTTTTTCAATGTAGATATGCACATCTAGGCCGTTTATTATGAACTTTTAGTTATTGAATTTACGTTTATATTTATTTATCTATTTTTGAAATATCATTATTAACTTGAAAATTCGAGTCTTAAAATTAATTTACTATACGTAGAATTACATATAGAGCAAAAATACGGAAAAACCCTGTCTTATTCAAAAGGATTAGATCTCATAAACATTCTTCAATTATTCAGTACCAAAAGATCTGAAAATATTTCAATTAATTCGTTGTAGTAAACAAATAGTTTTGAACGTTTAGTATTGTAACAAAAGAAATTTAAAGTGTGTAATATCTGGAATTGTAATTGGCATGCTTCCTTAAAAGATATATAAATCGGTATATATATATATATATATATTATATATACATATATAATATTATATATATATATATATATATATATATATATATATATATCACAATTACAAAAGCAGCCGCACTAATTATTTCTACAATTATTTATCCATTTTTAATAATTGCCAAAGTAACCTGACCACTCTTTCTCCGCCTACGTTTTTACAACGTTTGGAGTGAATACTCGTCGTTCTCATAACGAATGCTCGGAAAAATACCCATATGGGTACGCGTGTGCTTGCATATGCTCGCCACTCAGAAAACTCTTCGGCGAATAGCATTTGACGAATAGCCGCATGTGTGGAGCCGACTTAACATGATGAAATGATAATTTGATTAAAAGAATAAAGGTTAGAATTCAAAAAACAAAAACCGAAATTATTTTCCTTCTAACCTAATAGAATCAAGAAAGAGCTTAGTATGTGTTCGAAAAATTATAATACATAGAGGAACAAATTAGAATAAAAAATACAATACAGAAGAGAAATACGCAGCAGTAAGCTGCTGATACAAGCACTGGGACATTAATATAAACGAAAATCATTTTAAAAATATAAATACATATATATATATATATACAAAAAAATATTTAAAAATGAATTTGAATTTAAATGTATACGAAAATTATTGCATGAAACAGAATCAAAAAAAGAGTAACAAGCTTTTTTTCAATTTCAAATTATTGAATAATTTTATCACTCACACTAAAAACATCGTTTAATTTAAGACCAGTTTTTACTGCTTTATCATCCGTTTTGAACGCATACAAAAAATTGTTCTATTTGTTTCTTTTCCATCGTTAATTTAATAGCCCAAATTGAAGCAAAATTGATAATAAAACCGAAGATGATGTTACCAAATACAGACTGAAAATGCACTTTAAGGTGATATTACCATGGTGAAATGACACGATGAAATAACACTTTCATTGACAAAAGTTAAGGTTAGACTTCATGAAGCAAAACCGCAATTATTTTGCTATCAATGTAATATACCGATTCATTTACAGAAAAAGTCATATGCAAATGAATAATTCATTAATGAACGTATTGGAGATAAAATATCAGATAAAAGTATCCAAAAATTTTTAATTTGCAAATATCTGCACTATTTAAACAGTAAAAGAGGTTTTGTATAATATGTATGATATCAGGCGCCCTAAACATTTTTTAAAGATTTTTTCTTTTTGGTTAATAGTCATACATTTCGACTAAATGTACGACTATTAATAAGCAATCTTTAATTTATATAAAATATGTATTATTAAAAATAAAAAATGTTAATTGTTGAATAATTCACTTTTTATTTTACAATTTTATCTAACTTTTACATCATTTTGAATTTTATAATGGATATCATTAATTTCTTACAAGTGTTTTAAATAAATTTGAAAGCTCCAATTATCGATGACCCCTGCTGTACCACTGAACAGTCAGGTGTTGTTCGGGTGCCAATCTTGTATAACGTCCATAACAGTCCACGTGTTGACAAATTCCGTTTCGAGTAAAATTTCAAATATTTATATTCTGTTTCATAAATGATTTTTTTTTCATTTATTTTCTGTATCACAATACTCTTTCCTAACTAAGAATTTATTTATTTTTCAACTTTTTTGTAATCAGTTAACTTTGATATTCACGGAATTATCAGTTATATACGTAGAATTTTAATATATAATTTTTATTATAATAATTCTCTTATAGTATCAAGCCTTCGATCGGAAATTCAATGGACAAATAATGAATAAGAAATTATTTTTAAATATAAATGTTCCAATAACTAATTTTAAGACTGTTCTTCTATAAAAAATTATGTTCACATGCTCTACTTTTTCAGGTAACTTGCGTAATTTCTTTATATAATAAATTATATTTTGATGAACTTCCAGCGATCGTTACTGCAGCGAACGAGTAAATATTTTCTCCATTATACATATTTTGTCGAGAACTATTTCCTTCTGAACCCACATAGTTCAGATAAATTTAGCGATCGAATCGACAAGTGTTCCACCGATAATGAACATGTACAATTAGAGAGCAACGCGCCGTCGAAAAAACCGAACGTATCAAGCAATTACTGCTCCACAGGAAGTAACACCAATTATTTAGCTGTTGTATCTGAAACGTATATTCATATAAATGTTGATAGACAGATCATCACCGACGATATATTATCTTCGGATACATCCATCCGTCCGGCCATTCATTGATCTGTCATCGGTTAGATCATTCCTCTCGTTTCATCCTATAGGAGCAGAATCAACCTTCTCTGACGAAGCCGCAGAGCGGTAGTCGATGAACAACCGATCCGATCCGCTGAAATTAAACAACGTGAAAAACACCACGGGTGTCGCTGTATTTGATGAACGTTGAATAATAGCGTGCAGGTTAATAAAGGTTAATAGGGATGAAGGTATGAAATTGAACGTCCCACGCACACTGTTTATTCACATATAACATTCATGCCTGGCTACGTGTACTTACACACACACACTCCCATACATATATATATATATATATATATATATATATATATATATATATATATATGTTCATACTTCAATTCATCTTTTTCACTTCAAGACTTTGTTCGGTGTATATATTTATAATATATCAAATATCAAACACAGTAATTATTTTCTCTTATTTACAAATCAAGCAAGGAAGTATAAAAAAACAACAACATGTTTCAAATATAGAAAATATACAAAGTAGAATGAAAATTGTTCTAATTTATCTTTTTGACAGAATTCCTGTTCATACACTCTCTTGTTTTATTTTTCGTTTATATTAAAATGAAAACTAAGAGAAAGTAAATAAAGGTTAGTTTGGATAGTCATTTGAATATAATATTAGGTTGGTAGGAAAATATTTTTTTTTTCTGAATTATAACTTTATTTTTTTTTCAATGAAAGTGTCATTTCATCTTGTTTACATTAATATCATTTAAAAGTGCATTTTTCTTTTTTTTCTGTAACTTTGACTTTGGTTTTATTATTAATTTTGCTTCAAATTGATTTATTGAATTAAATATGGAAAAGAAGAAAATAAGAAAAAAATTTTTTTGAGTTCAGAACGGATGGTAAAACAGCAGAAACTGATCGTAAACTAAACGATGCTTTTGGTGTGGGTGCTGTTAAGGAACGTACGGTTCAATGGTGGTTCCAAAAATTTCGTGCCGAGGACAAGAGCCTTGAAGATGAAGAAGGTCGCGGGCGTCCTTCTTCAATTCATCACGGCCAATTGAACGCATTATTTGAATCAGAACTATGCACAACAATTAAAGAGCTGGCACAAAATTTAGGCGTTAGTCATCCAACATTTCTTGGCCACTTAAAAAAGGCTATGAAAATCAAACATGAGAACATTTTGTATGGATTTGAAGGTCATAAACTACAATTATTTTTCTCACAACTAAAGCCTCATTCAAACGACAAGATTAAGATTCAAAGCTTATACATAAAATACTAAATGAATAAATTTTATATAATAGAGTAAAAGCATACAATATTCTCCACTTTTTTTAAGAAAAAAAAACAATAAAAATAGATTTTTTCAATTTTTTATTTTTCTTGATGAAATTACATAGATGAAAGGTTTCTTTTGAATTTCTAACATAGTTATAATCATTAAGTAACAAGGACTGGAAGACATTTTTTTTCTAAAATATTTGGTGGTGTTTTATAATACTCGAGGTGGATAAAGCGCTCCATTTATCTACCAAAACGCCCCACATTAATTTTATGTTATTTTTCATAAAATATAATGAAATTTAACTGAAAATTATAAATTATAAGATTAAGAAATAAAAATATAAAAGTAATTTTTCTTTAAAGCTTCTCCAAGTTAATATTTTAAACAAAAAAATCAGTAAATAAAATAAATTTTAATAAAAAATCAGAGGACTCTGCCTCCTACTCGCTACGCTCCCCGACCTCCAGAGGGGATTCGCACTCCACTCGCTATCGCACACTCTACCCTAACAAATAACAGAAATTAACAAATCATACGCACCAATAATCTGCATAAAATCTAAGTAGTAACATTTTTATTGGAAAAATTTATAAAAATTAATATTAAAGTACAATGTTAAAATGTGTAATAATTTTTTTTACTCTAAAAGTTCAGTGAATGCAATATTTTGAATAAATGTCATCAATTTTACATTGAAATTATATAGACCTTTTTCGTTGTACACCATGAGAGAACCACATACATGTGACTGATGTCAATCAATCAGAAAAGAGACCATATGATATCGATGAACATCAATCATTCATGATCGGGAATGGAAATGGTTAACATACTACTTATAAAGTGTATCGGGGCGAGTGACGTTGAGAGAAGTTGGTCTACAAAATATTTTTTTTATGGAAATTTTACGACGGAATTATTTTTTATATATAGAAAGTAATTTACACGATTTATAATAGATTTATTAAAGGACAATTATTTAAATACTAAAATATAACTGATAATATATTGAAAATACCATGTTTATCTTATTTGTTTTTTCAATTTTATATTTAATTACATGGATCGTCTTAAATATAAAATGACAATATTTATAATATAATAATAATTCTTATTATAGTTATATACATATATATATATATATATATATATATATATATATATATATATATATATATATATATATATATATATATATATATATATTCAAATAGACATTTATTTTGTAAAAAAAATCGAATTCCGTAACTCAGTACAAAAGAGCACCGTTCCTTTTCAACATTAATAAGGAAAATGGTCTCATTCAACTAATATAAAGGCAAATATTCACATATATATGTGTATACATATATATATATATATACATATATATATATATATATACATATATATATATATATATATATATATATATATATATAAGTATTTATATACAATATTTGAACGAGGACCTGAACGAACAGGATCAGATTTATTTGAACAAAACAAAGCAATCGAAGAGTGACCACCTTTTTTATTTTTTCTGGCAAAGAACACAGGTGAGCAGATGATCTTCAGAGGACCAATATATGTGTCTCAGTACACAATGTCTATTATTACAACGATATATTGAAAAAAGTGTACATGTTTATATAACTATCATGTGAGAGTACTGTATACCGTATACAGGGTGGCATTATTTGTAAAAATCTGGAAATTTTGTATCCAATTGTTAAATATGTAATTTTAAATCATAAATTTATGTTTTAAATCAGTTTTTAGAAATCACTAAAGGAGAATAACAAAAAAATCTATACAATTATATAAAAACCAATTATTTCAATTTATTCAATACGTAAATAAATAAATTTTAATTAAATGAATTCATCAAATTATCACCTAAGCTACAGTTTTCCTATTAATGATTGGCTAGATGTATACACACTAAATATCTTTAATTGCAGAATAAAGAAAACGTGTTATACATACAAAATATGTTTTGATAATTGTGGTAATTGTATTAAAAAATAAATCTACTATTTCAAGTTATATAATAAAATTTATTTCTTTTTTTGTTGTAGCTCAATATCTCAAACCATTCAAGAGTTATAAGCTTGTATACAGAACTTATTAACCGTTTTTTGTAGATTAATATTTATCAGTGATCATATCGATATCACACTTTATGAATATAAAGAGTTAATTTTTATTGTTATTAATTTTTATAATAATTTTTAATTTAATATATCTCGACTAAATATATAATATTTCCTTTTTCACAGGTTTTTTCTTAGTTATGGGTTTATTTTTACTGCTCTAATGGATTCAAATATATTTATTCAAAAATATCAAGAAACAAAATAAAATCTATCTCACATTCAATAAATATAAGACATATTTACTCTATCATAGTGTGAGTTGTAGATAACCTCGTTATATTAACAGACGCTAATGACTTTAGTTGTCAATGCATCCTTAAATTCCAAACAATCCAAAAAAATATCATGCTTTCATCCACTTCTATGATTTCGTATACTAACTGTCTAAAACAGGGATCCATTACTGATGTTTCACTAATTTGAATTATTTTTTCGTTTCTGAATCTTAAGTCATAAATTATATTTGGGTGAGGATACTGAACTAGAGAGATTTAGGTACAAAAGTGTGGCTTCGTATAATTAGGTTGATAGTAAAATAATTGTGGTTTATGTCCTTCAAATTCATATACATTTTTCTCGGCTAATTAACTTTATTAATCGAAATAAGCACCATTAGAATTGTTACATTGTTGCCAATTAATTATAAGTTTATTTATTCCGGTGGTGTAAAATTCCGGAGTTCGGAGTTCTGGAGCTTGCGACCTTCTTGATCTTCAAGGATTTTCTTCCCAACATGAAATTTTTGAAACCATCATTGCATCGTTCGTTCCTTAACAACACCCGCACTAAAAGCATCGTTTAGTTTACGAGCAGTTTCTCTTTCAGTTTCTGCTGCTCTATTACCCGATTTGAAATCATGCAAATAATTGCTCTTATTTGCTTCGTTTCCATCTTTTAATTCAATATCCCAATTTTAAGCAAAATTATTAAGAAAATCAAAGTCGATGTCATCAAAATGCAGACCGAAAAATGCACTTTAAAATAATATTAATATGAATACGATGAATAACACTTTTATTAAAGAAAAGTATAGTTAGAATTCTAAAAACAAAAACCGCAATTATTTTGGTACCAACCTAATAGTGCAGTTAGATATCTATCAAGATTCCGTCAAAGAAATCAGCTTTAGATATAATTGACCAGTATAGTTAAAAACTCAATATAGAGTTTTTAATACAGCGGGATCAATATTTCAGATTTACTTTATAGAAAATAGAGCACTTGAATGTTCAGCAAAGTATGTCAATATTTCTCTCTGTGGCTAGAACACATTATTTTTCCTATAATTATCATAAATTAATCACAATCGAACACGTGACAATTTTTGAAGAGGATATCTATAAACTGAACAATAATAATAAATGTCAACTAAAAGAACATATTAAACTAATCTCTACTTCCTCGGATAAAATTAAAAAATGCCTAACAATTTACATAAAAGTATGCCGCATAGAATAAATAAACTACTAAAAGTATAACTCATTGAATATTTAAATATAAAAAAATGATACAATTAATTGCATTATACACATAAGATGAAAAATAATTATAATAAAAAGTTAGAATTGAAAATAAAGTGTTTTAAAATATTATATATATATATATATATATATATATATATATCAATAAGCATGCAATATTAAGCAGTCGTGGAAGCCGCAATTCATCCACACAAAGCTTGAAGCTCATCTGCTAGACACATACAATGAGAGACATTATTAACAAACAGAATAGTGTGCCAATCTTATTCTGATTGACGCTTTCTCAGAAATGCTTGCCAGACAACCTTGTACTCGATAGATCCAGGACGGACAGGTCAAGTGCTTAGGTGTCATGCTCTACAAGTGTCTGAACTTCAAAAAACATACCGAGTATCTACTTATGAAGTCTCAGACACAGCTCTGCAGATTGTACTCGTTGCTGAATAGAAAGTTAAAGTTTTCGCTAAGAAATAAACGTATACTTTATTTCAAGTGCATTCGGATGATCATGACATATGCAGGTTCAGCTTTGGCTCATATTCCTATAAATGCGAAGCGTTTACAGCTTTTTCTAAACCAAAACAAGGAGAGCACTTTCATTAGTACTATGAACAAGAACGATTTCATCACCGAGTACTTCTGATACAAACAACCCAGCCAGCTTCCTCGCGCCAAAATAGTAAGATTAACTCTGAAGTTCCATTGGTTGAAATTTGGAATATGACCCCGTCAGGAGACCAAAAAAAGTCTTATTAATTATCGAAAACTCCAACCGATGAAATCATCAATAATTTCGAGCTGCCTGAATTGTAAATCTCTGTGTTCATTATTTATTCCTGGAGGAAGACTGGTTAAGGATTCGTAGGTTATAAAACAGACTAGGCATAAAAGATGTGTTTTTATCTAAAAATTGTAATTTTATAATAGAAAACTACACATTTTTAAACCGTTATAGTATTAGATTGGTACAAAAATAATTGCGGTTTTTATTGTTTTAAGTTTGGTACCCATTTTTCTAGTTACCGATATCTTTTGTTATAGTCATGTAATACATTATTGTCAACAATGAAATTAGCATTACTGATTTAAGACTTATGTCTATAGTTTCAATTCTTTAATATTGTTGGATATAACCTCTTAAATTAGTCATGGAAAAAAATAAATTCGAGCGATTTTGTTGTATGAGTTTAATTTGGGACGTAAAGTAAAATAAACTGCTCGAAATATCAAATTTGTTTTTGGCGAAGAATCAATAAGTGAACGTACAGCTGAACATTTATTCCAAAAATTTCATAATGAAAACGAAAGATCTGATGATGGGGAGGGTCAGGAACGTCCTTGAGTTATAGACAATAATGATTTAAGAACCATTATTGAAGCAGACCCACGTAAAACAACTCGAGTGGTAGCAGAAGATCTCAATGTTGATTATTCAACAGTTTTTCGATATTTTAACCTAATTGGAAAAACAAAAAAGCTGGATAAATGGTTGTTCTATAAACTAAACGAACATGAAGCAATACGGCAATAGGAAGTCTGTTCTGCGCATCTTTTGTATAACAAAAATGATCCCTTTCTTGATATCATTGTCACATGTAATGAAAAGTGGATTTTGTACAAAAATCGTAAACGTTCATCACAGTGCGTAGATCGAAGAGAAGCACCAAAACAGTTTCTTTAGCCGAACCTTCATGAAAAAATATTATGGCCACAGTTTGGTTGTCGGCCAATGGCAACTTTCACTACAACTTCTTAAATTCCGATGAAACAATAAAAGCAGAAAAATATTGTATAGAAATGAGAAAAATCCATGAAAAATACATCGTTCACGGCCAGCATTAGTCAATCGAAGAGGACCAATTCTTCTTCATGACAACGCTCTACCCCACATATTACAAATGACTTAATGACAAAAAAAATAAATGAACTGGGTTGTAAAACCCTACCTCGCTCATCTCCTTCTCTGGACCTGTCTCCGACAGCTTATCATTTTTTTAAACATTTAGGTAATTTGCTGCGAGAGAAGATTTTCAATGATCAAGCATCATCTCAAAGCGCTTTAGATGAATTCATTAATTCTAAAACTCCTGAATTATATCTTGTAGAAATAAACAAACTTGTTTCCGTTGAGAGAAATGTGTGCAGGTCAATGTTATTTATTTTGATTAATAAATATATTTTTATCTGGTATGCGACTTTACAGTCTATACGTAAAAACCGCAATTATTTTTGTTCCAATCTAATATATAAGACAGAATTTGATACAATTTTAATTTAAATAATACATAGAACATGATAACCTGACAGTATTGAGGAAATAATAAAATAATTAAGAAATGCTATCACTAAGAATTTCTTAATTAATAGAATGATTGTTACAAAGGAAACAAAAAAAAATGCAGAAGAAAAATGTTATTTCAAATGAAAAATTTGATAATATTCAAATAACGAGTGCGGTCTTTTAAAAAACATAATTTAATTGACAACTTCGATCGAATTATTCTGTTTAGTTGACCTATTCAGTTCGAATCAAAGCGATTGATTATCGTTATGTACAACTGACCGTTCAAGTCTCAATATGTTTCAAGCATCAATGCCATTGAATAGTCTATTGTTTCTATTAAATTCTCTTCAATTTAATAATAATATAATAAGAATAGCAACAATTAGTAAAATATCGTTCAATCTCATTTGATATTGAATTCGATCAATAACTAACAAGCTAATTTTTGTATCAAAATGTATACATCAGATGATAAAATAGTTCCTTTATTATCAATTACTTTTTCTTATAATCACTACAATCGATGTCGATCAAACAACTGAGAGTATTGAATTATTTGTTCTCTTAGTTCAGTACTATTTTATTTAAAGTATTTTTAAATCTATGGTTTCAACACTTATCATTTTTATATATTTTTAGCCGTTTTTCAATATTCACTATTATTTACTTACAATTATATATTTATATAATAAAAATTACTGTTTTGGTAAGATCAATTTCGGAATGCAGATAACGTAAAGGCTCTTTATATGTTTCTTTGTCTGTTTCTTATGAAATGGCTGATGTAATTTTATAAAGTTGGTCATGCTTTCACGATTAATAACACACAAAAATCACTTTTTATATGTTTAAATTAAATGAATGGATATTCAGGATAAGACACTTATTTCATTAGTTAATTTAATTCAAAAAGTGACATAATAAATTAAAGAGTACGCATTTTGCATCAGTACGTTAAGCTCTATGTACATTCTTTCGTTCTTAATAATGGGTTATTCCAGACTGTCATTACACAAAACGCAGGATACAACTAAAAAATCAACGGTATATTTTCTCATATGAAACTATACTTAAATTTCGGTATTTTTCGACAATATGAAATAAAATCCACAAGACAAAAACTGATGCAAAGAATATAGTGTATCATATATTACATATTACCCAAAAATATCACTTCTATAAAATCATGTAATGCAACTGATTTTCAAGCTGCGTACTAAATTGCTTATACAACAGCAAATTTAACTTTTATTCCTTGATTTCGTTAAATCTAAAAAGATCCATTAGTATAGAAAATAGTTATAATACGAAGAAATAGAATTCATTCAAAGCTTAAGTTATAATACGAAGAATAGTTATAATACGAAGAAAATAGTTATAATACGAAGAAATAGAATTCATTCAAAGCTTAAGTGCCTGTATGAAATGTAATGTTTTTAAGTTAAAAAAATTATCACAATATAGTTCTGGGATTGTGGATAAATTCACAAATTATTTTTTTTGTGCCCTTGTTCTCTGAAGATAATTAGATCATCATTGAAATAGGCATAAACAATTATCAAAATTGAAAAATAATCAATTACTGTCAATTTTTATTGGTATATTATTTTATTGTTTATGAGATTAGAGAATAATTTATTTTTGAGAGTCAATTATTCCATTAGACCTACAAATTAATTCGGTACCTTTAAACTGAACCAATCATAAATTTGTTTAAATTAAAATATTTTCTCACCGTTTTAGAATTTTGAAGTGGCGGCCTTAACATTTAAAAACATTATATATCTTGAGCAAGTAGCTGACATAACCTCAAAAACAGTAGTGAATATGATTGCGTTAGAAAAGCAGCATATTATACATTGCATACTTTCCGCATTCCAGATGAAAAAGAATGCCGAAGCCGCGGGAATGATTTGTTTATCTTTAGAGGGAGGTGTTTCGACGGCTAAAACATTAAAAAAATAGTTTCAAAGGTTTCGGAATGGTAATTTAGATTTTTCCGATCAAAAACGTCCCGGATAACCAAAAAAAATGAAGGCAAGAAACTTTACAGATTTTGTGAAAACTCCGCTCAGACTGAACAAGAACGCGGTCAACAACTCGAAATTACCCAGCAAGAAAAAAGTGTTATTGTGTATTTGGCAGGGAATAGAAAATATTTCGCTCTCTTACCCATAACGAAATCCAAAAATGTACATTGTAAGACGAAACTCGGACTATATAAAATTATCCGTACTGTCATATTTTATGAAGGTGAAGCGTTGATCATGTTAGCTAAGATCGGAGAAATGTTAAAATGAAAGAATGCTGAGAAGACTTTTTGGGTCAGTAAACGATGAAAGTACATGGAGAAACGCTACAACTTCAAATTATATAAAGTCTATAAGCAACGAAAACTATCCGTCTCCATAAAAATGCTCTACCTGCAATGTACAGGTCACACTGAGCAGATTAAAGATTCAGGAGTACCAAAAAGGGCTTGGATAGATAACAAGGCGGGAAAAGACCTGTCAACAAACCAAGGATCAGATGGAGGACCAAGGAAGAAATATTTGTTGGGACATTAAGAGTGTGGTATGTATGATTTGCTCCAACTTGGTCAGACAATAAATTCAGAGCGTTACCAACAACCACTCAACCATTTGAGTGATGACGTCGAGAGAAAAATACCATTCACTGACGAGACAACGAGGCAAGTCATTTTGTAGCATTAAAACACTCGACTGCATGTGGCGAAAAGGACCTAAGACGTTATCTGTTCGTTGAACTGAGAAATTCACCACTCATGCGACATATTCACCGGACCTATCCCCCTCAGATTATAACTTATTCCGGTCAATTCAGCATCACCTGGATGATACCAATTTTAAAACAGTGGAACAGGTCTGAAGATGCATTGACGACTCCATCGGCTCAAAGCCGCCATCTTTTTTTCGACTAGGGATTCATCAGTTATCCAACAGAGGGAGCCAATTTATATAAAATAATGAGGGTTATTTTAAGGATTGAAATGTATTCGATTTTTCCGTAAATAAACATTCATTTTCTATTTAAAAAGGCATCAAATGAATTTGTACACTTAATATTTTTAATTAAATATTCAAAAATTGATTTTACAAACTCCGGTCACGCACGGTCATTAAAACTACTGTGTATTTTTTAATTTTTATATATCTTGTAAAAAATTATATATTTATATTTTTTATATGGATTATTATTAGAAATTTCTAAACACTCTGTATTATATATATATATATATATATATATATATATATATATATATATATATATGAGGATATATAAATGTGTACACATTCACTTCATATATATTATACATAAAAACAGTTTGACAAACAAACATGGAGACAATAGGGTTGGAGCAATGTATAAACAGCCTGTTAAATATCTCCTAATGCGTCTGTCAAAACACTTCGTCTCTGGCTTATTTGTTTAGGTCTCTGGAGGGCGGAGAGACAGAGCACATCGTTTATATATACGTACGCACAAACGCACACACATATGTATATATATATATATATATATATATATATATATATATATATATATATATTAATACTTATGTATATGTAAGTATATACTTTTCTTTGGAAGCACACTTAACTACATTTCAGGTGACATTTTTATTTCATTTGAGAGTAGAGTAGTTTGTTTCTTTTAGTAAAATTCTGTGCATACCACTTAACAAAAATCAGTTAAAAATTTATTATTTCTTTTTTGATCTCATACTGAATAATAACAAAAGTGGTATTTGTGACTCATTTACTGGAAAATTAATTTGCAGTGGTTTCTTTTAATTGTTTAATAATGGTTTATAATTTTAACAATACTGACAATCAATATAGGATTTTATATTTAAATTGTTTTATTATTTATCGAATTTTTTGTATTTAACTGTTTATTTATGAAAAATATTTAACCTATTAACCGCCGCTATTTCCTTTACGCAACATTAATTTGGGAATTTTTTTTCTCTGCTAAGAATATTTTTTTAAACTTTTTTTAAACAACAGGAAATATTGATTCAATAGCAATGGCAACTCCAATATTATTTTTTTCGATTCTCGCGAAAGTTAGCATAAAATCGGAATAGATGTGACTTTGCAAGATCCAGATTATATATATATATATATATATATATATATATATATATATATTTAATTCGTATTTTAATGAAATAAATGAATTTAAAATAATAAATTTAAAATTTAAAATAAACAAGTTTTTATTCACTTTGAACTATGTTTTGGATAATGCTACCATTAGTCGCCACTGTTGCGTATAGAAAACATCTTTGTGTGAAAAACCATACTTTTTAAATTTTTAGAGAGACTTAAAATTGAACCATGTTAAGCGTTTTCAAAAATTCCTATGATTGTGAGTAGTAGCTTTTAGCGGCTGTTCTTACACAAAAAAAATCTAGTGAAAAATGTTCAATAATTGGTTATTACTCATTTTTGATTGAATCGTACGTGAAATTTAATTAATGGCGTTACATCACTCTTACTGCACTAAGATACAGAAAAATCGGATCTTTCTTTTTATGTGCCTTATCTTTCTGTGAATGATATAGCATTAACATTGAAATGCACACAATTAAACTACTTTTTTTCAAATTATCATATTTGAATTTAATTTATTTTTTTTTATAAAAGTAATTAAATCTTTTTTGATCGAAAAATTATCTTAATTGTTTTACGTACATCTATTTTCATTTATTGTTGATTTTTGCTACACGAGTAAAATATCTTATGAATAAAGTAACGATTGTGTAAATATCGTAACACTATAATGGAGGTGCTAGAGCTTATTTATATCGGAATTATTCCTAATTATTCTCTTGCATGTCTTTAATAGTACTATCAACTTCAAATGTATCTTGGATACATGAAATCGTGAATAGTATAGGTGGTTCTTTTTTCAAATCCACATCTTGGTCATTTTTATACTTCACATATATTTTCATATTCTTTATTTATCGTCAATATAAAATGATCTCGTTTAAATGTTATTCGTTTTTTTATCATTTTAAACACATTTAACACAAAGTTACACAACATTTAACTTAAGATAGAAAACCATTCTAAATTTGTAAAATTTAAAAATAACATAATTATTAACATGGAAGTATTAAAAGGGGTTGCTGGAGTTAAAAAAGTTATATTTTATTTAGTATTTTAGGTCAATTCAATACTAAACTACAATTTAAATAAACTACTACATGGGGGATAACAAGTTTTTTTTTTAATTTTTGCGTCTTTTTTTAATCCTTTCGTGTGGAAGGCTAAATAGAATCACTCTATAAATCTGATATATGATTCTACAAACAGTAAAGTCGATGCATTGAATTAAACATGCTATTCTTTTCTAGTAAAAAGATAAACATATGTCTAATTGTACATATATCATTCGTCTGAAATTAACATACTTAATTATGCTTAATGAAATCATCCCTTAAAAAACTATTTCCATATTTGTTTTACCTTACAATCTAAAACTATTTAAATATAGTGAGTAACTTTTCAGATAAACTACAAATAAAGCAACAACCAAAAAAAATAGAAAATATGTTAGAGACAGATGTATTATTATTTTTTATTTTGTTCTCTTTGAGAATGAAATATAAGTAGTCTATATATAGCCTCTAAAAATGCCAATAATCATATATGTATATATACATATATATATATATATATATATATATATATATATATATATACATACGTACATATATATATATATATATATATATATATATGTATATATTTATATATACATACATACATATATACATACATATATATATATACATATATATATACATATATATATATACATATATATATATATATATATATATATACATATATATATATATATATATATATATATATATATATATATATATATATATATATACATAAATATATACGAGGTCAGTAAATAATGCGAGGACAATTAAGTAATACGACCGATTTTTTTTCTCGGCCTGTGGTAACACTGCGAACCTGTAACTCCGCCACCGTAATAGCAGATCCCTACTCTCTCGATTGAGACCTTGACCACCCTCGTACGATCATTTCTTCGCCAGCTGTTTAGTGTTTTGTAACAACGCGCGAGTAGTGCATGTCACGAAGCCCACCGAATGAACATCGCTCAAGATTGTCTCGAGCAGGTTGAAAGTGATCCTACTCTTCTCGATCGAGTTATTACTGGTGATGAAAGTTGGTTCTTTCAATATGACCCCGAAACTAAACGACAAAGCCAACAGTGGCTGTCCCCTGGAGCACCAATGCCAAAGAAGGCGAGAATGAGCAAGTCCAAAATGAAAACCATGTTGATTTGCTTCTTCGACAGCAAAGGGGTGGTTCACAAAGAGTTCGTACCACCTGGACAAACCGTAAATCAAGTATTCTACCGCAATGTGCTCGAAAAATTACGAAAAAGAGTGCTCAGAGTGCGTCCAGAGATCGCGAAGACTTGGGTTCTGCATCACGACAATGCTCCCTGTCACAGTGCGTTCAGTGTCTCTTAGTTTTTGGCGTCTAAAGGTCGCAAGCCTTGGTTTCAACAGTATTTTTTTTCGCCAAAAAGCAATGCTTTATTAACACACGAAATTCCTTTTTACCCATTTTTTCAAGGTAACAAAAGTTCTTTCACTAAAAATGCTATAACTCAGATACTAATAGTGCAACAGCTGTGAAATTTATACACGCGTTTTTTGAAGGTTAGGGCTAACTAAAAATCATATGGATTTGATACTAGTAGCGCCATCTATGTGTCAGCCTACGAACTTTTCAGCCCACCTGTTATATACACACATATATATATATATACATACATATATATATATATATATATATATATATATATATATATATATATATACTTTTATTATTAACAGTTGTAAAAATACTCTTGTTTTTTTCCTTTAAAATAAAACAATTCTATTCAGTCGCATATTCCCAAACTGCAACCGTTATAACAACACAACTCAAGGGCAAAACCAATCCACACCTGTTCCACTTAACGTTGATTCTGTTTTCAAGTTTCGTTCCGTTCGGTTTGGATAGAAAATCAATACGGCTCGTTTTATTACAACTACACTCGGGCACCGCAACAGCGACAAGAGCTGCGCGTATTTTCCTTCACACACACATATAACTTCTTGTACCTCGAGAAGTTACATTGCTAGTATTGGAAAATTAATTTTGAACGGGTTTTTTATTCATTTAAATCATCAAATGATATCGACGAGCGTGTTATTAAACGATGTGTATTGATAGGATATGTAACGTATCTAAGATATTTAGTTTTAAGAATTTTTATTTCTTTTTTTTAATTATCAATCTAATAGCATACATGTATTAGAATGAAAAGTCTTCAATAATTAAATTATCAAGAAAGGCATTTATTAATTTATTTATGTTAAAAACATTAACTTCTTTAATTAAAAACAATATTTGGGCAATGAATTATTTTTGATGAAAAAGAATATGTATTCAGTTTATTATATAAAAAAAACACCCAAACAAGTAGCTTTTTGGAAGAATCTGTTATCTTTAATTTTTAGTATAACACATTATTATAAATTAAATAATACATTTCAAAAACTGAAGTCTGATAGAAAATTATTTCCATAATCGTTTCAAATTAATCATAGTCTGATAGCAGTTTAGTATACAACAAGCTGGCGCACAGCATAAATATACTAACGGTGTTTTTCTTTTAATGTTTGTATTTCTTTAACTAAATAGTAATTATTCATAAAACTGAAAGTTTGTATTAAATTAATTATTAATAAATTTCGGCCAAAAATGGTCAAATTTACATGTTACTCTCATTTTATTACAAATCGTTTATCGTAAAATGAAAGTGTTAGAAATAGTAAAAGCTTATAAATTTAATTGTTGTTAATTATTTTTTGAAATGACATTCACTAATATTTTATTTTAAAGAGAAACCATTCTTAGAAAATAACATCATGCTATATGGTTGAACTTTTGTTAAACGTTCATTAAAAATATTTATTTAACATATTTTATTTGAAATGTGAAAAATTTCATTAGTTTCATAAATGTTTCAATGCTAATATTATCTGCATATATGTTTGACATTTATTACGTTTTCTATGTGGGGAAAAACAACGAGATTAGTTAAATACTTTTAATTTTCTTTTGAAAATTTGGGAATTTATGAACGTTTCTATGTGGCAGCAGACAATACGATATAATCCAGTTTTTCTATTTAAGGTGCAATTCTAACAACTTTAATGAACTTTTAACATGTGCTATATACTTGTAATAAATTTTAATTTAATATATAAATGTATATATATATATATATATATATATATATATATATATATATAACATTATATATGTATGTATATATATATATATATATATATATATATAAATATAGAAAGAAAGAAAGAGACATTTCTCGATTCCAATACAGTATGATTTACTATATTTTTTTAATATAGAAAGTTTTAATGTTATATAATATTAATAAGCTTTCAAAAGGTTTAAATAATAATATTTTTTTGTTCAAACTTCCTCATCAAAGTTTTAATTTTTAACACGGTTATAGGTAGTTTAATCATTCGATATTTCAAGGTATCTGGGACTTTTACAAAGCTCGAATTTAATTTTCCTCTCTATAGTTGAAACATAGTATCAATTAGTTTAATATTATACCGAACATTCCTTTTATTGATAAAATTACTTTATAAATCATTACAAAAATATATGCTACACTAAATACATATACATATATATATATATATATATATATATATATATATGTATATATTTATATATATATATATATATATATATATACATATTTATATATATATATATATATATATATATACATATATATATATATATATATATATATATATATATATATATATATGTATATGTATATATATATACACATACATGTAAACAAAATTTTAACAGATGTCATCAGTACTTACTGTTGAATTTGTTCTTTGAATGTATATTTTTTAAAAAACTTTAAAAAAGTTTCTATCTTAAAAATATAGGAAAAGCAAATCTAATAATGTTCTTTCTTTGTTTAATATGTAAAATAAATTTACTGATTTGTACTTTTACATTTTTTAATCATATTTGTCTTGAGTCTGTCCGTAAAAGCTTTAAAATTAATATTAATATAAACACATATGTATATATATATATGTATATATATATATATATATATATATATGTATATATATATATATATATATATATATATATATATATATTCATCGGTCATATCTGCATTGAAGAAACATGACTTAGAGGACACATACATCGATTTGCTACATAACATCTACAAGAATTCAACCTTGATTGTGAAGCTACAGGAAAAATCGAAAAGATGTAAGATAAAGAAAATGATGTAAGATATCGAAGAGATGTAAGGTATTTATAAGATCTGACTAATTGTAAAACAATTTTTCATGTTTCTCCTTACTGATCCTTTTCTTCTAGTTCAGCCAACGAAGCTCCAAACTTTTCAAGAATATATCTTTTTACTATTCTCTAAGATACTATTTTTCCTTTATCTAGTAAGATAAAGATGAAATTTGTTCGTAGTGCTAAACTAGGATTTATAACTCTCATTTTGAAAATATTCGGTTTCGTAAATTGAGAATCTTTACTAGAATATAAAAAAAATCCGTGGCTATTCTTGCAGTTCAATCAGCAGAATAAGAGTGCTTTCTTAAAAACACATTTTTCCCTGAAATCATTTTTTCCAAAGACAATTTCTACTGGCCCGGATGATAATGATGTTGTTTTTTTTTTTGTAATTTGAATACATTGCTCCAAATCCATTTTTTTTTAGAATTTTGCTGCAACAATATTCTATTCATTGATAGATATTGTAAATATCGTTTATTCGAAAAATTTATTCAAACTGAGAATCAAATCTTAAAAGTTAAATTATTTTTTTTCAATTTTTTGTTCTTGTTTATATTATTTTCCTTATATTTGTTATTCTTTTCATATTATAACAAATCATCATCTATTAATAATTGTTTATTGCAAGATTCAAGACCTGTCAAATTTACTGATTACATAACTTTAAATAAATCTCCATTAATTATTTAACAAATTATTATAGTTCCTTACCTTCTGCATTTATACCGTATGAACACTATTTTTATAGATTTCTTGTATATTGTCTTGCACTCTTCTTTATTATTTATATATATATATATATATATATATATATATATATATGTGTGTGTGTGTGTATTTATATACATACATACTATTTATATATTTTTTCAGAGTTTTTGTTATATAAAATAGATTATTTATAACTAAAACTTAAAAACAACAAAAAAAGGCCACAATAACGAAATCTACACTACATTTTTAAAATTTTATAGTAAATATCTGATAACGAAATACCAAAACTCTACAATAAGGAACAACAAAAATCGAAATATATATATGTATATAACAATGATTATCTTATATATATATATATATATATATATATATATAATATATATATATATATATATATATAAGGTAATCATTGTTTTCAAAGAAAAAGAAACTATAAAAAAGAATCATGCCACCATATTATTGTCGTTTATAATATAATAAAAAAACGTTTATTGCCACATCAATGATTTATAAAATATAAGATAATTTGTATGTTTAAATAAATCTCATGTGTGCTAGAAAAACGACCACAAGAGATACAATTTGATAAGTAATATACTCGTATTTTCGTATATCCTAATGAAATTATTTATATCAAAGTGAATGTTGAAATTAAATAATTACACTTTTAATATTAATACATACATACATATATATATATATATATATATATATATTATGAGTAAAAAAATCTCTGCTTTTAAATTGAACTAATCATAATTCTCTTTAAATTAAAATATTCACTAGCCGTTTTATAATTTTGAAACACTATATATCTTGACCAAACAGTTGGCGTAACCTCACAAATAGTAGTGAACACGATGTCATCCAAAAATAATATATTATCATTGCATTCTTTTTGCATTCCAGTTGAAATAAATGCTACCGACACCACCGGAATTATTTTTCAGTTTCGAAGAACGGTGTTGTGGCGCATAAAACATGCAAAAAATTCTAAAAATATTAAACAGCTCCGAAAATGAATTACGACTTCATAGACTCAAAACCGCCATCTTTTTTTCGACAAATGAATTGTAAGTTATCCGACAGATGGAGAAAGATTATATTGAAGAATAGGAGATATTTTGGGAATTGAAATGTTCCCCATTTTTCTATAAACAATAATTTTCTATATAAAAGGCACTGAATTAATTTGTACACCTAACATATTTATATATATATATATATATATATATATATATATATATATCAAAATCAGCGCCAGTGACAGAAGCAGCCACAGCTGGTCGTCTCATGATATTGATCCGGCGGATCCGGTCACCTCACACCGGAGCCAATCGTGGCCAATGACACGCCCATCACACCGGATTCGCGCTTCACACTAATTCGATTCCGGTTCGTAGTATAAAGTTCTCTATCTACTCATCTACACACACACACACACATAAACATGTACTTAGAATAAATATTATCGTCTGCTTCAATTTACAAACATATATACAACTACACATACATATACAAATATGATATATGATATTGAAATATATATATATATATATATATATATATATATATATATATATATATATATATATATATATATATATATATATATATATATATATATATATATATATACATATATATGTGCGTGTGTGTTTGTTTGTGTATGTGTGTGTTACTCGTTTAAGTCAACTGCTATTTTTGTTAATAAGTATAGAAATGTAATTCATTATTATATTAACATATATGTATATCTGCTGCATAAATTCATTATGTCTTTTTAGTTAAGACATTACAAAAAGTAAAATGAAATAATAAAAAGAAAATGTAAAAATATTCCTGCCACATTACTTTACTAGCGCTAACTACCACCATGCGACACAGTAAAACATATATGAAGAATATACATAATTTTCCACTGAAAAAATCAGTTGGAAAAAGTAAGCTTAATTCGTTTACTGTATTGTCGCAAACAAAAAAAAAAAAAAAAAAACAAAAGTTATAAAAACAAATGAAAATATATATAATCACACAAGCCGTGATTAATCTTTAAATTGAAAATGATAATATTAATGAAACGATACTCTTTCTCTAAGTAGAATGAACAGCTTATCTACAATCCAATCACCAACAAGAATGTGAAATTTTCACAAATTTCAATTATAAGAACTCAAAAATCTCTAATGGTCGGAAATATAGCGCAGATTTAAATTTAAATATTTACATAAATATAAAATACAAAATGTTAAAGCAAGTGACGCACTTAAGTCATTTACATATTAATATATATTCGATATATACATTATCAAATAACACATAGTTTTATTAAATATGCTGGAATTTGCTGCATTTTCTTGGAAATAAACAAATATTATCTCTTTAATAACAAAATCGTAGTGTTCTTAAAGATCAGACAAAGTATCAGACATTAAAAATTAATATATATATATATATATATATATATATATATATATATATATGCACTTTGTAAATAATAAAATACGTTATAAGTGACATATATGAAAGTTGATTATATTTTTTGATCATTCAGTTCCGATAATCGTACAATAATACGTACAATCATTGTTTATGCCCATGGTCTTCATCCTTAAAAAGACAAAATGCAGAAAAATATTTTTAATAAACTCAAATTATTGTAAGTAGATAACCAAACTATTAAGTTGGTAGAAAAATAATTGCAGTTTTTAATTTTATTTTTTCAATTAAAGTATAATTTCATAGTGTTCATATTAATATCATTTTAAAGTGCACGTATTTTGGTAATATCGACTTTGATTTTATTATTAACTTTTCTTCAAATCAGGTTGTTGAATTAAAGATGGAAAAGAAACAAAAAGAGCATTTTTTGTATGAGATCAAAACAGGTGGTAACGAAGCACAAACTGCTCGTAAACTAAACAATGCTTTTAGTGCGGATACTGTTAAGGAAAGTACGGTGCAATGATGGTTCCAAAAATTTCGTACTGGGAACTAGAGCTTGAAAGATGAAAAAGGTCGCGGGCTCCCTTCTTAAGTTCATAACGACCAACTAAAATTGTTAGTTGAATCAGAACCCCGTACATCAATTCGAGAGCTTGCACAAAAGTTAGGCGCTAGTCATCCTTCAGTTCTGGGCCACAAATGGAGAAAAGTATATGAATTCGAAGGTCATAAACCGCAATTATTTTTCTATCAACCTAATATTTGAACTAATTCAGATATAACTACAGAAATTATCACGTTTTTTAAGTCCGCATTTCTCAAACTATAGGCTGCGACCTTCTATAGGATCCGAAGCTCCGTAAAAGTGTTTAGCATTTGAAGATTGATTAAAAAAATTTCAAAAAATATTTGTAACATTTGTAAATATAACTGTAACCCATTATCTGTTCTATGGAATCTGAATTTCAATAATTATACAGCAGCAAATAAACCTCTCTTCACATTAAGTTAGCAAGTCTAAATCCCATATATTTGTTTTTTATTTTCAATAACATATAATCTTCTAAACATAATTGAAATAATTATTTATTATTGACGTTTCAGTTCATTAATTCTACAAATTGAGGAAATAGTGGATGGGGTCACTATAATTCTTTCAAAATTTTAGAGGATCGAGGAGTACAAAATTTGAGAAGCATTTTTTCGAAACAATAAATTAGTGTCGATCGACATGAAAAATGATCTGAATAAATAACCAGAAGAAGAAGTCGTTTGAAATGCATTAAATAAAGGATCTATTATATAATATAAAAATTAGAGATCTATAATATTCAATTTTAAAGAAGTCGGAATGTTCTCTCTTTAAATAATCTAAGCATAATGGTATTGTCATCGGAATAAACATAAGAATAATTTAATAATCAATAATCAATTGAATATTTTTGATTAAAGATTGTGGTTTGTGGAATGAGTACAAAATTCGCTTGTGAAAGTTAGTAATTCTAAATTAAAATTTACGGTTTTGCGAGGAAATTTCATTTCGATCCTAAATTGTTCCAAAATATTATGTCAGTAGGAAAATATGTACCGTTTTTGTTTTCTGAATTCTATCCTTAAATGCAACTGTTGTTTCATCATATTGATGTTAATATCATCTTAGAGACCTTTTTATGTTTTGTATTTTGGTGATATCGAATTTGGTTTAATAATTAATTTTATTTCAAATTGGGATATTAAATTAAAGATGAAAAAGAAATAAAAAAGAGCATTTTTTATGAGTTCAAAACGGGTAGTAAAGCAGCAGAAACTGCTCATTAACTAAACGATACTTTTGGTGTAAGAAAGATAAAATAACGTACGGTGCAATGGTGGTTCTAATGTCGTGCTGGTAGGGACGAGAATCTTGGAGATGAAGAAGATTGGAGACGTCCTTCTCAATTGTTCATAAAGACCAATTGAAGACATTAGTTGAATCAGAACCGCTCACAACAATTCGAGAGCTTGCACAAAAGTTTGACGTTAGTCATCCAACAATTCTGGACCAATTAAAACTACTTAAATTATAAAATGTATATGAATTTGAGGGTCATAAACCGCAATTATTTTTCTACCAACCTTACGTAACAGATTAGATGAAAATATAACAAACTATCCGAAATGAACAAACAATATTCGACAAATCAAGAAAACTAACATTTTCAACAAAAACATTTTTTAAATAATTAATTTAATAAATATAAGTAGAAATGTTACTATTATGAAATGCAAGATTTTCATTTATTATAAAAATCTCTCATAGACACTTTAATTTATTTGTTTATTCATACTATCATACTTAAAATAGTGAATTATTTGTCCGATTGCTAACTATTTAACTCAAAGAGAAATTATGTGGCTTACATTATGTTAATCCTTTGCAATTACGTTTATTTTTATACAAGATTAAAATGTCGGTTTAAAAAAGTCGTTATACTATATTTTTGTCATTAACTGTATATTCTAAAAGGAGTCTTTGACGAAAGTCATCAATGTATGAACAATTTAAAAAACAACGAGCATTTTTCAGACATACCAAAGTATTAAAAAATCAAAAAAGCGTGAATTCGATGGATCGTTAACGCGCCGTTGACTTAACACAAGCCAGTTAGACCCACGTTGTGCGGTAGCAACAACTTTTCACACTTCTCGACAACACAAATACGACAAAATATCCAACGACATGAGCTACTGTATATATTAAAAGATACGTCTTCAAGATAAATGCATGCACACACACACACGTACAATCTTCCATTAGAATACAGAACGTGAACATAGCCACTACGGCTTGGTGTACGTAACTACTCGCACGTAGAGAGAAAGAAACACTGTGTTCATGTTGGATACACTGTATCGGTTCTTACATTTAATCTCAGGGAGGAAAAGAAATAAATAAAAAAGAATGAAATATTTTTAGAAGCGGACACGAGCGATCGGACAGACTATACGCCAGGATGGTTGACGCTGCCGTCGGGAATCGTATTTCGGCGTATTGTGTAAAATACACACATTCTGTCATGATCAAAAATCGATACGACCGTGATGGGGGTGGGCGGCGGTGCACGGACGGGGGTGCGAACGGCGTCAGTCAGTCAGCTAGCAGCACTCTGAACGAGTCGAAACGCATCAAGGGCTTTGCTCAACGGGGCACTAAATCCTTGACACCATCACCACGTTATACAGTATTACTTGAATATCTCTCTGTGTTACCTAATGCCCTCTTCGCCGGATTCTTAAGGGATGATATTTTAGTGGGACACGTCGGTCGTTGATAGATATATAGACGCATCATCTTATTATAGTATGCATCGAGAAAATCGTACGTTCATAGCATCGAACTGCAATTATTTAGTACATTTCTGACGTTTTTGTATACACAAAATATTTTTTTATTTATGCCAAACAAATATGTTTAATAGAATTTCAAAGTATTATATTACTGAAAAACAAATTTAATTTTTTATCACATACATCAAACATTATTTTTTTTTATTGTAAATATTATCCTGAATTCTAATATTTATTTTAAAACAATATGATACGTGTAGTTGTTTTTTAAAAATATATTTTTATTAAAAATCTTTTGATAAACACTTAATATAATTTAATGATAAACGAAATTACATTTTTTGGTGGATGTATTTTTATTTCTATGACTTTTAATTAAAGACTAGCAGCAATTTGTTAATGTTCCAGTTTTACGTATGTTCTGATATTTCTTTTCTATACAGATAATAACCCGATAAAATCTCTTTTCTTATTCATTGTTCGCGTCATATATAATTTAAGAAGGGTTGTCGAAATGTAAACACAAAAAGGATATATATATATATATATATAAGGCGTATTACAAGCTATAATTTATATGATTTGAAAAAGTTATTTACTAGACCTTAATTGTTAAAATATTATATTCATGAATATTTTAAAAAAATAAACGACTTTGTTGAATGCTTTTCGAAAAACCTCTTTTCCAGATAAAATCTTATCAAAATTATATATATATATATATATATATACGTAGGTCGTTTGATAAGTATAGTAAAAAAAAAGTGAAATGTGTTTTTAAATTCAGTAATCAAAAAAATAACAAGCATGAAATAAAATACAATTTACTTAATGTGACTACAGTTTTACTTTGAAAAAAGGCATCAATATTTTAGTATATATACATGGGTTGTTTGAAAAGTATGGTAAAAAAATAAGTTAAACATCCTTTTTCGGAAAAAATCGATTTTATTTCCAAACATAGTCTCCATAGAGAGCTATTCACTTGGTCCAGCGTGTCTGCAAAATACACATTGACGGTTACGATGACATATTCATTCAACGAGAATTATTTTCCATCAAGCTAAATTTTCAAGTTTGGGAAGAGAAAGATGTCGAACGAAGCCAAGTCCGGAAAAAAGAATGGATGAGGAATCAATTCAAAGCCTAATTCGTGCAATTTTTCCATTGCGACGGTTGATTTGTGGGACGGCGCGTTGTCCTGGTGAAAGAACACTTTTTTGTATATCAATCTTCGTTGTTTTTGTTCACTTCTTCTTTAAAACGATCCAATAATGTTGCATAATGAGCTCCTGTTATCGTTTTTCTCTTCGTTAAGTAGTCGATCAGAATGATTCCCTGAGAATCTCAAAAAAACAGTAGCCATCACCTTCTAAGTCGACAAAACGGTCTTCTCCTTCTTCGGCGCTAATTAAGCAGTCGTTGTCCACTGCTTTAACTGTTGCTTCGACTCAAGTGTGTAGCGGTGGATCAATTTTTCATCTACAGTGGCGAATCGACGCAAAGGCCTGCTCGTTTTTCCATTTTTGCAGTAACTGTTACAATGCTCTCTTCAAACATCTGTAGAACGTGAACATCACGTCACTTCCGATTGAAATTTGTCCTATACTAGTTTGAAAAGTGACACTTGATATATATGACGTTATCAAATGAATGGTGGCGCCACATTATAGAAATTTATCAAACGTATTTTTATCTCGTATATATATATATATACGTCAAACGTTTATTTATCTCGTATATATATATATATATATATATATATATATATGTATATGGTCTGATCATTTAATTCGCTAATGAGCCTAAAAAGAATGATCTTCATGTGCTGAATCATGTGATAGTTTTTCCTTTTCAAAATGTTCTCCTTTGAAGTGTATGGACTTTTTTCCGTTTTATCCACGCATCGTAAGCTTCTTGGATTCAATTGTTTACTATGGATGAGCAGAGTGGCCTTTTTAGCTTTACATAGCTTCTCATTATACACAAAACATTTCCCCTTCTGAAATTTTTTTAAGCCACGGGAACAAAAATAAATCAGAAGATGCCAGGATTGATGAATATGGAGAATGTTGCAAGAACTTTGCTTCAATTTTTAAATCACACACTGCACAATATAGGACTTTATTTTATCGTGATTAGAAAATCACGACTATTTAGGAAGTTCCAGACGTTTTTCTCGAATAACGTGGTAAATCTTCTCACTGAGCACTCAGTTCTCAATGAGATACCAACCTCGTTTGCCCAGTTTTTTGGTTTCTCTGCTTTTTGGGATTCCCGAAAAAGCATCCTGATGTGATAAAATCTTTGAGATCCCACAAAATGCCACAATGCCTTTCATATCAAAAAAACAAAACAGAATTTTCTTACCAGTAAGAGTTGTTATAATTTTTTTCGGCCGTGCGGAGTCAAAATCCTGCCACTCACTAGAATATTGTTTCGTCTCAGGATCATAATGATACACCCACATCTTATCTCCGGTAACTATACAGTTAAAAAACGTCAGTTTTTCCGTCTCAAATTATTCCAAATTTGCCTTTGACAAGTCAAAACGTTATTGTTTCTGTTCCAGCTACAGATTATATGAAATCGAACAGGTACAGATCTGTGACATTCAGAGACACTGTGAAAATTTTGTGTACACTTCCATATGAAACATTCATTCTTTCAGCCAGTTGTCGAAGTGTAACTTGTCTATCTCAATCAAAAATTTCATGTCCTCATGAAATTTGCTCGTGTGTTGTAGAAGATATTGGAGAAGCTGATCTTGCATCATCTGCAACGAATTCCCGTTCTTCTTTGTATCACTTATGCTACTTGAATACTATGGTTTTCTTCATACTCTTATCACAAAGAACTTCATTCATTTCTTTAAATGTTTCTGTACTACTTAAGCCTCCTCTAAAACAGTAACGAACGATATGATGCTACTTACTGTAAATCAGTATTCTTCAAATTGGGTCCACGAGGTTCTGAACAATCTCTTGTGGGAGTCCGCGAGTCAAAGTCAAAATTCGAAAGAATTTTCGAATAAAAAAAAAACAAAAAGCTAAAAATTCAAAATAGTCGATAATAATATTTTTTATTTCTTTAAATACATATTATTATCTATTATTATGTAGTAAAACCGTATTCATGAGTACACATTACAATGCTGGTGCTAATGACCTTAGCTGTCGAATCACCATAAAACCTCAATAACCAACGACCCTGATCAATCAGATGTAAATAATAACATTTGGTCATGTAAGATGGCTGATTTTCAAAACTTTTGGGGTACGCATCTTAAGTTTTCTGCGGATAGTAGGCGTTCAGTAAAAAAAATTATAATCTTAATGGTTCCATGAGCCAACAAAGTTTGAAAAACACTTTTGTAAATCATCTATGGCAAAAAGACAACTTACACACTGACGTTAAAACCATTGACCGCAGACGCTAGACGCACAATAATGATATGTATATATTACTCATCCTCACACGAATAACTTTATTTTGTTACTTTTTTTATAAAATTACTGATGAAGTTGAAGCGGACTAATAACACAATAAAACAACAAGATTATTCATTTAAACTCAAAGTTATTTGATTTTACCGTCTATCTATTTTATTTGTAAATTATATATTTCTCATTAATAAATTGAAGGAAAAATTATCTTGCAACATTACTAAATAAGAAATATATATATTTTTTTGCTAATTTTTCAATTTCATACATTGATAAATGTTATAAGTTATTATGTATATTATAAATATTACTTGTTATCAACTTTCGTTTTCAATGTTCTTAATTATAAAAAATGGAATCTTAAGCCCTAATACTATATATATATATATATATATATATATATATATATATATATATAAATAAATGCATGGTTATAGTACTTCTAAGGAGAAAACGAATTAATATTCCACAATCAAACAGTCGACATTTCGACCGTATCTAATTATGACACAACACGTACTGAATATCGTTTCTTAAATCCCGGCACTAATTACGTTATTAAGTAATGTTTTTTATGTAAAAATACCCGCATAATATGTCTTTATAATCGCATTCACATTCTTACACGCCGGACAAATTGTTATAACAACATACACATTCAGTTTAGAAATACAAATTGCCACAACATATTTAATTTAAATTAAGACATTACGTTGATATTGTTGTTGTGTACAAAGAAACACATTAGCGCTATGTTTCCACACGAAATATATTAATGAGGTGATACAACAATAAATATGAAAAACACATTACATGAGGCGCGTTGCTGTAAGTCCGTCTTTGTCGGATAGTCGGCCAGCCGATCGTTCGACGTTGAAGAGATCGTCGTACAGGCGCTAGATTCGGTCGGTCTGCTGCACAGTTTTTTGATGATTTCGGGTACATTAGGCGTCGGAGAGATAAACAAATAGATAACGACGTATTACTTCAAAACACCGATGTCGACGAGATCCGGAGAAAAAATGTACAGCTGTCGGTGGTCGAAGGT
>CM068315.1:20649343-20729343 GCA_034766995.1 Acanthacorydalis orientalis | reverse complement strand
ATTAATTTTAAGTATTATTATCAAATGTTACAACAAAATTTTAAATTAGAGAAATAAAAAAAATAATATTTTTTACTAGAAAGTAGACATCTTTTGTCAGAAACTATTTTATCATTGTCGGTTTTTTTTGTGATAATGATATTTTTACTACAGATGTTAAATGTTCATTTGTCAATCTTGACCTATGTGAAGTCTTATAGTCTTTAATACTATGCAATCGAATATCGCCATACAAGTGGCATCACACTTCTACTTACTAGGTCGAATGTCGCCGCTAAAGCGGAAATAATAATTTCGTTATCTGTGGTTTAGTTTTTTTATCTTCCATAAAAAAACTAAACCACATTTTTATTCCTAAATAATAATTATTATTTTCCAATAAAATCTAAAAGTCCATTAAACACAATATTTTTCACTTAACATCTTATCTCGTATTTAACTAATCCAGCACATAATTTCACTTTATATAAAAAATATATTCGACCCAGAGAGAAATACAGTTGCAAAAGTTCTCGTCCGCAGTGGGTTAAAAGGAAAAATAATTATCCACATAGGTGTGTACTATCAAACATTGCAAACATTCTTGCTGCAAATATACGCATTTCAATAAAATTCTCTGACAAATACAAATAAAAATCTGGAATACCAACTTAATTATACTTTTCTTTTAGCACCGTGTTGCACTGAATTTCAATCAATTCCATTAGATGTTACTTTTTATAAATTATTTTAATATTTTAATTATTTTATTATTATAATAAAATCAACTTCAATCGGACGCGGGCCGCATTCTAGAAACTTACAAACCGCATATTTAACACGACTGATGTAGTTGAAATTGCCTTTGATCAGAATACTATGTGTACAGAACTTTACTTACATAATTTTCATCTTTTCAAAAATAGTCTTTTATATTTTTGAATGAAATATTACTAAAATATAATATATTTCTGTCTTTTTTTAACACACTTATATTTTATAATTTTCGATAGTTGCCACACTTACGTGTTTTTAATCTTGATTTTATTTTGCCTGCTATTCATTACTTATCATATTTTCAATTATAAAAGATGTGTACAAATATATTTTATTTATATTTAAATAGTTCAAGCAATCAATTATGTGCCCAAAATTAAAATTGAAAATTATTAACCAATATTTCATTAAGATATTTTACAGAAGAAAAATTGTTATACGAGTATATACATATACATACATATATATATATATATATATATATATATATATATATATATATACATATATATATATATACATATATATATATACATATATACATATATATACAGGGTTTTGAAGTAATCTTCCACATGAAAGAATAAAAAAAATCGCAAAAATTAAAAATAATGATTTTTTAAATTTGCGATTTTTTTATACTTTTATGTGAAGTCAACATTGAATCATGTATATGTGTATATATATATATATATATATATATGTATATATATATATATATGTGTGTGTATATATATATATATATACACATACAATCAAGCACAGTGAAATTTACTCATAAGGAAGTGTTAGCTACAACGATGTAATTCAGGTGTATAGTTTGTTTTCTCATTTAATTCTCTTAAAAATATTTTCATTTATAACAACTTAGGATATAGAGACGAATTAGATAATAACGACCTATTTTAATATCATTTCTATTTGAAACATTAGATTACAGCGACCAAATAGACAAATGCAATGAGCTAGAATTTAAAGAAAATATTTTTTTCCAATATGGTTCATCTGTAACTTACATTGCGTTTACCTATTGTATTAAAAGGCTATTAGTTACAACAAGTGGATGAAATTTCTTTTTCTTAGCTTATTTAAGCATGCATTAAGACACTTTTCATTATACAGTAATTCTATAAGTTTTATTGTATGTAATATTGAATTTGATTGACATGAGAATATACTAGAAATTCTTTTAAAATAATTTAAACAGGAAAGAATTAAACGTATGACAAGAATAAATCTAATGCTGCAAATTAAATAGAACAAATTTATGAAAATTAATAAAATAAAAGTAATTGCACTAACAATTAATTTTATTTATTATTCTAACATAAAAAGCTTCTTTTCTAAATATATTTGGGCTAGGTTCCAACATCAAATCAACTGATTTAGATGATTGACGTCATACGGAATTTAATTAACATCAGAACGTAGAGGAAGCTCTTTTGAAATAATTTGAACACCAAAAAAAAAGAAACAAAAGAATATCAATAACTGGTAGATTTCTGTAATTTGAAATTAATAAATATAATACAATTCCTTAGAAAATAAATAATTGCATTAAAAATGGAATTTACTTCTTTTACATACGTATGAATACTCTCTCAGGGAAAATCTTTAAAAAGGCATTCAGTATCAAACAAGCTGGTTTAGCTGATTTTAACGAGTAACAGAAAAGAATAAAAGATATAGAGGGTAAGAGAATGTTTTACTAGTGATGAAACAATTCTTTTAACTTGTACCAAATAAAACTGTAAAATTCTATAATACCATTATTTCTATCTCAAATTGAACAATGTAAGTACGATGCATTTTATTTTCTAATACACGAGAGCCTTTTGAAAATTTCGCGGCCTAACTATGGAAAATATAACTTGTGTTTTTAATTTCTCTTTATTTTTCAATATGGTCCCCCTAAACATAAATGCACTTCATCCAGCGATGCTCCAGTGCTTTTATACTATTCCGGAATTCCTTTTCTTTGAAGTCTTTAAAATAGTGATTCACTGTTGCTATCAGTTCTTCAGTTGAAGAAAATCGCCTATCACTAAGAAATTTTTTAAGTTTTGAAAATAGATGAAAAACTGAGGGTGGGAAATCTAGAGAATAGTCTGGATGTGGCAGTAAGTAGTACTTCAATTCAGCGATTTTTAGCATGGATACAACACTTGTTTGGAGACATGCATTTTAATGATGAAAAATGATTTTTCTTTGATAAACCTGGTCTTTTCTCACGAATTGTTTGATCGAGTCGGTCCAACAGTTTTACATATACTCTCCCGTTATTATTTGACCCTTTGAAAGGTATTAAATTAGCAGGATTTCTACAGCATCCAAAAAAATTCAAGCTATACTTTTCCAGAGGATAAAACTGAATTTTCTTTTTTTGTGGTGGGGAACTACCACATTTCCATTGATTTGATTATTGATTTGACTCTAAAGTGTAACGATCAATCTAAGTCTCATTTTTAGTCACAAATCATCGAATAAAGTCAATCGCATACCTGTTAAATCGATCCAAACAGTCTTGTGAAATTTGTACTCGAATGCGTTTATGATCAATTGTCAGTAAATGTGGCACTCATCTTGTCGATAGCTTTTTCATACCTAATTCTTCAGATAGGATGTAATACACGCGTTTATCTGAGACACCCACGACCTTTGTAATTTCGGACACATTTAATTGCCGATCCTGTAAGACAATATCGTGCACTTTGTGGATGATTTCTTCGGTCGTTGCAGTTTTCGGACGTCCACTACGCAGATTATCTTTTGAATTTGCACAACCACATTTAAATTCGCCTGCCTACTTATTTACGGCTGTATAAGAAGATGCACTATCACCCAGTACATTTTTCATCTCACTAAGATTTCTGTTAGCTTTAATCCATTTTTAACAAAAAAAAACTTTATCATGGCACGATATTCAACTTTATCCATTTCAACAACGGCACAAAAGGAACTCTTTTTAAATTGATATTTGCAACAAACTGCTTGACATATTAATTATAGACTTTGAGGTTATGTATAAGATAGATGCTTTGTAATGCGCCACAAATATTTAAAATATTACTGACACATGTGTTAAAAGGCAAACTTTCCAAATCACCCTCGTACTAACACATAGAACTGTTTTTTAGGCAATAGTGATTTTTTAAACCATTACATTCTATACCCAACTTTGACTCTTGAATCATTTTCTATAGTTTACGATGCTGAATATTATCTGGTTAGTGAAAGAAAGGATTCAAGAACCAAAACTGATCATAGCAAATTACATCCATAGAAAACTAACAAAATTTATGTCAAGAAAACAATCAGACAATTATTTTTAAATAATTGTTTATTTTTTTATCACATATAATAAAAAAATAATATAATAAAGAAGGAAATAATTTCGTACATAAAAAAATAAAAATGTTACTTTGCTGTTACTTCCAAAATAATAATTACAATAATTAAAGTATATATGGAATATAATTAATATATATATATATAGAGAGAGAGAGAGAGGTTATAGAATGTCGAAATGAAATGGAATCTATTTAACCTAATTAATTTTAGAGATAATTAGTGAAGAACTCGTCTAATAGAAAACGCATAAATTCCAATGTCGACTTTCAGAAATGTTACAAAACAATTTTAGGAAATCAAACTACTTTTCGATCATTATTCGCGTTAATGAGCAAAAAGTAATTAAATTACATTAAAATTTGGATAAAAATTAAGTAATTAATGAGTGAATTGACCGAAATTTCATACAATAAAATAAAGAATGTGATTATAAAACTATATAAACGTCAAATAAACTATTACATATATACTTAATCCTCATAATAATAATAAGTATGATATCTAAAAATTATGCAGACACTAATTATAAGGTAGCACTTATAAGTAGTACTTAATTGTAGTGTTTTGAATTGGATTTCACTTAATGCGCTCTAAAAAGGAACGCTTTTAATATACTTTTATATACAAATGTAAAT
The DNA here is from genome assembly GCA_034766995.1 of Acanthacorydalis orientalis. Lineage (NCBI taxonomy): Eukaryota > Metazoa > Arthropoda > Insecta > Megaloptera > Corydalidae > Acanthacorydalis > Acanthacorydalis orientalis. The sequence goes on along the minus strand of CM068315.1, from coordinate 20,724,601 downwards.
CTCGTTTCATTAATTATTGTATAGGAAAGATACAATTAATTATGCATAAATATATTACAAAAGTATTCAATCAAAATCGCAAATATTATCACTTTGAATTATATTTATGATATATAGGACAGTTATAAAAATACTATGCGGTTAATAAAAATTTGAAAGATTATCCTTTATTTATTTTAAAGCTATATTTTAAATATGATGTACCAGTACCATTTAAAGTAAATTAAAATTTGAGTTTTTAATATTTTTATGAGTGCTCTTATGGGAAAACGTTGAGTTTCTGAGGAATTCAAATGCGATGAAATAAAAAATAGATAATAATAAGATTATTACCAATATTTATCTTCGAACTATTGGATTGACCAAAAAGTAAATGCATTCTTTTCTATAAATGAAAGGAAAAATGTTCATGTGAAACAAAAAATTATTACACAATATATTGTTCATTTTGTTCGATTACCTTTTGCCATCAACTTACCATGCAACTTTATGATTCCACGCTAAAAAAAATTTATCTTTCTCGGCAAAAAACTGTTCCAAAAACGATTTTATATCTTCATCATCAGTGAAGTTTTTACCATTCAAAGCGTTTGTAATGAAATGGTACTCTGATGGTGCCATCTCTAGCGAATAAGATGAATGTGATAACAGACCATCAAATCTACAACAATTTTTGACGAGTGGCCAAACTTGTATGGAGTCTATGGAGAGTATGGAGCTATCATGGTGAAACACAACACCTTTATGATTCGCCAATTTTGGACGCTTCTGTTTGATGGAATCACTTAATTTATCCAGTTAACGATAATATACGTTCGAATTAATGATTTGCTTCCTTGAAAGCAGCTCAAAATGCACAAAACGTTTGAAATCCTACCAGACTGACAGAATAACCTACCATTGGTGAATATCTGCTTTTGAAGTGCTTTGAGAAGGTTCATCACACTTTCTCCAGCATCTTTTTCGTTTGACGTTGTTGTAGACAATCCAATTTTCATCGTCTGTTATCATGGGTTAAAACGTGGGCTGTTTTCTTCACGTTTCAAGAAAGAATCGTAGACGTCAATGCGCTTAGTGAGATGATTTTTTTTGAGCTCGTTCTATTGACCATATTAACGTATCCAAGTTTTTTAAAAAAGTTTTCAACGCTCGATTTCGATATGTTAAAATTCTCAGCAATCTCTCATATCGTTAAACGTTAATTGGATTCGATTACGCCTTTATTTTATCACCAACAACTTCGACCAGCCTTCCTGAGCGTGGTGCATTTTTAACATCAAAATCTCCATACCGAAATTTATCAAATTTAGCATTCTAACACTACCGTAGTTTTAAGGCATTTTCACCGTACACATCGCATAAGTTTTTATGCCCTTGCACAACATGTTTTCATTTTCGGTAGTAGTGCAGCAAAATATGACGAAAATGTTCCTTTTGATTTTTTTATTTTGAAATCGACAGCAAACAAACAATTGTTAACAAAATCGTACCCTTTCTGTTTCTAAAACCTGCTGAAACTATGAGCTATCAAGTTACATAATAAATTCGGGGTATAAAATGAATTTAGTTACATTTCAAAACATTTATGTCTATCTGTTAAAAAAAACATAATTACTTTTTACCGACCCAATAAAATATGTATTTTTTACAAGAACTCGTTTTTTTCTTTCTCTATCTTATTTTTATGATATCTTCTAACTCATTTCTCTTACAATGTGCAAAGGTGTCATTCTATGAGTCTCAGACTTAATGTACACAGACAAATTCACTCTAAAAATTCCAAATAGAAAATTAAGAGACATGTGAATAATTTTAACACAGATCTCTTGCCTTTAGAATATAAACAAGCACATCAAAGATGATAGCACGAAATGTAATATATATTAATGACTAATTATCTTTATTAGAAAGTTGTTGAAATTTTTTGTTGGTACATATAAGATAGATAAGAGTAAATTATCTATCTTAAAATGTATTAGAGTAGTTGCAAAATATAGAGAAACCTGTAAAAAAACATTTGTTGTTGAAGAACTTAACAGAAATTTGATATTTTTTTGATAATTTTTTTTCATAACTAAGCAATTGTCTGATGCTGATTTTTTCAATTCTTCTGATAAATATTTACAAAAAAAAGAAAAATACTGATGGTGTATATTAACAACCGAAACACAAGAACGTCATTTACAAAGAATAAATTTAAGATAATCGATTTCATAATTCACATCTTAACTCTCACCCTTAAAGAATATATCCGTTCGATCGTCTCTTATCCTAAAAAAGCATTATGAATACGATCCTGCCTGCAATGCACACCTCTGTACATTCATATACTACGTACACAGAGTGTTTTGTTGTTGATAATAGCTTATGGCCGCAACATAATGCAGCAGCAGCGTTGGAACTGCATTTGTAAACCGGAAGAAGGTTTATGTATGGTAATGACTGTACGGCTGCTGTAACAACGTATTAAATCTGGTATAGTTGTAGTTGGGGTAAATCTAATTGCGTTGTCATAACTGTTTAAAATATATACGTGTGAAACATTGTCGATGTTTATTCTGCCTCCTGTGTATTGTTAAAAATATACTTAACAAACAGCTAATGTATTAGTGACTATAACACTATTAGGTACTGTATTAAACAGTTGGATTTTTACATAGTCATTATGTGCGTTCTACATACACACACACATATATATATATATATATATATATATATATATATATATGTAAGTATGTGTGTATGCATACATATTAAATTAATAATTTTCTTTATTAATAGTTACTGCTTGAAGTACAATTTAACTTTTTTGCCATATTTCATCAGCTATTTTGTAATATCTCTAAAGTATATTTGAATGTTAAACATGAATATTTGTTATATAGTTCTATGATCAGTTTATATTAGTACATTTTTTAATTAACTATATTTATTTTATTAACAGTTTATAAGTATATATACATACTTAATTTTACAAATAAAAGTATTAGGTTGATAGAAAAATAATTGTGGCTATGATCCCATTTGTCAAGCTTGTTTAATTTTCCTATCTGTTTTAAGTGGTCCAGAATTGTTGGATAACATGCCTAAATTTTGTGCAAGTTCTCGAAATGTCTGTGGTTCTGCTTCAACTAACGTCTTCAGTTGGTCGTTAAAAAGTGAAGAAGCACGCCTGCGATCTTCTTCATCTTTAAGGCTCTCGTTCCCAGTACAAAATTTTCGGAATCACTATTGCATCGTAAGTTCATTAACAATACCCAAACTAAATATCGTTTAATTTACGAGCAGTTTCTACTGCTTTACCACCCGTTTTAAACTCATACAAAAAATTAAACTTTTTTGCTTCTTTTCCATCTTTAACTTAATAGCACAATTTAAAGCATAATTAATAATGAAATGAAAGTCGATATTACCCATAATACAGACTCAATAGTGCACTTTAAAATGATATTAACATGAACATAATGAAATGACACTTTCAGTGAAAGAAATGAATGTCAGAATTCAAAAAACAAAAACAGCAATTATTTTCCTACTAACCTCATAAAATACAGATGTCGTACGTTTAAATACCTGCAAAAAGTTATAATAAAAATACTAAAAATATGTGAAAAATGGAAACAATAAACTGTTCAAGTGAGAAAAAATGAAAAAAAATTTTTGAAAAGTAATTCATAAAATATTGAAAACGATTGATAGAGTATTTTGCATGTGTTTCCGGTATTCAGTCATTTAGTCATTCCAAACGATAAAAAATTGGATTTTTCCACATGAAATATGTACAAGAAATAATAAAAAATCACAAAATTATAATTTCGTACAAGTACAAACGCCAGAACGTCTGTGATCGCAAAAAAGTACGTCGTGCTATTGGAGGTATGAGTAGTAATTATTATTAGTGATAGATAAAAAACGAGCTACTGCAGTGCAACACAAATAACTCTGATTTCAATTTTTAGGATTAGTTTACACCTGTCAAATCAGTGAGCCCATAGCGCTTATATCTATGGACACAAATCAGAAAATAATGAAGATTGATGAATAAAGATTAAAATACTTAATTTCATTACGTTACATTTACTCAGTTTATATACAGCATTGCCGTCTCGTAATCATAATATCCTAAAACTTATTCATATTAAGAAAAATTAACGATTTTGATATTTAAATAATGTTGATAAGAAGTTTCAATTCCAGTGCGCTCGAGTTCCAAGTAACATTTTTTTTATATGTGTTTTGTGCTCTTTTGCTCTTTTTTGAGATATCTTCTAACTTATTTTTCCAATAGTATACAGAAATATGACTTATAACTATAAATTATGAACTATAACCATATATTGTTACAAAATTTTCAAGTTCAATGTTTAGTTCATAAAATATATTGAATTAAACTTTTTAATCACGGACGGAATAATAGTATGTGTGTAAATACTACTTGAATTTTTGTTTTGAATTAATGAATTTTATCACGAGAACTAAAAATAATTTTATATTTCAAAAACTTGTTTATAACATTTTGTAAGTAAAATTAAATATTTATACTGTTAACATTGTGTGGTCTATAAAACATCATATTGATAGAGAAACATTTTCCATGCAAGTGACCAGTTAGTGTTTTCTCGCAATCGTCATTTGACAGATAATAGAAATAATACTTATTTCTTAGAATAAATCTATTTTGACAAATTGCGAATGAAAATTATCAAATATTTTCGTACCGCATCGAATATATTCCTGAATTCACCCCTGCACGCTACGAAATAATCATCCATTGAGTGCAGCGGTGGAAGAGAGAACCAGCAAACACAGTCCGATGGGAGAGATGTTTATGTATGGACGTGCATTATATGTGTGTGTACGTACAGGTAAAATGCCGAGGTGCGAAGCCGTGGTGTGAGGGTAAGCCGGCTAAGCTGGACCGAGGCAATGGCATTAGCCGTAGGCCCGTACACCGGCACAATACGGATTAAGTGCGGAATGTTGCCTCCGAACAAACAGTGTTTACTTAATTCTTGGCCGATTTATGCTATTATGAAAACAGTGTGGTGTGCGAATACAACCGACCAACATCATCATCGGATCACTCTAATACGTTTCGTATTTTTCAATTGAGGATTATGCATACATGCGGGGTGGAGATGACAGACGAACAGCATTCGCAAAAATGTTCATGTTGAAATATACGACGAGACCAGTACGACAAAAACAATATCATATGCACGAAATATACAATTAGGGATAAGAGTGATCGATTAAGAATATTTTTTTTCAATTATATAAATACCCCCATCTGAAAAATGTAACACTTGATTGAATTAATATTTCTTTGAATAACCAGAGATACGATTTTTGATTTTCAGATAAAAACAGAAATCGAGAAACGGAAAAATAGTTGATTTCCTCAGTAATAGCAACATTTTATAATAACTTTTCTGGACGAGTATTCAATTACAGTCTTAGGAACAAACCTTCTCACTAAAAAGCACTGAAATAACCTACTTTGTAACTGATGATAGGAATGAAGAAAATAAATCTTTTGTCGCCAGATACATTTTTATAGAACCTGGTTTTAAATATCTGCTTTATTACAACTTGTATTCACAACAAATAAACAAAAACACATTGTGATTGTCTTGAGATGAGTCATAAATATTGAGATATCAAATGTGATAGGTGAATAAAATTATAATTATAAACATGAGTAGATCTTTATTCTATTAAGACATGTCTGTTAGTCCCTCACCTAGTAAATTAATATTATAACTCAGGCATTAAAGACATATTAATAAACAGAACTAACAGATATATTCCTGTATATTTTATAATAAATTAACGTGATAATGCAATATTGCCCGTGTATATAAATTTATCTTTAATATTATTATTACAAATCAATCATTTAACATAGAGTATGCATTTTGAGAGAAAAATCAAACAAAGAAAACCGGATGTATTAACGAAAAAGTAGAACAATTGGTCACAATATTCATTTAGATGTACTAAAATAGAATCTAGAAAAAAGAAATACAATAATAGAGAATGGTTAAGAGAGGTGTTTCAATATCATACTTCAACAGGAATAAGATCGAAAATACGCAGCTAAAATAGTAAAAAAAAATAGATTCCATAAAACACATCTATCTCTCAAAACATTATTCTAATGTTCTTATCTAAATCCCATAGAGTATCTATGGGAATAATTAAAATTGGAAATTAGAGACCATAATAAAATAGATACAGATAACTATAAATACAAATTTCATTTCAATCATTTATGAGCTAGGCAAATGTTTGAATGTCACTCGTCGAATCATATGCAATGTTAACTATTCGAGTGAACGCAATGATCCACATAGCGAGATTAGGTCTCTCTTTTCGGCTGCGGGGTCCGTATTTGTAGAATTGCTCGTCAGTTTATACACTGTATAAAGTTCTCCTTTATTGTATGTTATTATGATAGGACGATTACATTGTAAGACAGCACGCTTCGTGTCTTGTGTTTGAAAAGAAAATAACACAGCTACTTTCTAAACTGAAAGAATGACAGATCTCTTTCATAAAAATCTCGTGCAGAATGCAATACACGGTTCTATTCTAGTATTTAGCAACATTTCACAACATACACTGAAATTCATATCTCTTTTTATGAACAAATATATATATATATATATATATATATATATATATATATATATATAACTCAGTATAATTTTTGTTATTTTTTTAGTATACTAAAATATTTTAATTAAAATGTTCTAGTGGCAATATTTATACAAATCAACTATTTTTTCGTCCCAGAAACCATACCAAATTTTTCGATCAAAAATATTCAATAAATAATTATTGATTATTTTCGATTTTCGCTTATGCGCATTTCGATAAAGCTTATGCACTTTGAGGATAATGATGCGTTGCCAGCGAAATGTGCATAAGCGACAATCCAAAATAATCAATAATTAGTTATTGAATACTTTTTATCAAAAAATTTTGTATGGTTTGTGGGACGAAGAAGAATTCATTTGTGAAAGTGAATTTATCGACAATATTAGAACTGCCATAGTGGTATAGACAATGTATTACAATTCTAATCATTTAATTGAAATTTCATAGGAATAATTGACACATTTTTCTTTTTATTTATTTTTAATAACAAAGATATATTTTAAACACAATAATTAGACTGTGCATATAGATTCTATATGTAGAAATTAAATAATATTATGAGTTAATAAAAAAACATATTTATTTTAAAATATGAAATCATTAATATTACATCAGAAACACTTTTTCTTATTTTTTTCTCAGTCCATAAATGAGGGTTATTAACGAGATATGGAACATCAAATCTCCTTTTATTGAATATCTCCCCCCCCCACACACACCAACAATTATAATGAATTTCTAATAATATTTTTGAAAAAAAGGTTAGGTACATGGTCACCTATTTAGATATATAAAACAAAGATAATAAAATAGTTAGTATTCAACGAAATATATTTCATAAAATACAAATTTTCAAGAAAATAAAAAGCACAATCTACTTTCAAAACCTTATAGCATAATAGTCATGAAACACATTTTTCATATTAATGATACTTACTACCTACTTATAATTACATAGGATAGAAAGGTACATAAAAGTTAAATTCCAAGTTAACACTTGTTTTTCGTAGGAAGGTACATAAATTTAATCGTTTTAAATTGGAATACTATTTGTTTTATTGGCACATTTCTACTACTTTGGTGTTTAAGCAATTTCAAAAGAACTTTATCTGCATTTTGTACCAATCCAATTCAATAATATATATGGGTATGATGAATCGCATAAAATGACCAATATAAAATTTCTCACATTATTCGCTAATGAACTTAGCTATCCAAGCTCATATATATATATATATATATATATATATATATATATATATATATATATATAATATTATATATATATAATATTATATATATATAAGAAAACTGCTATATGCTGATGAAATTAACCAATAAAATTACAAAAATTATTTGTCTCCCGTACCTAATAGTGGATGCCAAATACATAATTAACAAAATGATGTACTTGTTTTGTCATTGATATAATTTTTAATAATTTTATCCCAACATTTTAATATATAAAAATATATTTGTTCAGATCATTAATATTTGATAATTAGCTAAATGATAAATATTAGGTTGGTAGGGAAATAATTGCGGTTTTTGTATTCTGAACTCTAACCTTATTTTTTTTAATAAGTGTCATTTCATCATGTTTATGTTCATATTATTTTAAAGTGTATTTTCGGTTTGTATTTTGGTAAATCGACATTGGTTGTATTATTAATTTTGGTTCAAATTGAGCTACTGAGTTAAAGATGAAAAAGAAGCAAATTATATCATTTTTGTATGAGTTCAGAACGGGTGATATAGCAGCATAAACTGCTCTTTAACTAAGCGATGCTTTTGGTGTCGATACTGTGAAGGAGTTAAGGAACGTACGGTATAATGGTGATTCCAAAAATGTCGTGCTATGGATAGCCTTGAAGATGAAAAAGGTCGCGCGTATTCTTATTCAGTTCATAACGACTAACTGAAGGCATTAGTCGAATCAAAACCGCACACAACAATTCGAAAACTTACACAAAAGGTAGGTGTTAGTAACCATCAAATACTTCTGGATCACTTAAAACAGGAAATTAAAAAAAAAATAGAAAACTGTATATGAATTTGAAGGTCATAAACCGTAATTATTTTTCTACCTACCTAATAGAAAGCACCAATAAAATAAAAAATTAGATAGTACATTAACTACAAAAAAAGTACAATATAAATCTGTTTAGAAAAAGGAAAACACATATTTTGAAAGTAGAATTCATGTTTATTAATTGACATATTTTATCCGTTATATAACAATTATTTTAATATAATTCTGTGACATAATTTTTTAGAAAACCTGAAATCGACTGCAAATTATCATTTAATCCTTGAATGAAATTGATTAATATTAATATATAAAATTAATTTAACTTTCTATTCAAAAATGGGTATTATCTCTAAAATTCTATGCATATAAACAAACTATTTGATATATATATATATATATATTTGTCAACATTTTTACGTCTATTAGTATATTTGAGTTATACATCATCCATATGAAATGGTGGTATACGAATAGTGTCCTTTCAAAAGTCAACTGTACTCTTACATAGTTATTAAGGAAATGTTGTTTTACTCTTAGGTAATTACATTTTTTTTAAAAAAAAGAGACTTAGATTAGAGATCGATTCATCTTCCAGTTCAAAACTAAAATATTTATCATATACATTTAATGTACACATGAATTACATAATACTTTTGTTTGATTCATTTTATTTATTACAATGAACTAACATTCTTTTTTTAAATTTTAATTATTTTGCATTTCAATTTGGCTCAATTTTCAGTTTTTATGATACGAGTATATACTCGTATTATTTATTTAGATGAAACGATTTAAACGAAGCCGTATAGAAATACTGTGTAATAGATTATTTCGATTTGCACCGGCGTTCTTTCTAACACAAATCGAGGTCTTAGTATATTGACAACAGTAATTATATAATAATACTATTGGATTGATTTTACTATAATTATATATTCTCATAATTACTTCGAACTTTATCAACCATCTTTACGACCGATATTGAAAATACCACACGCACACATACACACATACACATTTCAACATTTTGATAAAAATCAACCACGCTCTACGTACCTCTATTATCCCTCGAACGTTTTAACATTGGTTAGTGTTTCCGATAACGTTCTTTCACGTATCAAAACCTAAACAAAAATGAAAAAATCAAATCGCGCGTATAAATACGGGTTCTGATATGTCGTACAGATCGACAACAATGCAGTACGCAAATGATAAATTACATGTTTTGAATCGTATTGTACGAGAGACGGTCGATCCGTAGGTATGGAGGAACGAGACGAATAGAAAAAAAAACTAATGAATATTTAATGGTCGATCTAGATTAACAGTACAATTGTTGACACCATTAACCTCATAAATATTGGGTTTGTAATGGTGTTCGAATCGGTCGATTACTCTTTCACGTACTGCACAACATCGAACATGTATTTACACTAAATGCGAGGTGATTTGTGACTTTTCAAAAAAATTCTCATTACGAACAGCACTGAATATGGTATAAAAATCATTTTGTGTAGTCATTTTAATTATCTATATATATATATATATATATATATATAATTGATGTAATTTATAAAAAATACATCGAAATTTTAATAAAATTATATACTTATTGTACAGGAACTTCACACTGCTCTTAATATAAGGTTAATAGGAAAATAATTGCGGTATTTGTTTTCTGAATTCTAACCTTAATTTTTTCATTAAAAGTGTAATTTCATTAGTGTAAATGTTAATATCATTTTGAAGTGTATTTTTCGTTCTGTATTTTGATGGCATCGATTTTTGTTTTATTATCAACTATGATTCAAATTGGGCTAATGAATTAAAGATGGAAGAGAAGTAAATAAGAGCAACTTTTTCTATGAGTTCAAAACGGGTGGTGAAGCAACAAAAACTGCTCGTTAACTAAACGATGCTTTTGTTATGGGTACTGTTAAGGAACGTGCGGTCCAGTGGTGCTTCTAAACATTTCGTGCTGTGGACGAGAACGACGAAAGCGTCTATCTTCAGTTCATAACAACCAACTGAAGCGTTAGTTAAATCAGAACCACGCACAAGAACTTGCAAAAAAGATAGGCGTTAGTCATCCAACAGTTCTGGACCACTTAAAAGAGCTAGGTAATCAATTCCCTTCGAATGAGGTCAAGTAAGTTTTTTGAAAATTTTCCTAGGTAGCAAAGTCAAGATTATGATATATGACAGTACTACACGTTGTTAGATAAAACACGTTACAGTCTAGTTTTGAAAGGGAACTAATCCCCAGGAACGACAAAGCAACTACACGGATACAGAGAATTCAACCACTATCAGCTAAACTAAAAACTGCCTAAAAAAAAATAAAAAAGAGAAAAATATATATGAATTTGAAAGTTATAAACCGCAATTATTTTTCTCCTAACCTAATATTTTAGTCTGAGAATTAATGGTTATTAGTTAGGTCTTATTCTTTCTGTCTTATTTGTAAAAATTATTATAATTTAGATTCTATTTTAATTTAAAAATGTTAAGGTTAATTGTAACTTAATAATTATATTAATTAATCTTATCTCTAAGTCTCTTTCTAATCTACCTACCCGCCCCAAAATCATCGTTTAGTTTACGAGCAGTTTTACTGCTTTACTACCCGTATTGAACTCATACAAAAAATTGTTCTGATTTGCTCCTTTTCCATCTCTAATTCAATAGACCAATTTGAAAAAAAAATTAATAATAAAATAAAAGTCGATGTTACTAAAATACAGACTGGATAATGCACTTTAGAACAATATTAATATGAACACGATGAAATGACACTTTCATTGAAAAAAATTAAGGTTAGAATTCAGAAAACAAAAGAAGCATTTATTTTCCTACCACCTAATTAAAAATTTTTGTTGCCAATAATGAGATTTGATATAGGTGGAAAGAAATGTAAGACATAAATATAAAAAAAAACTAAATTTAATTAATAAAAAAAAGTTTTCAATTCAATTAAATGGTATTGGTGGGTTGTATCTCTCCTCTGATTACATAATGCAAAAGCAATTAGGAAACTTTATAATTGTTACTTTTGTACGCTGATCATATGTACTACCACATCAACATTTTTGAAGAATACCATAGACAATTATGTGTATTTCTAAACTGATTAATTTCTGAATCATCAATCCATTTCATATTCAATAGAAGTATCATTGGTTATTTCAGGACATAAAATCAGAGTACTTATGATATTCAAATGTATGTACAAGCGTCTAGAAACTAATTATTTCTTAATTGTAAAAGAGACCAACTGAAAATCAATGACCCACCCGTTCATACTCAGTGCCCCGGAACTGTACATGTGGCGTGATATTTGTGTACAAGTGATACAAATGAATGTGTGTGTATGTCTCTCAGCAACTGCTGGTTGGTGGCGGGAGGTGCGAGTGTATCATGTTCACCAGTGGGGATATCATGACAAGACGAAAGCATTGGAGAATGGGTATCAGTTTCATTGGACGCCGTTTCGCGAGATGTGATTGGACAAATGTGTAAAGTGAGACACGCCTCGTGCCGTTGGCGACACTGATCCGTTCGTCATGAAAACAAGGACGTTAAAGAGGATCAGCTAAATCCAGTATTTAATTTATTCAATCTTAGTATCAACACACGCTTAAAAATATTCTCTACAACTATGAAACGATAAAGGCATAATTCAAAAATAAACTTTAAAAATATTAAATTAAATGAATATTTGAGATAATATAATACAATAATTGTCAGAATTAAAATTTTAATAATGTGGCTGAATTCGCTTTCACAAATGATTAAGACCGTATGCATCAATATTATAAAAAAAGAATCAAATGTTTAATAATTGACTATTTATTGATAATAGTTACTTATGCACATTTCATATTGAGGTCCTATTTTATAATAAATATAAAACATGATATTTACATTTTTATGTTTTCAGTTCGAATTTGTTACGATGTTACTATGTACTTCTGAAATTATAACTAAATTCATTTTCAAAAGTAAAAATCTTGCTCTCACTTCAAAACACACAAAAATTGTTAAAAACTGTTCAGTTATTAATTATTGATTATTTTTCTTTGTTGCTTAGTGGCATTTCGATAATGATGTTCTTTTTAGTGTTAAACTATAAAGATGTGTTTTTTCTGTACTTTTATGCTTTGTGGATGATGGAATTCAACAATTTGTGTCCCTCTTGTGTCAAATTTATAGTATATTTGTTTCCTGTTTCAATAAACATATAGTAATTCTTTAGTATTTTTTAGTTCTTTAATGAAGATTGTATTTTCAGGTTTATTCGTTTTGAAATGTATTGATAATTATATATTATACCATAGTATCTTCTATAATAACATAACATTGTTATACTAAAACAAATTTATAGCTTTAAATGTAATATAACTAAAAAAATATGTAACTATTAAAATACCAAACTACGACATTGATATACATTCTGAGAAGAAAATCTATAAAGATAAAATAAAATATAATTAGAGAAAAGTATCTTTTTATAAGGTTGATACGTTCCACAGAAAACTGTATATAAAAAAATCGCACAAGAAATACATTCAAAACTTACGTTGAAATATTAAGGACACGTTCCATAATTTTCTAAAACCGCATAAAACTAAAAAAGTGAGTTAAAATACACTTAAATTCGCAAGAAAAAAGTTTATGAAAATTCATAAAAATAAGTATGGCTGGAAAATTCATTCGAAAATCTGAAAGAAATTGATATAAAACTTAAATTAAGTTCGTTTTAAACTTTATTCATTTAATTTTATTGAAAAGTCACAATTCTTTTTTACATTTTTTCATCAGAATTATCCTCACTATCTGACAATGTTCGGCAGCATTTGCGAACTGATGCGAAATCACTTTCAAGACTAGAAGAGATAGTCAGTGCATCAGATCTGCATGGTTAAGACAGTGGTTCTTCATAAACAGAATTAGCATCAACTTCACCCTCGTTTTGTGTTGATTCTTTTCTCTGATAATGTAATTAGTAATTCAACTTTGCGATGATGATTTTACTATTTTCTTTATGCAGTTTGCGATATCCACATATACAATTCTTCAGTTCAAATTGGAATTTGAAGTCTCGTACAGAATTTGTGTCATCAACTTTACAATAAATTCATTTTTCATTTTATTGTAAGGTTGAAGAACTTCTCGAATTATATTTGCAGTGAGAGAGATAGGTTTTTCTTCCGAATCACTATCGTTTTCTGGACTTTTGACGATATTTAAAGTTATATTAATAATATCAACGTCACTTAAGGTATTATCCACAAGAAATTCGTTGACATAATTCTGACTAAAGCAATCAAAACCTTCTCTACCAATTTCATCTTCCAAAGTAATAATTTCAGCTGATAATGTCGATGTTTGAATGGTTGCACTGTTTGCAACACATCCAGGCAAAGATATTTTCCAGCAGGCATTTAAAGTTTGTGATTTTATTTAAGCGATAGAAGATATAACTTGATTTAAACAGTTCAAAATATAATGTTTAAATTGAAAAAATATAAATTTTAAAAATATAATAATTTAGATTTAAAATTTTTTTAACGAGCTCATATATGTATATACAGGGAACCCCGAATTTGCATGAAATATGCACCGCATAACTTGAAAACCGCATTAAAATGATACGCATAAAAACAGACTCGACTGTATGTGTAATATTTTTTTACGATCAATAAGAAAGCGGTCAATTAATATCGTGTAAGTCAGTGGTATCAAACACGTGCCAAGACTCTAGAATCCGGCCCACGACCCAAAGCATGAAGTTGATTTCATTAAAATAATAAAATGGAATTTAAAAAAATATAAAATATATTTTTAAAAAATTGCAAATTATAGAAGCATATTGTAATGAACGCCGTTTTACGGCCGTGCTAAATTGTCTAATTTAAACTTTTGTTGTAACGTTTGATAATAATACCTAAAATTAATGATTTTTTTAATTTTTTTACAAATTCATTAAAGAAAAAATAAATGTTAAATTTAAATGCGTTATGTTCGAATATAAATAAAATACATTTTTTGGATGACTTTTTTGTCTGCGGTGCGAAGAGTATCTTAAATTGAATTTGGTGACCGGTGTTCGTATATGAGTTTGACACCAATAGTGTAGTGATCGATTTCTAAAATTTTATGAATGACAAGTGATCATATAGATCACTTTTCCAAATACATTTTTTTATTTTACAATTAAGTTTTTAAAAGGTATATTTTTTGTAAAAATTAGCTATATTTGTAAGTTTTGCAAACAAATGTTGTTTCCATAGCTCTATTAAATAGCAACTCACTCTATAAAAGTAATAAAATTGAACACGAATGATATAGGTAAACAAACTAATAATTTAATATATAAAATGGTCTCATACAAATATGTTTCTAATGTGTTTCTATCGATTCTATTGTAATTATACATGGACTTTTTATGTATATAGACACACATGCATATATATATATATATATATATATATATATATATATATATATATATATATAATCGTACGTATACACATACATACACTTGTATATGACTATTACATGTGTATGAATCAATAAATGCGCCGTTGTGTGTACGTGTGTACACGATAGTAACACCTAATGACTAATATATTTACATGGTGATATGTGACAAATTATCATTTAGCGAGACTGAAAGAAAATATAATATGGCGTCAGCCGTCATAAATTACGTTCTCGTCTGAAAGCGGAAGAAATGAAACGTTTGTCACGGACAGAGAGACGAATATGTGCACATATATACGAGAGAATGAGACGGTGTGATTTGAACCGAAAGCCGGTGCGTTCAGTTCGACCGTGTCTCGTGCACCAGTGTAAATTTGATGGATTGATGTGACATGGATGATTGATACAAAACGTTATTCTCTTCGTCTGTTTTGAACGGCACTCGTGACGTTGTGGGGTGAAGGGAGACATTATATTATTTTCCTTGTCCGAGGAAATCAGTCAGTGAGCTTATATATACATATATATACACACACATACATATGTATATTGGTGTAACAACCTTACAAATGAAGTGTGACAATAAAATTCACAGAATGTATTTAGAAACAATGTACAGTCAGTCACAAAAGAATCCGGCTACCTCTCAGCATATTTTATGTAATAAATTATGTTTATGGTAGAGAAGAAATTATTTAAAAATGTTTGATATCGTTTATTACTGTACTTCAAAACAAAATATTTACAAATAATAATATGTATACAATATACTGAAAAAAGGTTTGTTTTCAATTTAACATGCCATATATATTTATACACACCAAGTATCCGGCCACTCACAATATTTTTTGAAAAAGATTTAGAAGAATGAAAAGTAGTGCTTCGTAGGATACCCCTTTAGATTTCAGAACTGCTTGTAATCAATGAGGCATAGAATATACAATCATAGAATGTACAAGTTTTTTCGTTATAACTGGGTTGATTGGTTCCATTCTTGTTGAAGAAAGGTTTTCAATGCTTCTTTACTAGTTACGGAATGATTGGATAAAGATTTTTTCAAAACTCGTCACAAATGTTTTATGATATTCATGTTCGGTGATTATGGAGGTGTTCCGAATTGTTTCGATATGTCACATAAAATCCGTTCTTTCGATTTTCTGGTACGGTGCTTAAGATCGTTGTCCTGTTGAAATATAAATTTGTTTTCTAATCCTAACTTCTCTGCACTGACTTTTAAATTATGTTTCAAAATATCGATATAAGCTCACTGATCCATTTTGCCTTCAATAAAATGAAAGCTTCCAATCACAGCTGCCGACATCCAAACCCACACCATTATGGAAACACCTCCATGTTTTACGGTTGGATAGAGATTTTCTCTACTGAATTCAGTTCCAGGTTTTCTCCTACCATTTTTCTTTTCGATGAACTAAATATTTCATATTTACTCTAATCATTAAAAATAGCAGTATCTCAAAAGTCTTGTGATTGATTCACAAGTTTTTTGGCGAATTCAAACCTTTTTTCATTATTCTGTTTACTTATCCATGGCTTCTTTAGTGAAACACGTCCTTGATAGCTACTCTTTCTGTTGGTTCTATAAACTGTTTCAGAACTTAAATTGTTTCCTGTACTTTTTTGCATATCTCTGCATATTTCTGTAGCACTAGTACTTTGATTAATTCCTACAATCCTTAAAATGTGTTTTTCCTCCCGTTCATTTATTATTTTCGGTCTTCCTGATCGTTCTTTATTTACTAATATAACAACAGTTTTGAATTTTTTGATAATATTTTGGACTTTACTACGTGGAATATCAGTCTCTTGTGCAATTTTGCATTGTGAATATCCTTTTTCATTTGAAAAAATAATGATTTTTCTCTCTGATATATTTGTTTTGAGTTTTTTTTTACATTATCCGAATATTAAAATTATATAAGGCGACAAAGAAGTACAACCAATACTACCGAGGAATTTGAAGATAATGCAGAGATTTCACTTTAGTGTTGCAAGCCAAAATATTCGAGAATTTACCGATTTCTATGTCCATGAGTTGTAATTATTGCGCATAGCCGAATACTTTTGTGTGTATAAATATGGCATGTTGAATCGAAACACACCTTTTTTCAACATATTGTATATATATATATATATATATATATATATATATATATATAATATGTAAATATTATGTTTTGAAGTACAGTAATAAACGATATCAAACATATATTTAAAAATTTCTTCTCTACTGTAAACTTAATTTATTATATAAAACGTACTGAGTATGATAGGTGGCCGGATACTTTTGTGACTGACTGTATTACATGAACAGTGCTAAACTGTTACATAGATTCGGCGTGAGTTTATTGTAATGATGTTAGATGTTCTGAATCCAATATCGAAATATTATTTATAAAATGTTAAGCATTACGTTAAACTTTTATTCCATCTCATTTTGCATACTAATTGAATTTTTGATTAAAACTGATTTAATACCACAGTAGAGTTCTGACATTATAGCTAAATTAATTTTGATACATGAATAACTGTATGATTATTTTTGGTTTTCGAAAAATAATGAAGTGTTAGTAACAAGTCTTATCGTACTATATTTTAGTAAGTGAATTTTAAATTTATTTATTACTCTATTTATTGTTTGGATTAATATTAATAGAATCAAATAAATTAATTACAATAGTAAATTATGAAAGAAACACGTACAAAATATATGATTAAGGTAATATAGTCAAGTACAAAGTATTAAAATAACGAGTTTTCCGATAGGGACGGAATTTTTGAAGAGGTTACATTCCACAGATGTCAAACTGAGAGCTGTATTTTTTTTGACATTTATTAAGTTTAGACATTGCTATTTTTGGTTATATCTCTGTAAACATTAAAACAACACATTTAAATAATATAATTGTATCATGAAAAGAGCAGTTCTATAAAAAATACGTTTCATAAATTACGTGATATATATTCCAAAATCAAATAAAATCCAATATTATTTTATTGATATGAATAATATATACATTTACATCGAGTGTTTTGTACACTTGATGGGTACGGGTGTGGGTCCGGGGTCTAATCCTTGGCTTTTTAGCCGGGTTTAGAAGGAAGACAGGAGCTAGGTAAGGGGATTTATGTGGGCTTAGGAGTTTGGATGCCGGGGAAAAAGCTTCAAAAAACCGGCGACAGGAGTGTACTTTTACAAAAAAATTATAGACTAACAGCAAATGACGAAGGACAAGAACAGAGAACAAGAGCAAGAACAGTATATGTTCTTGACATACTCGTCCATTTAAATCAAGAATTTGTCGATTAGTGTGTAAATTTGAAGAGACTGGAACAATTAAAGATAGAGAAACACCAACACGTGTTCGTAATGCTCGTTCTGAAGAAAACATTGACTTGATTCGTGAAAGTGTATCGGAAAAGTTAGGAATGTCAATTCCATGACATTCACATGAATTGGGCCTTTAATATACGACCACATAGCGTATTTTGCATAAGGATTTATTTTTGAAGGCTTATGAGGTTTAATTAACACAAGAATTAAAGTTAGCAGACCATTCAATGCGTCAATTGTTAATTGGAAACTGAAACAACACGGTTTTTCTAAAAAATCATCATTAGCGATGAGGTTCACTTCGAACTCTCTGGCTACGTTAACAAGCAAAAATTTCCGTTTCTGGGGTAAAAAAATCCGAGG
This sequence comes from Acanthacorydalis orientalis, assembly GCA_034766995.1. Lineage (NCBI taxonomy): Eukaryota > Metazoa > Arthropoda > Insecta > Megaloptera > Corydalidae > Acanthacorydalis > Acanthacorydalis orientalis. The sequence goes on along the minus strand of CM068315.1, from coordinate 20,705,705 downwards.
GCAAACGTCGAGAAGCTACTATATACAGAAATAATGACTGGTGCGCACTTTATACCAGTGGAGTCATTGGTGTTTACTTTTTGAGAATCGGGCTGATTAAGCGATTGCTGTGAGTAGAGAAAGATACCGAAACATAATAACCAATTTTCTGTGGGAAGAATTGGATGATATTGATCTACATATACAGGACATATGAATGGATTGTGTAACAAGCCACATAACCGGTGAAACAATTGATTTTGTGAAGGCGAAATTTGCTGTTCGCGTTATTTCCAGAAATTGAGACATAAATTGACTACTGGTATCTTGTCATTTAACACCAAGGGAGTACTTTCTTTGATGTCATGTTAAAGGATAGTTGTACATAAATAATTGTTAAATAATCGCCAACTTAAAAGATGAAAGCAGAAGATTAATTGGTGAGATAGAGCTCCAGTTGTGTAGAGATGTAATTAACAATTTTAACAAAAAAATGACTACTTGTAAGAAAGTATGTAGCTGTCACTTATACGATATTTTTTATTTCTAAATGCCATACCGTCAACTATTATTTATAATAAAAATAATCGAAATTTCAGAGAAAATTGTATGTTTTATTTGAAATTAAAAAATGCATTCTTATTGGAAACCCCTGTATTTACAAAAATTATGTTGTAAGTTTAAATTAATTTCAGGGAAAAAGTTTATAATAAAAACTTGCGTATTCATTATCAATATTCAACAACATTATCAAATATTATTTTCTTACCTTTTCATTAAGTATTATAAATTAATTATGGTACTTATAGCATTTAATATGTCTTATCACATTCCAGAACTGTTTACGAGGTTTTCCCATTTAACCCTTTGCAGACGAGAAATTTTTCAACTGTTTTTCTCGCTGGGTTGAATATACTTTTTTTAATTTTTGTATAAATTGAAATTATGTGCTGAAGAGTTAAATATAAGATGTTACGTAAAAAATATTGTGTTTAATGGAATTTTAAATTTTATTGGATAATAATAATCATTATTTAAGAATAAAAATGTAGTTTAGTTTTTGTATGGTACAAATAACGAAATTATTTTTGCCACTTCGGTGACATTCGTCCTAGTAAGTACAAGTGTGATGCTGCTTGTATAGCAACATTCGATCACAAAGGGTTAATTCCAGAATCAACGCTATAGCAGGCCCGTAGCCAGACAGTCATATTAGAGGAGGCAAACACAATTTTTGAGGGAGATGATTTTTTTATGTTAAAATTGTTGGGCGTTACGCTAGAAACGCGCTCATAGGAACGATTTTTTTCACTCGTAGAAACGTTTTTAATCGTCAAAGTAAACCCATTAGGAAGATTCTCCCAATGATTCTTGATGATTTTCAAATTTCCCAAAATCACATATTTTGTTGAGGAAGGGGGGTAAACGTAGCAACCAGGAGGACAATGCCGCCCCTGGCTCACCCCTGACTACGCGCCTGCGCTACAGCAGTGGGGTTACGTGAAATTAAACCAAAAGTAAAGCAAAATACTACAGTTCACAATTTTATTAATAGAGAGTGAACAAACAAATATCGAACAGCTGTTCGTTTCTACACAAGAAGCTAGCGCATAAATCGTGGCACTGTCGGTAGTCATGTAGCAGCGAGTGAATATAAATTTTGCTGTAAATTAGGGAAAACTGCAACAGAAACTTATGAAATGTTAAAAAAATGTTCTTGGTGATAACACCTTAAATGGTACTAGTGTGTTTGAATGGTTTAAACATTTCACAGATTAATGTGAAGATGTTCAAGTTGACGCTAAAACCGGCCGTATGTAGGTTTCTTAAATACAGATTCAATTACAAAAGTTCATCAAATTGTGGTAAAAGATCGCCGAATGATGGTAGGACAAAAAATGATAGTAGGAAAGTTAAACACCAATAAAAAAGGCGATTCGACAAAATTTAGATAAAGATTTACGAAGAGGAAGATCTGTGCGAAGTTCGTCCCACACAGTCTTAAGAATGAACAAAAACAGAGAAGAATTGCACGTGCGCAGACGTCTGTCAGACTTGTCGCAACAAAGCAACCTTCTTCATAGCATTTTTATTGATGATAAGCCATATATGTTTCAATGCGATCCTGAGACGAAACACCAGAGCATGCAGTGGATTAAAAAATCATGACCGAGACACAAATAGTTTCGTTTGAAAAAATCCACAATAATAATCACGCTGATTTTTTTTAATAAACAGGATGTGATTCATAAATAATTTGTGCCCGAAGGACAAATAGTTAATAGTGCACTCTACGTTGATGTGATGAAAATATTATTGCATCGCATTTCTCGAGTGCGGCTGCAATTTCGAAAAATATGTATTTGGTTTTTGTTACATTGCAATGTACCTATCCATTCTCTACTAATAGTGAAGTCATTTCTCATAAAACACGGTGTTATTGAGATCAATCATCCACTCTCTTCATGTGACTTGGCACCAGAAGATATTTTTTTCTTTCCTAAAGTGAAAACTGTTCTCAAAAGGGAACGATTTCAGAACGTAGAAGATATTAAAAAAATGGAACAATCGTACTGAAAGCAGTTTCTTTGGACGCCTTTACCGCCTGTTTTCAAAAACATTAGGATGTTTCAATCAGTGTATTCAAGTGAATAGAAATTACTCTGAATAAATATCAAACAATGTTCGTGTTACTTACATTGTATTTCTTTTCATTTTGCCAATCCGTGAATAAATTGCCAAACCTCATGATAAAAACAGTGATATAAGCCACATAAAAAAGACAGATAATTAAAGAAACAATGCATCAATAATTGTAATTCATTTAATAAATTATGATAAATTGTCAGTTAAATATGAAAATTTCTCAATAATAAGAAAATAAAACATATTGAAAAATAAAATTATATAAAATAAAAACTTATTATAAAGGTATTTTTTAAAGTGAAGTTGAATTATAAATAAAAAAATAATATTAATAATGATACTATTAATTAGGGTATAAATAAGATAATATTAAAAAAATTATTCATAATTAAGTACTCTACTTGTACGATACAATATAAAATTATAATTGTAATAATATATTTAGTAAAATATGTGTGATTCTATAAAACTTTCTTGGAGCATTTATAATAAAATGTTATTAAAAAAATTATTACTAAGCAGATAAAGTCAATTCCATTGTATTAATTGCAACGTTACTTAAAAACCAATAAAATGTATTCATTGAAACAATTGTTTAATAAAAACAATCATTAAAGTCAATATATTCAAGCCAGTCATAGCACTAATTGTGTCACGATCAAACATATATATATATATATATATATATATATATATTGATTCTTTTATGAATTTTAATTCAAGAATCAAGAAATGTCGCTGTTTCCCAAAAAATATGTATATATATATATATAGGGATACCAGAAAGCGAAGTAGAAACATTAACTTTGTTGTTTGTCTTCATAAGAAAATTTATACTATTTTTTAAAAAATATTTTTATTTAGGTTGTGAACGCAATGAACAATGGGCGAAGCCCTCTAATTTATATATATATATATAATAAAAATTAACCTCAAAAAATAAAAATTACAGTTACAGCATACATATTTTTCTTCATTAAAAAAATATAATCTATGTTTTGTGGGAGGAGGTTTAGTTTTATTTTAACTTTCGATATGGACGGACATTCCGTAGATAAGATAGAACTTAATCAAAGAATATCAGTGAAATTATTGTTTGAGAAAGAAAATAAAAGGGAGGGTTGTTAAGCGCAGCGAGCAGTTGGCAAACCCCCTAATATATATATATATATATATATATATATATATATGTATATATATATATATATATATATATATATATATATGTATATATATATATATATATATATATATATATGTATATGTATATATAAGTATATATATATATATATATATATATATATATATACATGTAATGGATCACTGATTGTTGATACATTTTGATTATTATTTATATTGACTGTTATTGAAGTATATTTAAGAGTCAATCGAATGTTAATTGTTGAATATTTCTGTTTTAAATATTGTTTGTTGTACAAATGAAAAATATGTTTGTTAAGTGAATTTAGACTTACAATTGTATCGAAACTGTATTGAAAAGTAACTGTATTACTTGTTTCTGCGATCAGTCAGTCCCAATGAGCCGTTCATACGCAGTAGACGCATATAGTTTTTGTATCGTTTTATATTTTCTTTTCTGTAGATATGGTCTCTACGTGACCAGTGAGAGTAATCGCTTTTACTCTTACTAAATTGTAATTTTTGGTCACAATAAATCTTTTTAATTATTTTATAATAATTCTTGAGTTTTTATTAACATAAATTATACATCCTCAATATTTCACCCGTTCCTTAATATAACAATATGTATATATATATATATATATATATATATATATATATATATATATATATATATATATATATATATGTATATATATATATATATATATATATATATATATATATATATATATGTATATATATATATATATATATATATTATATATATATATATATACATATTTCTTAAATGGTTTAATAATGATGAAATATAAGAAGAAAGATAGTCAAAAACAGTGGTGTCAAACATATGGCCCGCACGGGTCTAGAATGCGGCCCGCAGCCCAGTTAGTTTTATTAAAATAATAAAATAATTAAAATATTAAAATAATAATAATAAGGAACATCCAAATGAAATTGATTAAGATTCACTGCAAAACGGTGCTAAAAGAAAAGAATAATGAAGTTATTATATCAGATTTGTAGTATATATCTATGTGAAGAACTATATTCCCTTTTAAACGTTAATAATATTTCACATAGGTCAAGATTTATAAATGAACATTTAACATCTATAGTAAAAATATCATTACCACAAGAAATTACACCTGACATTGGTGAAATAATTTCTATCAAAAGACATCAAATTTCTTATAAAAAATATTATTTGTTTTAATTTCTTTAATTAAAACATTTGTTGTAACATTTGATAATAACACCTAAAATTAATGTATTTTTTTAAATTTATATGAATTCATTAAATAAAAAATAAATATAAAATTTATGTGATTTATTTTCGAATCAAAATAAAACCTTTCGCTCACTAAATTTTTTTCTGCCTTTGTTTTTTCGCCCGCAGACTCACTTAATTTAAATTTGATGGCTCGTATTCATATATGAATTTGACACCGCTGGTCTAGAACACACTCTTTCAAATGTCGTATTAATTTTTCAAAATGAACTTAAACATTGCTCTTACGTTTTTTTACAACTTGTAAAAAAATTATTCATTTCGTTAGAAAAAAAATATTCCTGCATCCTCTCTTCATCGTAAAGAACCCAAATTTCATTTCCCAATAGCTATGGCAACAAAAATTATTACCCTTAGTTTTATGCTATTGATAATTGTCTCGACAAATATCAATCACTTTGATTTTCATTTCTTAGGTAAATATTCTCACCGCTCAACGAACACAAATCTTTTAGAAGTCTAAAATGATGACAGCCCACTCTTTCTTTAAAAAGTCTAGTTTTGCAGTAATGGTACTCTAGTTTATTCAAAGTTATCTAAAGACTTGTTTTGATTGAAAAATAACATATAATTGATGAATTTGCTTACTTACCGTAACAGATCAAAATGAATGATATCACCCTATAATCGGCCTTGATATTAATATAAAAGTTCTATTTTTTCACCAATAATTTATAATAGATTTGTGTACACTATGATCACAAATATATATTTATTATCCGTGGATACACACGTTTTCAGTTATAAGAAATTCAGTGATAATGTATTGTTTTAAGCTCACTGACATTAGACCGATACACTACTCATTTACTTTCACTACATAGTGTCCACTACAGCAACTGATACAACCAAGCAGCGAGTTACATGTGATTATTCAACGCACATAATGTGTATGACCAAATCTCTCAAAAATGAGACCGTGTGCAAAAGTTTATCCTCCTTCATGTTATTACATATACAAAAATTATTAGTTATTGTACATACATATTTATTTTTCATGATTAATGTATCATTCTCTCTTTTATGTTCGAATTAGAAATATGAACTTCTTTAACATAACATTTTTTTTAACAACACTACATACCTACACATCTATATGTTTATTGGTAAATTTCTACAAAAGAGATTGGTGTAAAATTAATAATATCATTCCATTCTTCTACTAAATGATCACTTAATTTAGTGATGGAATACTTAAAATCGTTTTACTATGACCGCTTCATTGAATCCGAACTGAATATTTTATGATCGCAATATAAACCAGTACAGTATTGTCAAAACATATTCTCATTGCGAGTGCTTTATCGTCGCTCCCTTTATACCTGGTAGTATATTTAATGGCCGCGTTGCATTATTAAAGTTAATGCGAGCAACTGACTGACCGGTTCGTGATTAGCGTTTCGTTCGGATACATGTAAAAATGTGACATGTAAATAATGGCTATTATTGTAAAAGCTATGTATACACACAACTTTTTATTAAACTCAATTTTCTCGCTTTCCACGTGTAATAATTTCAGACTGTGTGTGTGTATGTGTAAAAGTATATATATATATATATATATATATATATAAAGATAAAAGAAAGGGTAAGGGTTAATATTTTGTTTGAATCAATATGCTTTTATAGATTACAACAAATATATGTCGAATTTTTCATTAGTAGAATTTATTCGAATTTTTTCTTATTAATTTAATATATTCCATTATTGTGTGATTTAAAATGATAAAACTGCTAAATAACCGGGGATGAAAATAATGATATGATCATAGAATCAAATATCTTATAGAATTGGATGACCCTTGATTCTTCTTCATGACCTATAATTATCAAACAACAGTTCTCGAGAAGGGTCGCTAGAAAATATGTTATATCTTGGGATTTATATCTGTGCTAATTAGTGGAACAATTTTTCATGGCTCACAGATGGGTCCATATTTCGTTGTTCTGAGATACTCTAGACCAGAAGTGGGAACTTTTTTATGTCGGAAGTTCCCATTTATTTATCTGCAATCAAATAAGACTAGATTCAAGAAACCTCAATTAGATATACTTAAAAATGTACATTATTTTATAAAAATCCAACTACTATTTACTTAATAACTTGAAAAAATGAAAACTTTATATTAATCTTAAAGTTAATTAATCTTTTAAAAACTTTGTAGTTTCTATTTTTTATTGAAAATCATTTGAATATTTGGTTACAGCATGGAAATCCACAGCTTCAGTTGATCCTCTAGATGGGTATCGGTCATTTATGACCTTAAGAACTTCTTGATTTGTGTTAGATAGGAGAATGTATATTAGAAACAATAAGTGGTTGAAAAGTAAAAAAAAAAAACATTTTTTTGGGTATGTTTGCCTAAGGCATGTGTATTCTGTTGTATTTTTCCATATTTCAATTGGATCTTTCTTAGCACCAAATAATGACTCAAAAATGTCATATACTGAGAGCTCAATCAATTCTAGCTAACAGTTCTTTAGGTACTTGGCGACACCAACTAGATGAGGTTGAAATGCCAATTTAAGTGTGATTTCACGATTCCCAAAGTCAGCGAACCTTTCATTGTATTCGCCAATTAATAGGTCTATAATAGATGCATCTTCTTCAAATAATTCTCATATATCATCATGCTCATAAATGACCTTCCCTACTTGTGAAAAATCTTCATCCTAAATTTTCTTTGGATGAAAATTTTTTTTGAAAAAGTTATCTTTTTTGGAAATGCTTGGATTTTTTGCCATGTATCATAATATAGACTTAGTTTTACTTTACAAAGAAATATTTAAATCGTTTTTATTTGATATGATATCACAGAAATGCAGGATTCCTGTAGAAATCTTGTAAAATTTATATTCATTATTTTGCGCGTTTATTTCCACTCTTCGCTAAATATACTTTGATTCCAGACATGTGATCTTGAAACTATACATGTATAACTTCAGCTACCAAGACTGCACCATTACTGACGTCTGGTTTTGCAGAGCCTCTCTCTGAACTGTATTGACATACAGAGTAAAAACTATAAGATTTACACGTACAAAAGTTTTAGCCAAACTACTACGGGGTTGATGGTAGGACGTTTCTTATCTAGGTTTCAGTGAAAGATCTTATTCAGTAATCAACCTGGTAGATAAAACTGTTAGGATGGACCCAGGTATACGAGCTTGTAGATGTACCGACATATTGAATTTTGTGTACTAGTTCTATTTTAAACAGCGCATCATATAGGTTTCTGATCCGCCTAAAGTCCTAATTACTAATCGATCAAGAGTTCGTGTGTGGATACATAGCGAAATACCCACCTAAGTAATGTTCGTTTGAACACTACTCAGATTATAGTACAGAGGAGTTTTCTTAACTAATCAACAAACACTTATTCTGTCGAATATCACTTCTAAATTGATCAACATATCAGAAAATCAACACAGAAACTAATTAGATGTGCTAAAATGTAAAAATACAGGCGATTCAATTTAAACTAACTCATGAAAGTATTAAAAACAACAATCGCAAAAATTAAAAAATAACATGATTTTTTTTAATTTTAGCAATTTTTTTAGTACTGTTATGTGGAAGCCTAGTTGTATCCTGTATTAAAAATTATGAAAATGCTGGAGCAACAATATCATATTAAGGACTTTTGAATTGTAATGCATTTATACATATATATATATATATATATACAGTTAGATTTACGATCAAATCAGATTTCCAAATAGATGAAAATGCAGCTGTTCCGAGGGTGCCAGTTAAGGTATAATTCATACGAACAGATTTGATTTTTAATGATAAGTAAATCGAAAATGATTTTGCTGATTGTATTCTAAGATTCTTAAACACTGACTTTAGCATCTCCTTCAGTAAAGTAAATGCACAATAATGAAAATGACAACGCTTGAATATAATTTTTCTTAACGTTGAAAATAATAAAAAAATTGGAATAATTAATAATCATTTTATTTGTCAATAAAATAATAAAGTATCAAATATACAAATTTATTTTGAATTAGGTCTAATATTCAATTGGTAATATTTTAATATTCAATTAAAATCTGATTTATAAGAAGCTCAAAATCCAGTATTTGTACACTGTGAGCTTGACATATTACTGCAAAAGAAAAAAATGCTATTCCGTTTTATCATGTACCAGGGAAATCTATTTTTGTTATACTTGATCATATATACTTTTAATCGTTTAAATTAATGAGTTATACTACAAAACTTGTCATATATATATATATATATATATATATATATATATATATATATATACATATATATATATACATATATATATATATATATATATATATATCATTTATATATATATATATATATATATATGAGTATGTAACAATACACATCCAAAGACTATTTTGCACCGGAAATGCTTTTTTAAAAAACGCGACTTAAACTAAACTAATGAATATCGAAATAAGATTTCCATAAAAAATATCTAAAATATAAAAAGTCGGTAACCAGAACGAATATTTTTAATAAACAAATATAAAATAACAATAAATGCAACCACAATTTTATGCATTGAATAATAAACTAAAAAATAGAATTGAAACAAACAGGAAAATACTTTATTATTCGATAATGTCAATTTTACAGAAGAAGTGCACGACTTAAGAACGCTAATGACTTAATTGTTAACACGCCTCTAAGTCTCAAATCTCTAACTAAGTACACTGTTTCAATTATAATTAATGATGAGTTAATTTGCTTACATTTTTATTTAGTTTTTGACATTGAAGCTTCATTTCACTCTTTACTTCAAAATATTTATATTAATTTTGCTGAGTAGTTTTTTTTTATTTTTAATTCATCTCTCCATCAAAAGAACTCAGTTTCTTCATTAATCAATCCCAAACATTTAGAAAATAGTTTAGAGATTGGACTTCGTTGATTACAAATTTCTTTAGTGCTGAATTACTAATTATTGGTTCACAGAATCATTTGAATTAGTTCTTCATTGTTTATTTATTGATAATGAAAGGATAACATTTTATATGTCATTATCGTCTGTTCCCATAACCCTTTGCAGCCGGGGAGAAGAAAAGAATACGTATTTTTTGAACAAATTTTTTTAAAATAATTGAAGATTATTTCATCGTAAATAAAATAAAAATAGCAAATTTGTTAGTTATGAGAAAAAATTTGTTAATTCAGATTAGCCATTATAAATTTCATATCTACCTGATATATCGTGGCTAATCGTTGATAATATTCAAAGAAATATATATCTCTTCATTGGGAACATAACTGGAACCGTACAAATTGATTACAATTAAAAATTTTCAGAAATAACATTACTGTTGAGTGTGAAAAATTTTGTAACTATCAAGTGTGCACAAAACGGATTCACATCGGTTACATCTTGTGCCTGGACGTCGGTTTCTTCCATTTTCTTTACAAAGTACACACTGTGCTCCTTAACCATGATCTGACGATATTCTCTCCGGAAAATGAAGCATCTATCCGTGTGGATTTGGACTTCTCGTAGAAGTAGAATTTCGAGTAACTTTTTGAACATGTGAAGCCAATATGAGTTTGTAATCAGCAATACTCATTCCTTTAAGATTCACAAGGCAATAATAACGTATGCGTTGTAGATTGTAAGATTGAATGGAAGAAAAGTTTTTTGTATCATTTGTCTATTTTTCTTGTCATTTTTTTGACAAGAAATTATTTTTTGACAGAAAAAAACTAACTTACCAATGAATCAAAAAATGTCGCTGCATAAAGAATTATAATTTTTTTGCGATGCACTTAAAAAATGTAGTCTTGAATTTTTTATACGCTTTCTTTCAATGATGAACTTTTGGAAAAAAATATTATTCAACACAATTTTCAAGTGTATAATATTTATAAGTGTCCAAATGAAAAAAGACACGATTTTCAGATTTTTGGACGAACATAATTTTTTTAATGAAAGAGTTATAAATTTAGTCTCATTAGAAAGAGATCAGTGACCTTTAAATATATCGTCCAAAAGACAGAGCTATAAGACCATAGTTTCTTTGTAAAACATCAATGGCTATACACCCGGCTTCAAAGGTTAATGTTAAATTCCTGTGAGTTAGCTATTTCTTGACAAACAATTAGTATTTTATGTGCTTGTTTGTAGGCGATGAAATACGAAAACACAGTGATATACTAATTTATACATGCAACTATTAAATTCTTTATGAGCAATATAACAATGTCAAAAACATAAATTCATTAGAAAAAAATATTGAAAATTAGTGAGTGGAATCCATATGTTGAAAAATTGAAATGTGAGCGAAAATCGAACAAAATACTATGAGCCACTACTAAAAAAAATGGCACTCCTTAAATGACGCTAATCCAAAATTTTAAAATTCGTTACATAACGTTGTCTTGATTGTTTTAAAACCCAACTTCGGAAATAATGCAAATCGAAACGTTTTAAATTGATGTCTGGATGTATATGGACATAGAGTGGTTTAGCACGAACGTTTGTCACACCCCAAAATGAGGTTCCTAAACGATAAAAACATTTTAATCGGTCGACCGTTGATATAGTATACATATGAATCTATGTGTGGCCAATTAGTTTCCAATAATGAAGCCACATTTTGTGCCAACAAAAACGCTTGTATGAAATCGATAACATTTTTTAAGAATCAAGAAATCTCAAAGTAACGAAATTGACCCAGTATTCTAAAATTTTGGTAATAAATACCTGGTCATGCAATAATGAAACTATGTAATATTAAACTGTACTAATTGAAAAATGACTACAATTTCAAAATAAATTTAATTTCTCATTTCTGTAAGCACACGCCAAAGATGGATTCAATATGCTATATGGATGGGAAGGATAACGAATGAAGGATAGTTTAGGAACTTTGCAAGTATATTTCTATTATTTATTATTTTTTTATTACTACATTATAAACACATTCCGATTGCTCCAGGAAACAAGGCCTGATGGATTCTTTGAAAAATTGGTCGTGTTTCTATTGCTATATACAAGCAATTAGGAGAGTACCCACTTTGACAATTTAGAACTCCATTTTTTGCAGTGAAAACAGCGAAAATATCGAGTGGCAATAATAAATTGTTTCAGTACTTAAAGAAAATCTCTAGAATGAACAGTATTTCTCAAGTTATGAGCCTTATTACCGTATTCACTGTGCTCAGCTGTGTACGCATAGCTTTGTACTTGCAGTACAGAAGATGAATCAAAGGCTTGTCAGTTAGACAGTATACGTTTTCTTAAATATTCTTTGTAATGATAGACCAGTAATAGAATACTTTTATCATTTTGATTTTATAAAGAATGTATTAAAATAAATGATGATATTTAATCTTCTAAGAAATATCTATGTTGTAATCGATATCTTACTGTTCTTTTTTTTAAATACACCTAATTGAATTTGAACTATTCCAATAATTACCAAAAAATAGTAATAAAATCTCTTCAATCAAATAAATAACCCCCAAAATTTCCCCTTGCAAGATACATAAAAATTGAGGGTTTGTTTTTAAATTTTAAGAAAATAAATAATTACAAGTGTGATTGTAGCCATGTTATTGAAAACAATTGTAGTGCGTTCATCACCTGTATCTGCCCGTCTTTAATTGCTTTAATTGTGTCATGGATGTTTCCCTTTCAGAAAGGTTTTAAGTCAATAAAACTCATTTTTTTTATTTTAATCATTGATCATTATAAGAAGATATAAGAAGATAATTATCTCCACTATGTCACTACAAGAGTTGTCACGGTACACTTTCATATATAGGGTGATTCCAATTAGGCTTCCACATGGAAGTATTAAAATAGGGCGTAAGGGTTAAGAAAAGTCATGTTAATTTGTATTTAGTATTTTAGTTCAATTCAATACTAAAATGCAATGGAACTAAAATATTAAATGGGGGATAACATGTTTTTTTAATTGTTGCGTTTTTCTTAATACTTTCATGTGAAATCCTAAGTTGTATCACTCACTATATATCATTCATGTAGTTTAAATCAACTATACATAGATGTTATATAATCATATTATTTGTGTCTCAACACCATAATCGTCAGAGTGCCAAGATACAAACTGTACCTTAATGATGTGGTTTCCATCCATATAAGCAACAAACTAAAGTTATTAATAATAATTCATTATTGAGTAAAAAAAGACTGTACACTTTGTGAAAAAAAAGAATTCATCTGCTAAATTAAATTAGGCAATCATGTCAGAATTATATTTTGATAAAATTATTGATCAAATTTTATTATTGATTATGTGAATTTCGATCTGATTTATTTGAAGATAATGCCATACCATCATTCTCAGATCGTTCAGGTATACATCTCTTGATATTTTGTACCGATCTATAGAAAAATGAATAACAAAATAAAACATTTCCTATGCATCTGAAAAAAAACAATAAAATCGTTAAATAAAACCACAGATTTTATATATTTATTGCATATATATTTTTTCCTTGATATTTTATATATACATTCGACAAGTGTTATTTTTTATTAATTATTTACTCTCATGTTTTACTTATATCGTTCCGCACCATATCTACAGTTTTTTTATTATTTTATATAATAATTATAATAATAATAATAATATTTTCACTATATATATAATCGATCGTATTAAATTGTTTAATTCTGATTATCGATAAGAAATCACTTAATCATTAAAGTTTTTTCTCTGCAGTAAATATACAGAAGTGTGTAGATCGATTTACATAAACTTCTACAGAAACGATTGATATCATTTACAGATACCCATCTTAGGACTCAGTATTTATATGTACACAATATTAATATACATATATATATATATATATATATATATATATATATATATAATACACTAATCAGTGGGGACGTTCTGAAATAAAAACCAGAAAAACATAATTTGAACTGTGGAAAAATATAGAGAGATATTTCTAAAACCATAAGAAAAGAATATATTTCTGACAATATTAGTGTCATTGATAATGTTCAATTGACTGAGCGCTCACTATTCTCAGTAAAAATTATATCTGAACGATGGTGATACAAAGCCGCTCAGATAAGTTGTCCACTGTGAGCGTACAAACTTTATGCTCAGTTTATTGATCATAACATAAAAATTTTTCTTTTCATAATAAATGACAAAAATCTATAATTGAAAAGCACTTTTCTTTTAATTTTAGATAATTAAAATTATTTCTGTCATATTTATTTAGTATTTTTTAGTTTTTTATATAATTTATTTATAATTGAAAATTACTATTAAAAAATTGTGTAGAATGAAACATATGCAAACTTGTTAATATGTAAATATAAAAAAACATCTAAATACATTTCGTAATCTCAAAATAAAGCAAATGTCAAATCAAACAAAGAGCAACTCGTTCATCTGAAAATGATCATTCAGTGTTGATTGCTTTTGATCATGGTCAAATAGACATGAGCTTTAATCGTTCAATGAACGTTTAATATGCTAAACACAGCCATTAGTGTTTCAAATTTTAATTTTTTATACATGTTTCGTATATATATACATATATACATACATATATATACATATATATATATATATATATATATATATATAAATTACAAATAAACAACAGTAAAACAAATTGCATTCAAAATAATAAACAGAAAAATAATTATTTATACTCAAGTATATCAATTTTAAAAAGTATGAATATGACTAATAATTTTGTAAATTATTAGTTAACAATGTATAATTATTGCATATTTTTTTGGTAAATAGAGACATTTGTAAAAAAATGTTCTTTTTTCACTTTTGTCTCTTAATATGTTCGCGGACAAAACGACTGAAGTCGTCTTATACTCTAGGAGACATTAGGTACTCCCGGGACAAAACGGTTGCAGCCGCTCTGGTTATACGTGTTACACTACTGAATGATGATATTGTGTCCTACAATGATCCACGGTCTTATTTTCAATGTCCCAGGAAATAGATAATAAATTTCAATTATCACAAAAAATGTCTCTGAGGATTGATATGGGCAATGTAGTCAGTGCTCGATTATTTCAATAAAAATGTGTAAGCAGTGAACAATACCATTTTTAAATAGTCAAATAAATCGACCATTATACACATTCATGCGTGTTTTGTAGAAGAAACCATAATACGGCTGCAACCGTCTTGTCCCAGCTTACAGAAATCAGTGGGGTCTATTGAGACATGACGGCTGTAGCCTTTCAACGTTTTTTCTTACAAGAAAATAACAATATAGAAGTGCTAATTGATATAAAAAAATATCTACAGGTTTTGAATTGTTGTCTAGTTTTGTGAAACACTTCATCACACAGTTTTTACGCAAGACTAAAATCTAATAAAGTGTCCGCGAACGTGTTAAAGATTATTGATTTTTTTTCTGATATATAGTAATAAATTATAGGTATCACATTACAAATATCGTAGAAACAATAACAGAAATTTGACGTATGTTTCCAAATGCTTATCAATTATAATAAATTTAACTGCTTATTTATTAATGTATATTAGTATATGTATAATATATATATATATATATATGTACATATATATATATACATATATATATATATATATATATATATATATATATATATATATTTATATATATATATATATATATGTACATATATATATATACATATATATATATATATATATATTTATATATATATATATAACGTGATTCCATTTTGGCTTCCACATGAAAGTATTAAAAACATATTTTTCATTCAGTATTTTAGTTCAATTGTATTTTAATTTTGAACTGAACTAAAAAACTAAATAAAAAATAACATATTTTTTTTAATTTTCCGATTTGTTTAATACTTTCATATGGAAGCTTAAATTGAAACACCTATATATATATATATATATATATATATATATATATATATATATATATATATATATAATATACATAATCGGTTAAAATCACGGTGTATAAAATGTTCTTTGCTTTCATAATGTTTTTCAAAAACATTCTTTATAGAAATAAATACTTAATATGTGCATAATTAACGATCATTTCGCCCAATCCCTTCGAATCTGTCAAATTTATCACATTTTGTTTAAATTTTTTCTACTTATATATTCCTTACTATTTAAGTAGTAAAAATGAGTGTCGATAACCACCTTCATATTCGTCATATCAGGCTTCATTACTTCGAGAATGGATGGACTGTATCACAGTCATTTACGATATTAATGAATGATCAGTAAAGTCAAGTTCAAAAATGGTTCAATCGTTTCAAATCTGGAAAAATAATCTTAAAAGGTGAGGAAGGAACAGGTCGTCTGTCTAATTTTGATGATCGGGCTCTTTATATGACCGTGGAAGGAGACGAATGTTTGACGACAAGAATGTTGGGCGAAAAATTCAATATCAATCATTCAACTATCATCAGGCACCTCAAAAAGCTTAATAAGGTGTAGAAAATGGTTGGATTGGTTCGTCACAAGCTCTCTGACGACAAGGTCAACCGAGTCCGAATATTTACCCAATTGCTTCAGAGAAACGCGTAAAATCCCTTTCTTCAACAAACGATCGGCCGCATTTTGGAGGACGAGTCATACAATCCATCAAGGACCAGGAGTGGGACTTGCTTGTGTACCAGCCATACTTTCCCATCGAAACAACTACAGATTACTATGTTTTTCGATCGTTCAAAAATTGGAAGACGAGCAATGTCTGCAATGATTTGGGCGAACTTGTTGCCGATGTCAATGTCTTGATTGCATCAAAGAAACGTGACTTTTAACCCATGGAATCGATCGTTTGCCCAGCAAATGGGAAGCAGCTATTGAAGTAGACGGCGATTATACTCTAGAATAAACTTTTAAATATATTTTGAGTGTACT
Source organism: Acanthacorydalis orientalis (assembly GCA_034766995.1). Taxonomy (NCBI): domain Eukaryota; kingdom Metazoa; phylum Arthropoda; class Insecta; order Megaloptera; family Corydalidae; genus Acanthacorydalis; species Acanthacorydalis orientalis. Next base: position 20,688,778 of record CM068315.1, on the reverse strand, counting down.
TTATTGTTTTATTATTGAATAAATTTAGAATCAAAAAAAGATCGTTAATTACCCACCAACTTAATATAATATTTTTGGAACAAAAAGTATTATTGATTAATCCAAAATATGAAATGTATATAATAAACAGTTATTTTTTAAATAATATGAGGACTTTACAATTCTGAATACGTAAATATTTGTATATATATATATATATATATATATATATATATATATATATATATATATACGTGTGTGTATATATATATATATATATATACATATGCTGTGGCTGGTTTAATATATATGAGATCTCAAGAACTGCGACTTATGAATCTTCTTTATATAAATTAATATTGCGTGAGTCAACGTAAGGCAAATATGAATGAAAAATAATTTTAGGTAAAACGCAACTTTCACAAATGTATATTTTTCGTACACGACAAACCAAAAAAAATTTTTCTAATCAAGAATGAATTGATTCACTTTGAGAATGGTAGAAGCGCTATCAAAATGTGTGTAAGTGAACAATCAAATTATATCAATAATAAATTGAACATTTCTGATTAGAAAAAAAGTTTGTGGTTTTCAGTGTGAGTGAAAAATTAATTTATGAAAAAAATATTTTAATAAGTTATACATACACACACAGACACACGCACATATATACATATATATATATATATATATATATATATATATATATATATATATATATATATATATATATATATTTAACAAAAATACAATACGAAAATTTTATTTGAATGAAATAAAATGAAATTGAATTATTTATGAAGTTGATAGCAAAAGAATTGACAACTTATTTTTTTGGTCTTTTACAGAAGCGATTCCATAAATTAAATTATTAGATGGTATGATATACAGAATCAATAAATACACAACATCCCTTTGAAATTGATACTGTTCAACCAACGAATTCATGAGATTTGAACAACTTAGTTACTCTAGTTATGCCATTATCATGTTCATGTACGTTAAGTATAGTACCTAAGAGTGGATATAGAATCCATAATACTATTTTAGTAATGATCCTAAAAATCGATGGTTGCATTTTGACAGACTTCATTACATTACAATTGAAAAAAAACAACTCTTATATACATGGCATTTTGAGGTTTTTGACTGAGTTTTGCAGGATATTTGTATCTGTAATATTCTATACATCATAGTTTTCAAGTAATTATTTAAACTAAAAAAATAGATCTAGTTGATTTTTATACAAACATAGTATTTGATAAGCTTCATCTTGGAGACGCATGAGACTCTTAATATAACTCTGGTTATCTTATATAAAAAATCACCGTTGTAGTGTGCATATTATTTGTCTTCGGTTTATATAATAGAGGCCATTTATATGCAATACTAATTTATGAAAATAAGATGATGGGAATAAATGAATGTACACGAATATTCTGTCCTTAGAAAATAATAAAAATATTATTTATCTGTATTATAGATAGTGATGTTAGGTGGAAATATAAAGAAACGTAGAGAATTAAGAATGAAAATGGCTGAACACAATCAATATATAAGAATCTGATTTTATTTCAATTGAATGGTATTGCTGATTACAGAACACAAAGACAAATAAAACACAGTATCTACATACATGCCCCATATATATATATATATATATATATATATATATATATATATATATGTATATATATATATATATATGTAACATGTTTATATATATATATATATGCCCCATATATATATATATATATTTATATATATATATATATATATATATATATATATGTCACATGTTTATTTCAACCATAAATTAACTAAATTTTCTGTATAGTTGATTTGAAATGATTTAAATACAAACATCAATATATAACCAAATGAAAATGCGATGAAATTATTTGCAAATACAATATAAAAAAGACATATATCCTTCTGCGATTTGAAATATTATTAGTATTTTATGAATTATAAATTTATTATTTCATTTTTCATGTATATATATATACATGTACATATATATATATATATATATATATATATATACATAAACAAAATATACATGATGTTTTGCAAATATATTTAATTGTAATAATAATAAACTTTACGAAATAGTTTCATTAGTCATAATTTAATTTGGTACTATTTATGTTTTGAACTGTGATATAAATCTATTTCATTTATTTAAATTTGTACAAATTGTTTAAAACATCACCATTCTTAAATGTATTACATAAATTAACACGTTATTTCTTATATACTGCATATGTGCTACTTTGCGACAAATCAATGTGAAATAAACTCAATGACTGTAATACTGGGTTGTAGATAAATATTTCGAAAAATAAATTTTTGAACGAATAATTTTTCAAAAATTATCTGATCTGGTTTGACCAGATTTAAGTACGCTTGTCTAAATCAGATTAGAATTAATCGTACTTTAATAGATCTGATTAGATCTGACCAGAATTTATTAAATCTGAACATATTCGAAAAGATTGGAAAAGTCTTAAATAAACCTGATTTGAAGTGATTAAATTTAAATACACCTAAATACGAAAAAAATAATTAAAAAATTAAAGGTTGAAAGAACTGCGTCTAAGGAAATTTTCTGATTCGATAATTTTGCACTTTATAAAACAGAGGTTGAATTTCACAAATTAGATGTATGAAGAATCGCTTATTTACTAACAGATTATCAGGTTAATAATGATTAACAAAAATATATAACTGACCCTTACAATTCATTTTTTTATATAGATATAAAAATGTAATAATCATTCTTATCTTATGTGGATAAAATTTAAATTAAGTCGTAATTAATGGAATCTGTAATCAATTTAAATTATACAGAACTCTTGACTTTTATTTTATTACTTTTTCTGTTGAAATGAGACCAAACTTTTAGTACAATCTGATTGTGTGTATTTAAAAATATGTAAAGTAAATGCTTTTACCAACACTACTTTACAAAATTGTTTGACTATTCATTATTTCAAAGTTCTTCAATTAACTTACCTTCTACTATGCATTTACTTTCACAAGTTGCTCAGATTTTAAGAAAAAAAATAATAAAGGATGATGTTAGAGTTACGTTTTACTAGAAGATTTTTGTAGATTCAAGCCTACAATTTCATAAAAATATTCTATTGAAACATTCTTTGTGCTTGTGGCAAAAAGAATGGCGAATAGCACAATAGATCAGTACGATCATAAGAATAATCTTTATGAGACGTTCAAAATGATATTAAAGCCGTTTATGAAGACCTTAGATCGGACAATTTATCAGAACGTTCTACGAGAAGCTTTACTCAAAATAATGAAAGTCTGAACTCTGCAATTTAGTTCAGAAAAGTTGAACGGGTTTATAATATTTTTTTAGTAATACAAGCTTTATAACAGAGTTGTGAGCAATATATAGGGCGATTCAACTTAAGCTTTCACATGAAAGTATTTTTAACAAAAACGTAAAAATTAAAAAAGAACATGTTCCCCCATTTAGTATTTTAATTTCATTGTATTTTAGTACTGAATTGAACCAAAATACTAAATGAAAAATAACATGACTTTTCTTAATCCCTGCGCTCCCTTTCAATATGTCCATGTGAAAGCCTAAATTCAATCACCCTATATATTAATTATGTTAAAAGACGGATGAGCACAGCGATATGCAATTGAAATACCAAATATATTCCGAAAAAATAAGTTGTGATATTTTGCTTCTCTGCCTTTTTTATAATTTAAGAAATAGCAACATTAAAATACTTTTTCTTGTTTAGAATTTGTAAATATTTCATTGAAAAGAATATTTAACACATTATATAATCAATTTTGTCTACTTTTAGAAAAGAAAAATATACATAATCAGTAACTAAAATATTTTTTTTATATTTGAATCAACAACAGAACTGTTATTTTGTAACACTCATAGCTTAGGATAAATACTGCGAAAAAGATATTTCATTGTCAGTTCAGAACAGAACAATCACAAATACAAACAAATGACTAACGAAACATTTTCTATTAAAATTAATCCAAAAATTAAAAATTCTACCTCTTGTTTGATTTAACAACTCATAATAAAAATGTTACGTACCCCATGACTGCCAGAAAATTTTTCCTATAAATATTACAATTATGTACATATTTGAAAATGTTTGTTTTTATCAATAATATAATATATGTATATATATATATTTATATTTATTGCTGATCAAATAATAAAACGTCATGCATAAAAAATACTTAAAAATATACAAACTTTTTTGTTAATATATTAACTATTTTTATTATACATTGCCACGTAACACTTAATTTCATAAAATTCAAAACAGTTTTTTTATAGAATCCAGTCCACTATTTTTTACTTTTTTCTTTTAAAATACACACACACAGTTGAGAAAATTTGTAAACCTTCTACCCTTTGGACACCTTTACTTCACTGATTTTTGTATTAACTTTAAAAGAACGTTTAAGAAGTGTTTATTACTTTTTTTTGTATATTTTGAATTTTATGTGATATTTTTGAATCAATTTTAATATATATATATATATATATATATATATATATATATATATTTATATATATATATATATATATATATATAATTGGTAAAGATACGAACAAAATGATTTGATTATAATGGAATTAGCGATAAAATAAATCATAATTATCTAAGAGTTGTTAGTTCAAAATAAACTAATATGCATTGATTTATAATGTTGTATTAGAATATTAACTGGTCATATAATGAAAATTTTGAATTGGGTGTTAACACTTACAAGTTTTTCTGTGAAAAATTGACTTTATTCTTTGAACAGCGCAAAGTATTTTTCAATATATAATAAGTAAAAAAAACTTGAAGAAAATTAATATTTTCTTAATTTAATCTTTATTTATATACTAACAGATTCGAAATAAAAATTAGTAATGTTTATATAGTCTATTCGTCAAATCAATCGGGGTAGACGAATTACATTGAATTATATTATTATAAAAAAAGTTTTTTTCTATACATTTTTCGTCTGTAATTCAAATAGAACGAAGACGTGACTAAACTCATGACTTTTGTGATAAGAATAATACAATTCTTACTCACATTTCTACGTCGGTTATAGTTTATATAAAGTAGAATAGAACCGAGATTTGCTTTCTATAAGGAGTCCAAAGAGTTCAAGGAGTTTCCCTTCGACTATTGATCAAATGAAACCCTATCGGTGAAAGAGTGACTCCATCCGAAAGTACTATGTTCATATCACGTAAGTCTTGGTGGTGAGAATGGTCTGTGTAAGATCGGAGGCGGCGGTTGTGAATGCGCCGTCGGCGGTAGGGGATGTTGCGGTATCGTCGGGGGTGAAGGTGGCGCGATACGAACTATTCCGCCGTGCGGCGAGGCGCCGACGTGCAGATTCGTCGCAGTTACTGGCGACAGAGATTGCGCGGGCGCACCAAGCCTTGTTGGTGAATTGACTCTAATCCTCAATGGTGTCGTTAACGGTGAATGCGGAGTACCGTTCGGCGACGTGCCGATCTGTAACGACGTACTCGTCGGAGACGGATCTAATCTTAACGGAACGGTCGGCGAGTGTCTAAACGCACTGATCGGTACCGGTCCAGGGGAATGCGAACCGAATCGGAATCCTCCCGGTATCGGTCCCGGGGAATGGGGTCCAAAACGGAACGACGACAGCGGCGTCGGCGACGGACGACCGAAGTGGAGGCTTGGTGGCGAATGAGTGCCGAGACTCGCACTGCTGCTTATCGGTGGAGAATGCGCACCGAGCGAGATGTCCGAATCACTGTCCGAAGTGTTGCCGTTCGGACTCAACATTTGCTCGGATGAGGTTTGGCCGCTACCGCCGTGATTCGCCAGCTGCGCTGCCAGCTGTTGTTGTTGCATCCTAGAATGAATCCTATATTAGAAACTGTATTAGTATCGTTTTTATTTTCATACATAAATATATCGAAAAAAATGATACATAAAAGATTTCTTCAAAATAAAAATATCTAATGAAACAATTACAATTAAAGTTACAATCACATATTATCCTTTTCATTTGATCTGAAAAATCTCTTACTGTTTAATATATCCGATTTCGGCAAGTCTGCTATGTACAAGTACGATTTTTCTAAATTCAAAATTATTTTAGAAAAGTTAGATATATTTCAGTAGAAAAGAGAATATAAATATTAATGTAATTGATAGATTAGATAGATTTCATTTATCAGAAAATAATTATAAGCCTAAAGTGTTTATTAATACAGTTAAGGAATAATAAGGGCAATAATTTGTCTAATTCAATATTTGAGGAATCCATTATTCTACATTTGTCAGAAGAATGGATTGAATTTAACGGCTAGCTGTGAATCAAAAGCAATACAATTATGTTTTATGCTAGTGGTCTTGATTATGATGGATCCTTTAAGTATCCATCAGTTGTGACTTGTATCAACTCTTAAGCTGTCTTCGGATAATTTATAGACAAATTAATCATCTCATTGTTTAATTTTATCATCATATATCATTAAGTGTTATAATATGTTTAATTTTATTGTTATATTTGAATTTTTATTACAGACATAAAAGGGACAAATATAGCTTGAAAACATTAATGATGAAAAAACATATCATACGTTATAAAGATAGAAGTTTGTCTTTCTCTAGCTCAGATCTCAGCCTTTTAGACTACAAATTATAATCAATTTTGGAATACACAGTATGTATTAAAAAACACAAATATTTCACAATAACAGTTCTGATAGTTTGGCTAAATTTACTTCGATAAATGAATTTTTTTCTCCCCACAAACCACATAAAAATTTTTATATCAAAAATTTTAGATTAAAAATATTCAATAAATTATTATCTATTATTTCGATGGTAACACCATTATACTCAAAGCGCCAAGTTACCGAAACATTTAATCTTTTCAAATCGAATTTTATACGAGGGTCGTTTGATAAGTTTGGTAAATTTTTATAATATGGCACCACTATTCATTTGTTAACGTTGCGGCTATCAAGCATTACTTTTCAAACTAGCATAGACGAAATTTCAGCCAGAAGCGACGCTTTGTTCACTTGTATAGATATTTGAAGCGAGCATTGTAGCAGTTGCCACAAATATAGAAAACACGAACAAGCCTTTTTGTATCAATTCGTCACCGTGGATGAAACATGGATCCTCCACTACACACCTGAGTCGAAGCAGCAGTCAAAGTAGTAGACAACGACTAGTGAAAGTGGGCCTAAGAAGGTGAAGACAGTTTTATGGGCTAGGGAGATGATAGACACTGTGATTCCGAATCATCCTGATTGACTACTTAACGAAAGGGAAAACGATAACAGGAGCCTGTTATGCAACATTATTGGATCGTCTAAAAGAAGAAATAAAACAAAAACGTCCAGATTAGCACACAAACAAGTGCTCTTTCACCAGGACTATGCACCGTCCCACAAATCAATGGTAAAATTGCACGAATTAGGTTTCGAATTAATTCCTCATCCACCCTATTCCTCGAACTTGACCCAATCTTGAAAATTTGGCTTGGTAAGAAGAAATCCTCGTCGAATGTGGATGTCACTTCCGCCGACAATGCGTATTTTGTAGACTCACTGGGCCAAGTGTATAGCCCTCAATGGAGACTTTGTTGAGGAAACGGCGTTTAACTTGCCTTTTTACCAAACTGATTAATCGATACACATATATTACGATATTGAGTGACTACATGCGATGCAAGTGAAACAAGTCGGGTGAGTGAGCGAAACGAGCAGGAGCGGAGCTCCATAGAGGTTGACGAGCGTAGCGATTAGGGGGCAGAGCCCTCCGATATATAAAAAATAGTCTCTTTGCTTATCGGTTTGTATTTCAGAATGTAATTATGAAAAACTAGATATATATTATAAAATATATTCAATGTATATTAATATCTATAAATAGGTTCACTTTATTTACTTGATTTAGAAAGAAATATTTAGACTTTTGAATGATTTCTACAGAATATATACACAATCGAACTAACCAACATGTATGGTATTATTATAACTACTACTGTTATACCACTCAAAGAGGACTCCGATTTCAATCTGCCTGACAATAAATCGATGTCCTATATCCCGAAGGCACAGACCGTTACATTCTCCTGTTATCTCCCGACAGCAATGTATTCAAATATACCACACCCCGTCACATAGTACCGCCATCGCCTGGAGCAACCATTTTCCCTAGTTGTGTAACACACCCGAACGAGTGATCGTCGTCATTGTCGAAACCTCCTCGCCGCAGAACACAATCTCGATTAAATTCGTTCGTTGTGTCTGTGTATCTGTGCGTCGGTGCCGAGTTAATTGAGTTACGCGATGAATTTCAACGCGTGCACGACGTCGTCGTCGTCCGAACAATAGAATCAATTCGGCGGAACCGGAAAATATACAATGTTTTCAAAGAGGAAAAAGAGCACTGTTGTTTCGATACGCAGATAATTGTTACAAGTGAATCTATGAACTAATCCACTTTGAACATTTTCTTTACAGAGTAAATTACTATCCAATGGATAACGATGTTCCAGATTAAGCATAACTAATTGTAAGATCAGTAGTGTTCATGGACGTAAACAACTGCTTACAGTATGACCTTTGGTAATTTTATTTTCATTATTTTTCTTAATCCAATTATAAAACTCACTGACACATATTCCCTCCACGAATTTAAACTAATTTTATAGCACTTTTCTAAATATAGCTGTGATTTTCTCTACTTTAAAAAAAGTTTAAGACTGTTCAGTCAGAATAAATTACCCAAATAGTGTGAATATTTAATATAAAAACGTTGTTACATGTTTTAATTTATGGCACAATATTTTTTTTCACATATTTGAAGTATTTGGACATCTTTTGTATTGTCGTCGTGTTATTGTTAGCCATACCTGGGGGTACAAGACCCCGACAACAGTCTTTTCACTATACTAATTTGTATCATTATTATCATTTGTCGCTGATCTTCTCAAATAGTGAATATCTGGGAAAATCCACAATATAATCAAGCGAATTTATATGAAACAGTGTGAGTTAGATCTGTCCGCCATAAGCACGTAATGGATCGAATACCAGTAGAAAAGTCAGAAATGATTATTTTTTGACGAGTTCATGTAATATAGAAATGTTTTTTTTTTTAGAACAAATATTATGTAAAATGAAGTAGCGGATGTCATAGGTGCTATTTTACCAACCATATCAATAAAAATATTTTTACAAAGCATATTTAAAATCGATCATTTTGTTTTTTATGACTAGTTTCAATACGTATCCCGTATTCAGGCAAATTTAGATAACTTCTAGCTAGTTGTATTCAATTCTATTTATTGTGATTCATGTAGTTGTATGATTACACGAATAGAGTTGTATTCAATTCAGCTGTTTTTAGTTCAATTCATTATGTCTGTAGTTCAAGTAGAGTTAGATAATCCTATTTGATTTCTAAAATCATCTAAATTTATCTGAAACTACTACACGTCCTGAACTAGTCGAGTCAAGTAATTCAAAAAGAAGAAAATTAGAATAATAAATATATTCGTAATAAAAGATTGAATATGATTCTTTTTATTATTGATATTTAAATATACAATATATTTTTCGGAAAACCGATAAAATATAAAAAAAATAGTATATTCAGATCTATCTATCTATCTATCTATCTATCTATATATATATATATATATATATATATATATATATATATATAATGCTTTTTCCTAATACAACTAATGACAATAAATCCCTTTCCTTCAATTAGGATCAAGAATTAGATGCCAAGAGTTTTTGATTTTGTTTTATTGGAGTGTTGTTTATAAGAAATCATACTCCATCGGTTTAGAATCGGTGACCTAAAGGCCGTTATATTGTTTTCACCTTTAAACATCCTACAGAATTTCATTGTGTTTTTTTTTGGGTGGAAATCTTTCAATACGTCACAGTTTTGATTTTATATTGGAAGCCACTTATCTGCGGATTTATTATTAAGACAAATCTATCATTTCAATTTTATTCAGATTTTAATAACCAAATAAAAGTGCCTAAAATCGTAAAAATGAAGACTCTAAACAATTTAAGTTTGTGTGGAAATATAACAGTACGGTTTATAAACTGGTCTTCTTTTCCGATCATTCATGATTTATATTATTAGAAAAGTACATAGAAAACTCATAAATAAGAACTACTTTATTCTAATCACGTTGAACATTTATATATTATTTGAAACGTTTCTCGATGTACTTTAATGACAATAATGGTTTCTCTTTTATTTGAAGTTTTTAACTTCTTTTCAATTATAGTTGAATAATTCTACATATATAAATATTTTTTGAACTTTGTCGAGCTGCGCAAAAATAAATGAAAAAAATCATTAAAAATAATAACAAATATTTTGTCTTGTAATTTTTATGGTGATATGTCGTGTTTTTTGTGTTTATCGATATTCTTTTCTAATTTAAATCGTAAGTCCCAAATCTCGACAAATGATTTTTATACTTTAAAACATATAACTGTAGAATTATTAGATAAATTTAATGTATTAAGTTGGTAGAAAAATAATTGCAGTTTATGATCTTCAACTTCATATACATTTCTTTCTTTTTTGATTTTCCTAGCTGTTTTAAGTGATTTACAACTGTTGGATGACTAACGTTTCACTTTTGTGTAAGCTCTCGAATTGCTGTGCGAAGATTTGATTTAATTAACATCTTCAGTTGGTCGTTATGAACTGAATAACGACGCCCAATACCTTCTTCATTTTCAAGACTCTCGTCTCCAGTATGAAATTTTTGGAACCACCATTATACCGTACGGTCCTTAACAGTACTGACATCAAAATCATTGTTTAGATTACGAGAAGTTTCTGCTACTTTACCACCCATTTTGAGCTCATAGAAAAAGTATTTTTATTTGCTTCTTTTCCATCTTCAATTTAATAACCCAATTTGAAACAAGATTAATAACGAAACAAAAGTCGATGTTATCAAAATACAGAACAAAAAATGAACTTTAAAATGATATTAATATGAACATGATGAAATGACACTTTCATTGAAAAAAATAAGGATAGAATTTAGAAAACAAAAAACAGAATTATTTTCCTGTCAATTTAATGAAACTTGGAAAACTGTATCATATATCTTATTATAATACATAGTCATTTTAAAAATTCATTAAACGTTACCAAAAAATATCAAATGTCAATATATTTCGAAATATTCAATAATCTATACAAAATACCAACTTTTAAATATTAGTAATGTACACTTAATCTTGATTGCATTCTGGTATGTAAGAAATGTATGTTTGTATGAATATATATATATATATATATATACATATGTATATATATATATATATATATATATATACATATATATATATATATATATATATATATATACATATATATATATATATATATCTTGATTGCATTCTGGTCTGTAAGAAATGTACGTTTGTATGAATATAAATATATATATATATATATATATATATATATATATATATATATATATATATATATGTAGATAGATAAGATAATTATCTCAAATTCAAAATGAAAGTTTTCATAAGAACTCTGTGTTTAACACATATTTTAGTTATTAACTAAATTACTACGTTATTTTATTATTTTTGTTACTGAATATTGTTTGGTTTTTATTGTTAATTAAATTAGTTATTAAACTCAGGATATCAATATTTTCGAATATTCTAATGTATAAATATATTTTAAATTATATGTGTGTGTTTGTATATATATATATATATATATATATATATATATATATATATAGACAAGTATGGATATCTCTCGTATAAGCTGTTTCTCAGTTATATTCCCGGCAGTAGCTTATGTAAATTCAGACACGGGGTGTTGTATTATATTAAAGATACTCGCTAATTTTAATTCAATTTGCTTACAAAATAACCAGTTAGCGCATTGTAGCGTGGTATAGAATAATCAAAGTGGAGTGTAGTAGTTTGCTTTTGCAACGCCTCACGAAGCTTATCACATTATACATACACACACATACATATATATATATATATATATATATATATGTATATATATATATATATATATATGTACATATATATTGCATTACGAATAATTAATAATGTAGGGATTTTATATCATTTTAGTTGACAATTAAAATGTTTTGTGTTAGAAACATACCTAAAGATATTTATATATATATATATATATATATATATATATATATATATATATATATATATGTATAGAAATCATGTCTATAATTCAATTAGTTTTCGTGTGCCCTACAACCTCAATAAGCAACCATTTATAATTTAAAGGCAGTTTTAATAATTATAAAAGTACAAATAAATTTTTTCTTAGAAACTAAATCTCGAATTTAATTTTTAGTTTATATCCATATATGAATAACTTTATAAGAACCTATCTTTGTATAAATATTCAAAATGATGTTATTACATCATGTGTTGTAAACATGGTTATGCTTATGGTTATGCATGGTTATGTCATCAGAAACGAAAGCCACTTTTAACGAATTGGTTTCTTTTTAATATTTTGATATTTACATTTATAAGAATCTATGTTCTTTTTCACTTCTAAGTTTTATAATTCGTCACAATATTGTTTTAGCACTGTACGGAAATTTATTTTCACAGAAATAATTTTATCACTCATTCTAACTAACCACAAAGTTTTTTTCTGATGAAAAATTTTCAATAAATTATTATTGATTCATCTTCATTGTTTTTTTCATGTTATATTAATTTTGAATGCAAATTGATTATTCACAAAGCGTTAAGGAATAAACGTAACAGTTTTTTAATTCTAATAAATCATTAGTTTCTCTTTACCTTAGAACTCTAGTATGACAACATCGCCGTCAAAATGCCCATAATCAAGAATCAAAAATGATATATTTAAGGATCGATCACTTTTGATCAGAAAAATGTTTTGTTGTTTGTGAGTTGAGTGAAAAAATTCATCTATGAAAAGTTTCTTTAATAATTCCATACTTTTCGATTCAATAACATTAGTAAATGATTAGAAATATTTTCTTCTTCTAGTTGTATTGTATCCATTTTCAAACTTTCACAACTATTCTAGAATTTTGAAATTCAACATTTTTATTTAATATTTCTTACCGAAATTTAACTTGCTCTGACTGGAACCACTCTTCCGTTTCGAGATCAGTTTCTTTTCAACAGTCATTTCTTGTTCAGTGTTTATGGTTCTATTTTCTTTTAATTATTGTTTGTAAAAGATAATATTCCGAGCGGTGAATGACATTCCCAAAATTCTTTACTTTTCCTTGCTTGACGGTTTTCAAAAGTTCTCAGTTATGCAGAACGTGCATTATTGTTTCGTTGATGATTCATAGTATTTATCGATTATAAGACTGTCTTAAAATTTTTGAGTTTGTTCATGAGTACCGAAGGCAAACATCATATATTAATACCTTAGTTCTCTAAGATAACAGTATCGCTATAAGTCATAACCATAAATGATAAGTAATTACATTATAATTATGGTAGTTCCTGAATTCATTTTCACATCAGAATTTTTCTCTTTCTGTGTAGAAATAGTTCCAGTTCATGTATTGAACATTGTTAAGCAAATTGGTGAGTATTGTAAGTATTAAACTTGTATTGTTGTTTTAATTCTAGAAAATTTTTAAAAAATGAAATTAGATCATTTCATATTTTTAATAGAAATTTTACTGATATTAATGATATAAATAACATAAATAAATAACCCTCTTAATTAATTATATAATAATATTAATAAATAATCCTCTTAAAACATTTTGTAATAATTGCACTTGTGAAGATGTTCTATGAAATTTAAATTAATGAAAGGTTCAGAATTTATTTGTAGTTGCATTTGAATTTTTTTCTAATCATATTTATTTCAGCCACACACGTTTGTTTCAAACGACATATCCGATGAACGACACCGACAACAGAACAAACACGATATCATATCGATGAACTCTATATGCAAATGAATAGAGTAATTTAGTAATACAATATAAAATCACTTTATGTCGATCTCGGATGGTTAGATGGTTGAATGGGTACGCGGGTGAGGCGAGGAGAGACAGCCGGTCGGCGAAGAGTCCGCTGTTCGTTGTCGAAAACAGTTTAATAACATACCGACTGCCTACCGAATACTGTACGAATACTAACGACGACGATGGTGATGGGTCGATTCTGTCTATTCCTTTGGGGGCTCTAATATATACCAATGTGACGATGAACAATGTCATTCAATTATACGAACGTTAGCGAATGAGGATACGACAGATACACAATGGTGCTGGTTAATTGGATCTGTGCGCTTTTTCTTCTTGTTCTTATTCGCGCTCTACTTGTTCCGTATTCGATGCAGAGATCTCACTTTATTTCTTTAAACGAACAACATAATTCACCTGTCAGGTGAATTGTTGTTGACAGACGGCGAAAATAGCATCGCGTTATTTATATAGATTTGTTATGATAATTGTTCGCTCAATCATTCACGGCCCTTTCTCTTGCTCTTTATATTTATATATATATATATATATGTATATATATATATATATATATATATATATATATACATATATATATATATATATATATACATATACATATATATATATATATATATATATATATATATATATATATATATATATATACATTTATTAACACCCTGAGACGTGCTTAAACTTAACTAATCTCCTTAAGAAAAATAAATTATTACCACTACATTTATGAACTGACTGAAACCTAATATTTTATAATATAATGCGATATATTGTTAACTTAACCATTCCTTCTACTTGTTCAATATATTTTTAAAATATTTATAAGTTGCTAGCTTGCTTTTTTATATACATCGAGAATAATTTCCATGCTTGTAAATTATCCTTTTATAACTTCAGCCATTCTTCAATACTCAAAATTATAAGTAGTAAATAGTAGTGTCTTAATTCAATATATATATATATATATATATATATATATATATATACTTATATATACATACATATATATATATATATATATATATATATATATATATATACATATATATATATACATATGTATATATAACACACACATATATATATATATATATATATATATATATATATATATATATGTATGTATATATACATGTACATATATACATATACATATATATATATGTATATATACATATATACATATATACATATATATATATATATATATATATATATATATATATATATATATATATGTTATAGCTGAAATAAGCAAACAGATAATTTTACACTAAAATCTCCGAACAGAAGATTAAAAGAAGTACAATTTTTTTCATATAGATATATTCATTTTTAATGTAGACAAATGAACAAGATGATAACATCAAATATGATGTTCATGAATAATTAACAATTTTTTTAGAACTCTGTTAAAAATGTTTGTTGTTACATGTAAGATATATAAGAATAAATACAGTTTTAATTGATAAGAGAGATAGAGATTTGACATTATTTGAAAGTTAAATTTTTCTTTCTGTCTTAAGTAAACAATTTGTGTCTGTAAGACTGAATTTATTTAATTTTTATTACTGATAAATACGTTTATCGACAAACTTTTACACTGAAAACAGGAAATATATTTTGTTCTTATTTTACTTTCTATTTGGATAAAAATATATGAACTTATACACGGCATTATCAAGCTATATTTACTATAAATATAGTTTATCTGTAGAGGATCTTTCGCAATAAAATTAAATATGAAGTGACGTGCCGACATTGAATTTCTTTTAGCTGAAAACATGTTACTGTCATACATTCATCACTAACTAAAAAATATTGTCTAAGTCAAAGAAGTTTAAAATCCAAGTATGCTGAAGTAAAATCTTGACAATACTCTTCTAGGATGGATAAAGTGTTCATTTGGTGGATTTCTTGGAAAGAGAATTAATTATAACCTCACAACGATATATTGAATTTATGGTGAAATTGAAAATATGTGTTTCTTCTGTTCAAAGTCATTACGATAGAACATGCTTCATAATAATAATGTAACATCATATACTCAGAAAGCCTTAAAGCAAGATAAATTTGATGTCTTCTCACACCATATTTACAGAAAAATCAAGTATTCGTTGAATTTCAATTATTTTAACGCAAAACCGTGATGTTAAAGGATAGCATTATGATCATAACAGTCAAGTAAAGGATTGACTGAAGGAATAAACAGTAGATTTGTTCACTGGCTGAATGAAGAAACTTATTAAACTTTGGCAGCCGCGTATTAACTACAGTTGATGATTAAATGAAAAATAAGTACATTATTTTAAAAAATATATTCTGAACATTCTTTCTTTTTTCATTATAAATCTCAAATTTATCAACAAATATAAACTAGTATGCAAAACTTTGCAATCGGTCCAAATTTGAATAAAGGAGTGGTGAAAGAGCTATCATTCAAAATCAAATTATTACATTCATCTATCAAAAGAAAAAAGAAGAAAATAATTTAAAGAGAGTGACGAACAATATACTATTGAAACAGAAAATCATTATTCCAGGAATATATTTTTTAATTGCATAAATTAATCACTGTGCACAAACCGCTAATTAAAGTTATTTGAGATAACCTCCATATTGTATAGTGTATGTATATATATATATATATATATACACACGAGATAAACCATATAAATTCTAAATACAAAAACTATATTAAGAGTAGCATTCTTGGATATTTACTTCAAATCAAATAGAATATGTATTATATATACAACATCGATATAAAAATCGTGTAGCTCAGCAGATTCATAATTAATTAATTTTTGAATCTTAATATAATGTATTTACTTATTTTATAATTTTTGTATATTATCTTATATATATATATATATATATATAGGTTTTTAATTAATTTTCTTGAACAAATATTATGAAATAGTTTCTGTTTCTCTCTTTCTCTCTCTCTCTCTCTCTATATATATATATATATGCATATATACATATATATATATATATACATATACATATATATATATACATTACATTAATTTTCTGACATTTATAACCCAATGTAAAATTAAACTTATTTATTTACTGCATAAAAATATATTATTTAATTACCTGTACTTTAAAACAGATAATTTATGTTATTACTGACAACTAAACTTTTATTTAAATAATTGTGCGTAATATAAAAACAAAGATTGATTAAAATTTTATTATGATTAGTTTTTGCATTGAATTTGTAAGAATAAATTTTTTTTTCGTACAGCTGTTCTCAATGGATGCATTTCAACACACACACAAACATATGACTCTTTTGAACATACTGAAAAGGCAGACTGAGTTGAATGTAGGAATATGATTAAAAACGGTGAGTGAGCAAAAATTTTAATTTGACTTACGAAGGTTAAAACTTTTTTGTCTACAGTCGTCCCCGCTTGTATTCACTTCGAATTTATATTTATATAAACATATTGTTAATTCTCTTCTAAGAGTATTTGTATATCTATATATACACATGACACACACAGATATATATATATATATATATATATATATATATATATATATATATATGTATATATATATATATATATATAATTTACTTAAATTTACTCACATACTATTTCTACTAAATTGTCAACATATATTCAACCCGGTTTTTCCTACGAAAGAAAAATATTAGTTTTAAGTGAAAAATAATTAAATATATAATAATTCACGATTTTTAGAAATTATAAAAAGTATGGAAATATATATTAGAAAAAAGAAAAAATAAAAGGACAGGAAAAAACAAGATCTAGTTACAACAGAAAAAGAAGAGTAATTAATTTAAAACAAAAATATGCTGAATATGTTTTCAATAACGAATAAAATCGACAACAAAATACAATCATTGTTTTAAATATAAAAAGAAATAAACTCATTAGTAGATAACATATTGATGTTGAAAAAGTGTATAAGTATGGAAAATTAGAACATCAAGTAGTTTAAAATGAGAATTTGAAAGAGATCTTTATCACATAATGTGTCATTGTCTTAATCAATGTTAGAGTTTAAAGATGACTGCGATGATACTGAGGTGTCTAATTTGTTGGATGCAGGCCAAATTATTTTTCGCTTTTTTGTGGGTGAAATGTATGCTTATTTATAAGTAAGATCTTTGACATGAAAATGTCTTTATACTGAAATGTTATTAAATGAACATAAATATATAATAATTTTAATACGAATATATCTTACACATAACCTCAATGTCTATAATTAATATGTCAAGCAGTTTGTTGCAAACAGCAATTAATAAAACTTTTTTTTGCCGTTATTGAAATGGATCAAGTTGAATATCGTGCAGTGATAAGTTTTTTTTGTCAAAAAAGGCTTAACGCCTACAGAAATCTTTAATGAGATGAAAACTGTACTGGGTGATATTGCACCATCGTATACAACCGTAAAGAATTGGGTAGCTGAATTTAAATGTGGCCATGCAAACTTAGAAGATAACCTGCGTAGTGCACGTCCGAAAAGTGTAACAACCGAAGAAATCATCCACAAAGTATATTGTCTCACTCATATTCGTCAAGTAATTTTTAAGTGTTTGTTTGCAAACTGATATCATTTATTTTTGAAGCAATTTATTCGTTTAACCGACTGTAAAACTAAATAAACATAGTTTAATTAAAAGAGGTTGTATAACATTTAATTAATTGTTTAAGAAAAATCTCAAAAATATATCTGTTCGATTCCCTCTCATATAGAACATCGTATAAATTTCGATACATATTGATAATGTTAAAGAATATACAATTGAGCAGTTTTACTCCTTTGTCAAAAAATTATTTTACAATTAATAATTATCTTTTAAATGATTTCATTATAAATAACACCTCTAATCAATAATCTTATCTTGCCAGTATTTTGGAGATTCAGTCTAACACTGTCAAAGTATAGTTTTTCCTTTTAATACTACATCGATTATAAATCCATTCGATCAAAATGCATCTTCAAACAGTTATCGATCAAAAAGTTATATAAGAAAGATGTTTAGTAGGTATCATCATACTACTATCAATGATTTTAATCTATCGGATTACTAAAACAGTTTAGAAAGTGTGATACAATATGAAAGGAATTGAAAAATTCGTTGAAGTACTTATTTGATACCTAAGTTTTCTATAAAGGGAAATAGATTATTCGACGGTATATGATTTTAAAGAACTGTAAAAAAAATAGAGTTAAATAAGAAGAGTGTGACCATCAGTTTGTCGATAGGGCCTAAATTAGAGAAATGTTAGGTTGGTAGGAAAATAACTGCCCTTTTTTTTTCTGAATTCTAACCGTAATTTTTTCAATAAGTGTCATTTTTCGTCATATTCATATTAATATCATTTTAAAGTACATTTTTCGGTCTGTATTTTGATAACATCGACTTTGGTTTTATTATTAATTTTTCTTTAAATTAGGCTATTGACTTAAAGATGAAAAATAAGCAAATAAGAGTAAAATTGTTTGTATGGGTTCAAAACGAGTAATAAATTTGTCCGGTGACTATTAGTTTTAAAAATTCCGAGACTCGATACAGCATGTACTGAATTTCTTAATATTCTGATTCGATTTCATTTCATTTTCCCTGCGTTTTTTTATAAGTTATGAACTTAGTTATATGATATATACTCGTATTATACAGTCTGTTTTCTAAATGTCACACACACAGTTTTTCGACAGAATTTACATGTTTTTATATAATACTGTAATGACCATCTAAAACAATAAAAAATTGTTCTTTCAAGACAGTTTTGCACACATACCGTCTTGTATTTAGAATATCGATCGTGATAGAATGCTCTAGCTTCTTTTCTACTATGAGCATATATTACAGAAGCTCATACGGATATTTTTAAAGAATACTTTTATACATGAACTAATTAATTCGTCCTTCAATACGACACAGTAAGCTTATAAATTATGCTTTTGTGCAATTCTAAATCATAATGGCTACCTACATTATAACATTATGTTTTACAAATTGAAATTTCAATGGGTCACTTGCTCTTCATCTAACCTCACCCATTGAATTTAAATCTATTTGTTTTTATTTTGTCAGACAAAATAATATTTTCTATTACTCTAGATTTTCATATTTACGTATATTCATAAAAGTAAAACGGTTCTTAACTTTTTTCTGTACCAAAAATTTCCGCTTGTTTTTACCACTAAAAAAGTATTCAGGTAATCTTTGTCCTTTTGGGTCAGTTTGTACCATCTTCAGAAAAATATTAGAAATTGAGTCTCAACATCTAACAGAATTTGGCACATGTGCTGAAACTGGTAGTGTGAAATTGGCAATCTCAACTGCGAAAGACAAAGCCCACTAGGATTATATATTCACGGGATCACAGGTATAAAAACATACAATTGTAACTTAAAAATCTATTTTCCTTCAAAGAGTTCATTGTTAACTACTGATCAGCAATCATCATCAAACAGAGTTCATTTCTCACTGCTGATATTGGATTTTTCCGTGTCCATTATATTTATTTATATTATCACATATATCGTTATTATATCGTTATATATCGTTATACTCGTATATCGTTATATTATCACATATATCGTTTATATTATATTTTCATCATTGTGATTTTATTAATATCAGTCCAATGACAAGCTATATTTTCCTATGCTGCACGAGGCACGATCTTGTTCTCCAGTCGATAGAGGCTCTAGTGGAGTGTAAGGTAATTCATATGAGTATTATAGTGTATTAGTGTAGTATATATTCATATATTAGTTTGGTGCAAAAATAATTGCGGTTTTTATAATTTTAAGTTTAGTGCCGATTTTTCTAATTACCGTTATCTTTTGTTATAGTCATGTGATATATCATTGTAAACAATAAAATTAGCACTACTGATTTCAGCTCAAATCTATTGTTTTCATTCTTTAATATTATTGATTACAACCTCTTAAATTAGTCATAGAAAACAAGTATTTCACGAGATTTTGTTGTATAAGTTTAAATTGGGACGTCAAGCAACAGAAACTGCTCGAAATATCAAATTTGGTTTTGGCGAATAATCAATTAGTGAACGTACAGTTCGACACTGGTTCCAAAAATTTCGTGATGGAAACGAAAGCCTTGATAATGAGAAGGGCCGTGAACGTTCTTCAGCTATAGACAATAATGATTTAAGAAGCATTGAAGCGGTCCCACTGAAAATAACTTGAGAGGTAGCAGAAGAACGCAATGTTGATCATTTAACAGCTGTACGAAATGTGTGCCTAATTGGAATAACAAAAAATCTGGATAAATGGGTGCTGCATAAACTAAACGAAGATCAAGCTATTGGGCGACATGAAGTCTGCTCTGCATTTCTTTTGCGTAGCAAAAATGATCCCTTTCATGATCGCATTGTCACATGTGAAGAAAAGTGGATTCTCTACAACAATCGGAAACGTTCATCACAATAGCTAGATCGAGGAGAAGCACCAAAACTGTTTTTGAAAACCGAAGCTTCATGTCACTGTTTGGTGGTCGGAAAGTGACATCATTCACTACAACTTCTTAAATTCTGATGAAACAATAACAGAAAAAAAAATTGTCAGAAAATTTAAAAAATTACTTATTTTCTTTAGTTTACGGTCAGCATTAGTCAATCGAAGAGGACCACTTCTTCTTCATGACAACACCCAACCACACGTCTGCCAAATTACTTATCACCGTGGACCGTATTCTCCAGACCTGTCTCCGACAGATTATCATTTCTTGCGAAATTTAAGTAAGTTCCTACAAGAGCAGGTTTTCAAAGATCAAGCATCAGCTCAAAGCGCTTTCGATGAATTCGTTAACACCAGGATTCCAGAATTCTATCTTGTAAGAATAATCAAACTTATTTCCCGTTGGAAGAAATGTGTACGGCCTGTACACATTTCTCAAAATAAAGACCACTGACCTAGTGGTCTTTATTTCGATTAATAAATATAATTTTTAACTTATATATATATATATATATATATGCGTCTTTATACTCAATACGTAAAAACCGCAATTAGTTTTGCACTAACTTAATATTATGAGTATTATATAGTGAAACACCTAACACTGCACTAGCGCTACGGGAACACAAATCTGCCGAGATTTGGCCTTTGTGTTATAGGGCTGTTAATATTTCTCATTCTTCAATATACCTCGCCAATTTCTTTTTATTTAATGATAAAACAGATTTTCTTGACCTGCTCGATATTCTTTCACATTACATGTTTTATTTTGATATTATTGCACACTGATTAAATACAAAACAATTTTTGCAAATTGTCTTTTTGAAATTCGAGACTGAAGTAAATATTTTTTTTAACAATGTACTAAATTAGTTTTTTTTAAAAAAAAGTAACTAAACAAAAAAGCACAATGAGTGTAGACTTTGATTAATCGACTATAAAATGTGTGAACATAACGTGGTTGTTTCGAATTATCAGTAAAAAACAATATTTGTCAATACATAATGAACAAATTAGTCGAAAGTGCATCTCAGAACTTAAATGTCGTGAATGGTTGATAAAAATATATTTTTTGGAAAATGTATAGTATTAAATTTTACTTTTGTTGCTGTTATTTTTAATGTATTAATTTCATTATTAAGATATTCTACATGCCCTAATTAAATATCATTTTTCCTTCACGTATTTTTAAATTATTTAATAATTTCCTAGATATTTTTTTGATGTCTTTGGTATTACTCATTTTTTATATTGTTAATGTAAATATATGAATATGCACTGTGTATGAATTATTTTTATGTATTCTAAATATATTTTCAATTCAGAAATCAACATTTTTTTTAATTTGAAGTGTTTATTTATTGTTTAATTCTAAATTTGCCATACTTAAAAAAATAAATAAATGTTCAATTTCTAGACTAGAGATTTCACTTATTATTATGTCTGCAAGATATTATTTCCTTTTATTTTTTCATGTACTATACAAAGAAATAAAACTATTTTTATTATATTTTTTTATGCTTAGATTCCTATTGTGCTTTGTGATAATTAAAATATATATTTTTTACGTAATTTTTACAATAGTACAAGCAAATATATTAATTTTCTAAATGTGAATACTTTGCTATTTCTTTGTTAAACACATATAATTTCCTATTCAATTCGATACATTCCTAGCGAAGTAATATTAACAAATCTTCTCATACACACGCACACGTAACAAAAGGTCAGCCATGTTTGGTGAATGTCAGTTTTGCATTTTTGTTTCCGTTACTACGAGCACAACACACCATACGAGTTCGAATACAAATGCCCGGTTGCATTGATACACTGCAATTAGGGCGGGTGCAAGTCATCCGATACAATCTAAGTCCCAGTGATTGATGTAAACGTTGAATAATTGCACTTATATTTTATATTTGTACACGGTGCGCCCCTTCCACGTCCACCCAGTACACATATTTATGTTTTATACATGCACGTACACAGAGAGCTGGCGTACTCTTCTTGTAAGATCTCTTCGTGTGTGTATTTTCACGGTAGTGAACCTCCGCCAACGATGTATTTATGTGAAGAGAACTACTGATGACTTTGATATACTGCCATGTAAAATACTTAATGCCACATTTTACAGCCCGTGAACAAATAGTATTCGTTTTACGAGGCAATTACGAACGAAAAAAATAATTTAGGCGGGTTTCGGCCAGGAACGGTCATTAAAAAGAACTGATATGTAAATTTTAGTTCTATTAACTGCGTTTTTATTGTAATTAATTAATTTTATTATATATATATATATACATATATATATATATATATATATACATACATATATATATATATATATATATATATATATATATATATATATATATATGTATGGATATATGTATGTGTTTATACAAGACTAAGATGAGATACTTTTATAATTCTCAGGAAAAAGTATTCTTTTAATATAATTAATTAACAGCACAACTTCAATACAACATATATTTTTTAAAATGTTCTAGGATTACTTATTGTTTACTTTGAACGTTTTACGTATATTTTGATGTCATATCATTATCTTTAGAGCGCATAAGCATGTATTTAGCTCTTAAAATGCTCTATTAATATGATTAGTGTGTCATACTGTTTCTGACTTATCAATAGTTTACTTTTTCTAAGTAAACTCTGATAATGTTCATTATATTAGTGAGAAAAATTGCTTAGAATTGAAGAGAATTATCATCAAACCACAAATCATAGAGTAACATAATGAGTATATTTTTTTATTAAAAATAATTTGTACGCTTCGAAATTATATCGATTGTTTGGTTGAAACAAAACAATTGTTAAAAATACTAATAAGGAATTGATGATGTTTTCTGAAAAATTGGATAGAATTAATGTTCATAGTTTTAAGTTTAGATTCAGTTCATAAATATTGAAAAAAACACTTGAAAAATTGTCTTCTTATATAAAAAGTATCTTAGAAGAAAATGCAATATTGCGAGATTTCTATAGATGCCATTGATTAATAATTGGACTCTTTATTTTCGAACAAGAATGTGTAGAGCCTGGAACTGTCTGCAAATTATATAGTTTGTTGTTGAATTTTTTTTATTATATTTTAATGAGTTATTTCTTACGAAACTCTTTCTATAGTCTAGATTTAAAAATTTCAACAATTGTCCAAATTCATCTAATGCTTGCTTATTGATTTTCATCAAAAAGTATAACATGTTGATTGTTAAGATTATTTTTTTAAATGAATATGCAGGTCACGCATACATTTAAATACTCTATTTTTCAAATAAAATTAGTTAACGCGACTTTGAATAGAATTTTTTATTACTAAATATGCGGATATCTGAATGTAGCTACTGTAATCAGATTCCCATAACTATAACACATTACTATTAAACATATGTCACTGTTGGCATACACGAAGCAGTGAAACACAATGAGTGAATCCATTCCCACATACGGATTATTTCGTATTATGTTTTATATTAAGTTGGTAAAAATGATGACGGTTTATGACCTTCAAATTCATATACATTTTTCTCCTTTTTAATTTTCCTAGCTGTTTTAAGTGGTCCAGAACTGCTGAATGACTAACATGTAACTTTTAAACAAGCTCTCAAATTGTTGTGCGTATTTCTGATACAACTAACGCTTTCAGTTGATCGTTATGAACTGAAGAAGGACGCTCACGACCTTTTTCGTCTTTAAAACTCTCGTCTTCATCACGAAACTTTTGGAATTACCATTGCATCGTACGTTCCTTAACAGTACCCACACCGAAAGTATCGTTTAGTTTACAAGCGGTTTCTGCTGCTTTACCACTCGTTTTGAACTCATAAAAAAATTGATCTTATTTGTTTCTTTCTCATCTTTAATTCAATAACCCAATTTGAAGCAAAATTAATAAAAAAAGTCGATGTTTCCAAAATACAGACCGAAAAATGTACTTTAAAATTATATTAACATAAACACGATGAATTGATACTTTCATTAAAAAAATTAAGATTAGAATTCAGAAAACAAAATTCGTAATTATTTTTCTATTAATCTAATATATACAAAGTCTTGCCGGGTAATATTTCCGTCCAATATAGACCTTTTTAGAAATATCGTAACCATTTCAGCACTTGGAAAGGGCCTAATTCGTGTTATAATTAAAACATACAAATTTTGTTTTCTTTCAAATAGAGAAAAAGATAAGATTACTTTTTAATCATCATTTTTAAATCGCGTATGGATTTATTGAAGGAAGAAATAAGTTAAATATGAATATGACTGGAACAAACGAACTTTTCACTTAATCACATTATTGAAGTGCTACACAAAAATTTCTTAAATTTTTCTTTATTTCGGCATAGTCAATACCAAATATTAATAATCAATTATTAAATATTTTTGATTAGAAAAGAATATAGATTGAAACAAAAAATCATGTGTAAATATTATTTTCTTATTTTTTGTTGACTGTTATACCAAATGTCAATGAAAACATTGAAGATAGTATATACTGTCTTCATAATTTCATACGAAATACTTTACAAATATAAATGAAAATATTACAGAAAATGATTTATTCCACAATAAGATTGTTAGTTATCTTTCAACAAATGAAGATAATGAATTTTAAAATTAAGTTCAAGATCGTATATTTATAAATATAGTTTCCTAAACATATAAAATATATATTTTTAGTATATAAATATATCATTGAATCTGAATACAAATTTACAGACATTTTTCAGGACAACCTGTACATATATCTACACACATATACACATATATATATATATATATATATATATATATATATATATATATATATATTAGATCGAGAAGAGATATGTTTTTATCTTCAAACAAAACTGTCACTGGCGTTCCATTCCACTGTCTTCTATAGAAACGAACATGGTAGCTAGTAACACATATACATGTACACACAGCCATAGAATTTTTATACGAATAATAATTATTATTTAACAGACAGAAAAAAACATTAAATACTGCCGTATTAGAACGATCCGGTAACATGAGAGGAACGAATCTGTGTTTGATCCAGAACACGCAGCGTGTACCACGATCAGATATCAGCGCGTCCATTCAATCGGTTAGGCGTTCAGTATCGGAGCCACACTGTATTCTTATTATGCGACGCGGAACGAAATTGATACCGAGAGATCGAGAGGGCTGTTTATAGTGAACAGTGGTGTACATTTCATTTGTCTATTGTGCAAGTGTATGTGTGAGTATATTGAAATGGGGCCCGCTTAATAGCTATATTGAGATATTTGTTTCGGGTACAGTTCGAGCGAATGTGAGATGGATTGAGTTGTTGAATATCGTACAACAATTTATCATCGGATATTGATCCTTGAATGTTAAATACATGTCAGGTAAATAAATATTGTTCAATGTTACATAAACTATTTTTTTCTGAAGAACATTTGTCAATTTTGATTTTTATTTCATACATTCAAGTAGCACGATTTCTTCGATCTTATGATTCGATTTTATGATCAGTAAATGAAGATTTGTCTCAGTTTTCAAAATATTGTCTCCTCAAAGAAATAATGGCAATTTATTTTTAATGTAGAAATTTTTCTATTAGAAATAGATTAACTATTCTCTCGTAGTCATTAAAATTCCATTTGCAATTATATCATTTACTTTAATTATAAATAATATAAAAAATAAGACGTTCTTATTATTTAAAACTAATTGTAGTAGCAATATAGTTCTCATACTGAGACTACTTTCCTGTTTGCAAACAACTTTTTCTGTCATCCCACAAATCACAGATTTTTTTATCAAAAATTATCAATAATTGAGTATTGATCATTTTGTCAACTCCCACTTGACTTTGGATGACGTTACCAACATTCTTAGAGTGTCCTGTTGCAGAAAAATATGTTCTACACCAGTACGCAAAAAGGGTGGCATCTCATTCGAAATGCGCATATACAACAATTGAAAATAGTTAATAATCATTTAATAAACATTTTCGATCCAAAAAAAATCTCTGATTTGTGGAGTGGAAATTTATTTGTTAAAAATTTTTAGTTAATAAAATTGAACTTGATTAAACATAACCGTGTATTTGGAGTAATTGTAAGCTCTTCTTTTTTATTTTAGAGCCTAGAATTTTGGGCTCTATGTACAAAACTTGAAAATAACTTCAATATGAAGTAATCTTTCAAATTCATCCCTTTTGTTTTTAAAAAATATTTATTATATTACGTAAAACATTTTTTGAATAAAATGTATTGAGGAACTCGACTGACAAGTATTAAATAAGGTTGAACGTAACTTACTACAAATATAATTGTCTGTAATATGAATATGTAATATATATATATATATATATATATATATATATATATATATATATATATATATATATATATATATATATGTTTGCTAATTGGGCTGAAAAACAATTATATTTTTAAGGTACTTAAAAATCATACGAAGCATAAAATAATGAAGCAAGAGTAGACACAAAGTACTTTCGACATTTTTCGTCGAGAAGGTACACATAATTAAGGTTTAGAAAAATATTACTGAGTAGATTTTGACGTTTCGTACCATGTTAAAATGCCAATGCAGTGCGTACCGTTGACTACAGGTTCAAGATCTAGGGATGACGTTGACGTGACAAGATGCTGTTCTATGGCGGCGGGGGATGAGGAAACGGCGACGACAACGACGACGACGGCGGATATATTTTTATTTAATGGGCACAAAATTTTAACATGCAGAAAATTTCCCACGAATCTCGTTAACGTCCACAGAGTTGAAGTCGACAAACAAATAAATGGACAAAGATCAGTCTGTACGTACGTGTGTCCGTATACTATTATGTATCTCGTGGTTACATTTTCTAAATCTTGTTTAGCTTAAATAAAACCACTGTTGTTTGGACATCTGATAGTTTTTTAAGGGTAGCGTTGTACGAGGATTGTACTGTTATGTATATCCACTCAAATTTAGGTTGTCTCTTTGTTGATTTGGAATTTAATATTTTGTTACATTTCTAGTTAGAATGCCAATTTCACACAAATAATCTTATGTACATCAAATACACATAAACATACACACACACACACACACATATATATATATATATATATATATATATATATATATATATATATATATGTATGCAATATTTCATAACGTTATCGCCAAATGAATATTGTTAAGCACAATCTTAAAACAAAATTCTTTTTGTAATAAAAATTACAATAATTATAAAATACCAATAAAACATTGCTCATGCACAAACTAATTATGTATTCTTTATAAACTATTATAAATAGTTCATTTATCATATAAACTTATAGAATAAATATAACAACAATTTAATAGCAAAAAAAATTTTATTCATGATATTGTTTACCCATGATATATTATTAATTAGAATAATATAATTAATTAGAAGTAAAAATAAAAATTACATTTTTACCTTTACTTCTAGCAATGATGAATATATGTTTTACAGTTTGTTCTCGAATTCTGCATGTATTAGAGAATTTAGTGACAATCTTTTAACTCTCCTTATGTCAATCATGTAGATTGCATCTAGCCCATTTAGTGTCCCTTCGCGACCCAGGATAATTTTAAAAACTTCGCCTTTAAAACCAACAATGATTTAAAGAAAATTTCAGATTTTATAAAAGATTAAGATATACATTTAGAATTAACTGAAATAAGTGATTCAATATGGAAAAAATATTATTTGTTTATATATTTTCAAGAGGGCGATTTGAAGAATAACTTACCTCAATATTAGAGACTACAGCTTAAAGTTCCAAGTATACTTTATTTTTCGACATAATTCCTTCGAAACTTAACGCACTTGCCACAACGTTTCTCCAGCTTCGTGTTTCCCTCCCAGAACAACTTTCTTCGGGGTCATCAAAATAGCTGTTTACGGTCTCCATTGTCTCTTCATTCGACCCAAATCGTTTTCCAGCCAGAAAACTTTTTAATTCCAGGAATAGATGGATGTTCAAGGGAGCCAAATGAGACAAATATGGTGGATGCGGTAGGATTTCAAACCTCAATTCGGCCACTTTTTACTAATATATATATATATATATATATATATATATATATATATATATATATATATATATATGTACATATATGTATGTATATATATATATATGTACATATATATATATACATACATATATATATATATATATATATATGTACATATATATATATATATATATATATATATATATATATATATATATGTATATATATGTATATACATGTATGTATGTATTTATGTGTGTGTGTGTGTGAACAAATTCTTCTACCATAAAATTTTTAAATCAGACATAAGTAAATAAACTGCAAATAAAAGTTGTCAATGTTGAAGAAAATCAACAAGAAAAATTATATTTTATTACTTATATTAATTTTTTTGTATTTTTAGTTCCAGATAAAAAGTAAATACTTTTGTTTAAAAATATTCTGTCATCATCTATATTTTAGGAATATGGACATTTTTTCAATCTGATGTGGCTCACGTGACATGCTTCCTGCCTTCGGTAATACTTATAATTAATATAGCATAAAATGTACATTTCTATATTTCGTATCATTTCATCAATATTAATATTAGTATATGAAAATGTATGTTGTAACTAAAACTGTATATTTTTAATAACAGATTTGTTATGAAATTTCTTGAGTAAAACTGGATTTTGCACAAAGGAATTTTTTATTAGCTCTGCAGATCACAAAAAATTTTTCTGATTAAAAATATGCAATAATTGATTAATGGTAAATTTTTATTGTTGCTTACAAGCATTCCAATAACGATACCATTATCCCAAGAGCACGAAGACACAAAAAAATTCTAAAAAATGGTTTTGTGTACCTAACGCTTTGAATATAATGACATTATCACCAAAATGAGAATAAGAAACAATAATCACACGTTTCAATCGTCGTTTTTGAAAACAGTTACTTAAATTTTCATTGAAAAATAAAATTAATTTAAAACGACGATAAGTACTTTAAAAAGTACGAACTCATGAAACAATTCATTTAGAAATCGTATAGAGAAATGTCTATAAGTATTATATAATTATATATTGGCATATATGATCTGTATTTATGTATGATGTTTTAAATAATTGCTAACTAATTATTTAATGATTTTAATATATCAAATGTGTCCGTAATTTCAAATTGAAGAAAATAGCTGGTAATTAAAAGCATGAAATAAATACGTTCTAATTGTATTTAAAAACATTCAGTGTTATAACTGTTTGCAAAATATTAAAAATAAACAATACTTGTTTTTTTTTAAAAAAAAAAAAATAGAAATAAATAAAGTAACGGTCGAGTATATTAGATTTGTTAATGTTTATTCTTTGCGATGGCAATCGGTCGTATGGTGTGTATGTCGAAAAGTAGTTATGGATGACTGTGCAATTTCATTGTAGAGCCAGTCTGACTGCACACATACATAGGTAGACATATTTTAATACATATTTATTATACCGTGGTACTCAGAAGAACAACAAGTCGACAGGATAGCCACTCGAAACGAGCGACAAGATGCATGCTATTATTTTTAGGTAGGGGGACTGAGAACGACGTAACGCATACGTCCGGGTGGCGCCACTATTGTACTTCCGGTTATTTGATATGGGAACCTGTGTAAATAATATTCAAAATGACTAGGGACTTTTTAACTTCACGAATTTTCGTTATACATTGAATTGTGAATCGTAAAACAATATTTCTAAAAGGTTGCTTAGTGAGAAAGAACGATAAAAATGATTGGAAATAAATGGAAATCTAATGAAAAAGATATGTGTATTCAATTTTACAAAAGATATTGACCTTTTTATAAAGAATTTCTTGTAACTAATTTAATGGGAATCTCAGAAGGTTATAAGTTCAAAGAAATATTCACTAGACAAATAATCAATATGCTATTTGTATAATATTCTTTTTTTACTTTTATATCACAAACTAAAAAAAGATTACATCTAGCTTGCAATAAGTACACATTGTTTTATTATTATTTTGGTTTTTAATATGTACATATATATATACATATATATATATATATATATATATATATATATATATATATATATGTGCGTGTGTGTGTATGTTTATGTATACACACACACACACACATATATATATATATATATATATATATATATATATATATATATATATAGTAATGAGCAAAATTTAATACACGTTTCAACATTTCTACGACATAAGAAACTAAAAATATGTTTATTTTACAAAGGAGAAAATAAGAAAAAGAGAAATAAGCTTCAAAATTGAAAAATCATCATTTTCAAATGTTAATTAATTCTATTTTATATACTCAGTTACGCACAAATATTTTAAAAACGTATTAAATGCTGTAAATATTAGGTTGGTGAGAAAATAATTGCGGTCTTTGTTTTCTGAAACTTATCAAATCGTGTTTATTTTTGCTCATTACTATATATATATATAGAGAGAGAGAGAGAGAGAGATATCAACTTCTAGACTCAAACTATCAGACTCAACTATCAGAGACCTATACACTAGTTTACTATACACAGCGCCCTTGTGTATATTAAACTAGTGTATAGTCTCTTAAGTTGATCTCTCTCTCTCTCTATATATATATATATACATATATATATATATATATATATATATATATATATATATATATATATATATATATATATATATATAGTACACATCAGTTTGCCCGTCAGTTCTGACTGATCAGTTAAATCTAAAGAATTTTAACTGAGCAGACTGTGTGTACACACATCATCAAATCTAATTGACACGATGTTTACATGCATAATCAGATTTCTTTCTCGATCGTTTTATTTTAATTTAAAAATTGTGTATTTATCATTATGGACGAGACAAAATTATTATGCTACGCAGCTTTAGCCCTTGCTCTTCAAGATGAAAAGGTAAAGAAGAAAAAACAATATGGGTGAAAGAATGTTTGAGGAAAAGAGCATATTTTCATATACTAACTTATTGAATGAACTCAAATTTTATATTAAAGATTGGCATAATTATCTATTATAAATGATGTCGCAAAAGTATCGAATTACTAAAGTTAACTGCCATTATTTTATATTGTGCTATTTATAACAAAATTTAGTTTTTAAAAACTGGTGCCCCCTAAGTTGAAATACACTAGTGAGTGTATTTTCACTTAGAGGGCACAAGTTTTTAAAAACGCTATTGAAAATATGTTTTTTTTTCTTTTTATTATGCACTATTAAGAAATTTATTTAATAGAAAAATTGATTTTTTGACCTAAATTTTAAAATAAATTTGTTCATTAAGTGGTTAAAATTTAATTTAATTTTTAGCTAACTAAGAAATGGCTAACTAAAACTAACGTAAAGAACAAAGCTTATTACAAGAAGAAATAAGCAAGTATTGAACAATTTAACTGAAACTGCAAACACACTCTCAAATTTTACTTCACATCAGTTGATCGACAGATAAATCGATAGAATTTCTTTTAGTTCTTCAGTCAGATTGATCAGTTCAAAACGGAACTATACACATACCACACACCCGCAGCTTATCGTACCGATCACAACTGATCAGTCAGAACTGACGACCAAACTGATAGTGTATGAGGCCCCTTTAGTTTTCCACACGAAAATATTAAAAAAAACGCAAAAATTTTAAAAAAAATATGTTATCCCTTATTTAGTATTTTAGTTTAATTGTACATTAATAATGAATTGAACTAGTATACTAAATAAAAAATAATTTGACTTTTCTTAACCTCTGCCCCCCCCCTTTTATGCTTCCATATGGAAGACTAAATTGAATCACCTATATATATATATATATATATATATATATATATATATGTGTGTGTGTGTGTGTGCGTATATGTGTCGCTGTGTATGTACTGTTATCCAAAAACTCCTGATCTGACAAACTTATACGATAACTGACAAAAAAACTTATAACGCATTCTTCATATCATATAATGTAAGAGTTTTCGGTAACTTGTCGCTCTGAGAATAATATCGTTACCATCGAAATGCGTACCAACAATCGAAAGTCATCAATTTACTGCATATTTTTAATCGAAAAATGAGTGTGTTCTTTATGGGATAAAAAAGATTTTTTGTGAAAGTGAATTTGACCACAGTGTCAGAACTGTTATTGTGATACAATGAAAGCTTAAGACTATATAAATATTGATTAAAATTTAAATATTTTCTCAGATGATTTTTCACTTCCCAATACATTACAAAAAAATTCTAATCATAAATGTTCCATAACTGATGACTGATCGTTTTTAATAATATGTTACACAGCATAAAATATACATACCATAAAAATTTACTCAATGCACTGAAAACTTTCAATCAAACTGTCTATAAATGAACAGAAAACCGAGCCTGTTTATCATAAAAATCTTGATCACTACTAAAAGACACGTATATAATTAACATAACTGAATATATATATATATATATATATATATATATATATATATATATATGTATGTATGTATGTATGTATGTATGTATGTATGTATATGTATATAAAAATATTGTATTTGTAGTTGTACATACACCAATATGTGTATATTTATGAAGAAATAACATCACCATATGATGAATGTCAAAGAACGAATATCAAATTACAGTGTAAACATTGCATTAGAAATACACGTAGGTATCATTAAGTATGCGGAGAAGACATCCAATCATTGTATCTGAGTCAATATTTGTTTATTTAAAGTCATGTTATTCATTTATTGTGTACTTTGTATTGTTAATCATTGACCGATTCGATTAACATATTATTATGCTAACTATGATATAAATATAAATAAATAAATAAATATATATATATATATATACATATATATATATTATATACATATATATATACATATATGTATTTTAACGATTTTTTTGTAGTGCAAATACTTTTTAGTCGGTAATAGATTTTATAATTTGTGTTATACGAAGTTTTATTTTTTGAAAAAATGTAAATCATTGTTCTTTTGTTTCTTTCTTTTACACATCCGGTCATTTTCCTGCATATATTTGTATTTCTCACGCAAATTTATTAGTATATGCTAAGACGTTGAAGTGTAAGCTTCGTTTTATTGTCTAATGATTTTTTTCCCCGATCTTGGAGCCTGTCCGAGCCCGGTGGCCGCCTGGTCCGAGACCAGCTTGACCCGCCACTAAATGTAAGGTCAATAGAATATTTTCAATTAACCGACACTTTTTAGAAAACTGAACATTTATGTATCCTCTAGACAATATTTATATCCTGCAACATTTATACATCCTACAGATCAGTGGTGTCAAACACCTGTTCCGCAAAATTCTAGAACGCGGCCTGTAAGGTGAAAATTGAAATAAAAGAAACAGAAATAGAAGAAGTCACGAAGTATGTCTACCTAGACCATCTTATCAACAACGATAAATCATTCACTGAAGAAATAAACAGGAGAATAAAATGGGATTGAGCACATTTGAGCGAAACACCTCGATATTTAAATCAACAATCCCACTTTGTTTGAAGAAAAAAGTATTTGTTCAATGTATAATACCAGCCTTTACCTACGGCAGCGAAGCATGGGTGCTTGACGCCAAAATCATCCAGACTCCAAACAACACAGATCAGTATGGAAAGATGCATACTAGGAATAACAAGAAGAATTAGGAAACAATAGAATGGAAACGAAACAGACAGGAATCACAGATGTAATAAGAGTAAAGAGTCTGAAATTGAATTGAGTAAATTTGCATTGTTCTGTATAATGTTTAGAGTGTATCTGTTTGATTCTAAATTAAATATATTTAACGAAAAACACTTTTTTTTATTTTAAAATATGCTAGAATTTAATTTACAGAAAGCAGTAAAATATAGGAAAGGTACAAATGAGTTCTGGCGAAATCATTTATTTAAAAAAAAATACTACAATATTTAGGAACACATATTCTTAAACATTATGATATTATGGAATAAATTTAGTTTCATTAAAAAATATAAAAGAAATCAAAAATAATATTGCCATCTGTTAGTCCATATTAGTACTAGTGTGTACATTTAGTTCATGCGGATGTTCCCATGAAAAAAATACATCAAAAATATAACATTAAGTATAGGATTTGTATGGACTTTATCTATGATATTTTATTTATTTATCGTGGTTATAAATATTTTGTTTGCCTCAATAGTGCATAATATTAATGGGTGCGATAAACATAAAATTTTATTTTGTTGAAATACTAACAGATAATCATATTTAATTTCCAGTTTAATGTACAAATTCGCAATTAACATATAGTTAAGCCAGGTTTCTTTGCTTACATTTCACATATTGATTTTTTCATCCATATAAATATATATATATATATATATATATATACGATATACTCGTATATATATATATATATATATATATATATGTATGTATCTATGTGTGTGTAATTCATTAGTCGTTAATATTTAACTACAAAACATATTTTTACATTTAGCAATCAAAAACGCTTCGGTTATAAAATAATTGAATAGATGAAGTCCAAAGAATATTTATAGTGCGCATAAATAGTTGATCAAACTTGACCCTAGAACTTACGTATATTTACAACAGAGTATGTACATTCTATTCCTATGTAACTAAAAAATATGCATGTTTTCTTGAACAGCATCGATTAGCAGGTGATACGACGTTTATGAGTTGAACGTAAATACGTGACGAGGTTATTTCATATTAAATATAAAATATTAATACTTAACTTGTACTTAACTTGTTTCAAAAAAACACTTTAATTTTAATAACATTGTATTTCATTACGAAAAAATATAATAGGTTGTATGGATAATATAATTGTGCATATAAGCAGGTTACGTTTTTATTTGCTTGATTTGCAGGCAGACAAATCGAATGAATGTTTCTTGGAAATCTATAAAGTGAAATATGCTCGTGAATTAAAATATTAATACTTTTTAATATTTTTTTAAACATTAGCGTTCTAAAACCGATAGCATCGTCATCGATATACACATAAGAAACAATTAAACATAATCAATAATAATTTATGAAACATTTTAATAAAAAAAACTGTGTGGTTTGTTCGTTGAAACAAGAATTCAGTTAAGAACAAAAAAATACTTTTTCAAAAATTTTCTCACGTTATTTTTTACTGAAATAATACAATCGTTAAATTAATGATTATTCCTTTGTCCCTTAATCTCCTTTAATGATTACATAAGAACTAGCTTGACTTTTATTATTTTGAATAATAAATTGAGCCGTTTACAAAAAAATATTGATTAATTAATGTAATATCATTCTATATAATCAACAAACA
Source organism: Acanthacorydalis orientalis (assembly GCA_034766995.1). NCBI lineage: Eukaryota > Metazoa > Arthropoda > Insecta > Megaloptera > Corydalidae > Acanthacorydalis > Acanthacorydalis orientalis. The sequence continues at coordinate 20,651,876 of CM068315.1, read as the reverse complement.
GTTATATACGTATTTGTCAATATTTTTATTTATTTACAAAACGTAAAAAAATAATAATTTTATATTGTATAGCGAGTATAGTATTCAATCGAAAAACAAAATGTGTTGTATTCTGTTCTCATAATTTTTTTATTTTTTTAAAATTATTTTATGTTTTTTTAATGAAAAAATATTAACATATCTCTTTCTAAGCACATTTGTATTCTAATTTTTAATATACATCACTTTCTCTCTCTCTTTCTATCTCTCTCTCTCTCTCTCTATATATATATATATATATATATATATATATGTTAATGGAACTTAGGCTTCAACACAAAATTATTAAAAAAACGCAAAAATTAATACTTCCATGTGGAAGCCTAAATTGAATCATCTATATATATATATATATATATATATATATATAGAGAGAGAGAGAGAGAGAGAGAGAGAGAGAGATGATTATTGAACATAATATTAAAAAAAACGCAAAAATTAAAAATGTTATCCTCCTTTAGTATTTAAGTTCAAATTTATTTTAATATTGAATTGAATTAAAATACTAAATAAAAAATAACATGAATTTTCTTAACCACTAAGCCCCCTTTTAATTCTTCCATATAAAATCCTAAATTAAATCACCTATATATATATATATATATATATATATATACACATATATATATATATATATCCACACACATATATATATATCCACACATATATATATATATATATATATATATATATCTAATGCATATATATATATATATATATATATATATATATATATATATATATATATATATGTATATATATATATATATGTATATATATATATATATACATATATATATATATACATATATATATATATATATATATATAAACAGTGCGCTTCATTTATATTTTCGTCATATAGTCACAAAATAAACAAAATAGCAATAATTCAATTAAAATAAAACCGGGTTCGTGCATATTCATTATGTTCACTTATTTTTATTTTTAATGCTCTGAATTTCTTTCTATATCTATCTAATTATTATTATTAATAATGAAAGATAGCATATTTTGTAATTAACATTAAGAACAGAAATTCTCTGTGTGTTCATTCATTTCTTCTACCTTTTATGTATAAATAAATATTAATTTTAGATAGATTCTGTTATATAACGAATAGATAAATGAAATATGGTATATATATATATATATATATATATATATATATATATATATGCATACATATCTATTATACATACTCACAAAGAGTACACTGTTTGTAGCGTCGTTTCTCAATAAATCCATTGTCACTTCTATTAGGTATATCCACTGAATAAGTACGCCACTGTAGACAATTCAGATTACTACAAAGTATTTAATGTGTCGATATCAATAAAATTAACAGCAAACAAATAAATCTATATAATATATTACCTTCAACTGATTATTATACAATATATACAAACATTAACTTGCAGCGAGCCTTTCTATTTAATACAGTATTTTTATGACCAACAGTTTACATTGTATCGATGAAATAGAAATGTATTTTTATTATATTATTTTACTGTTTTGGTTATGCTTGATGTAAATGAAATTTATGTTTGATATATATATATATATATATATATATATATATATATATATATATGTATATATATATATATATATATATATATATATATATATATATATACATATAGAAATATGTAGACACGAGGGTCGTTGATATGTATGGTAAAAAAGCAAGTTAAATACAGTTTTTTGGAAAAAAATGATTTATTTTCTCAATATAGTATCCATTGAGTGTTATACACTTGGTCCATCGAGTCTGCAAAACATGCATTGACGGCGGCGATGACATACTTATTCGACGAGCATTTCTTCCCACCGAGCCAAATTTTTAAGTTTGGGAAGAGGAAGAAGTCACATGGAGCTATATCCAGAGAATAGGGTAGGTGAGGAATCAATTAGTATCCTAATTCGTGCAATTTTACCATTGAGACGGTTGATTTGTGGAACGTCGTGTGGTTCTGAAGAAAGAGCACTTTTTTCTTCGCTAATCTTGGCCCTTTTCGGTTTCAATTCTTCTTTCAAACTGTCCAATACTGTTGCATAATAAGCTCCTGTTATCGTTTTTCCCTTCGTTAAGTAGTCGATCAGAATAATGATTTCTTGGGAATCCTAAGAACAGTGGCCATCACCTTCCCAACCGACAAAACAGTCTTCGTCTTCTTCGGCGTACTTACACTTGTCGTCCACTGCTTTGACTGCTGCTTTTACTCAGGTGTGTAGTGGTGCATTCATGTTTCATCTACGGTGACGAATCAACGCAAAAAGATTTGCGGATTGCGATTAAACAGCGCCAAACACTGGTTTGAAATGTCGTGTATGTTTTTGTCGACAGTCAACATTCGTGGCACCCATTACGCACACAGCTTTTTCATTCGTAATTTTTCGTGCAGAATATTATGTACTAGTTCAGTTGAGATGCCTAGAGTCTCAACAATCTCGCACATTTTCACTCGGTGATCTTTCATAACGATACCAT